>CM044955.1:50005756-50095510 GCA_024516035.1 Bactericera cockerelli
TCCATTTTTTGTTTTTTTTTTAGTCAAGTGACTAGCTTTTTTTGTTCTGTTAATAAATCAAATTTTCAAAGAATACTTACATTCATCGTCGCTAAGTTCATCAAAAGAAATCATAGAATTATGAAACAGATCCTGAAGAAGGGTCATGAAGCCATCACTCACACATAGAATTAAGTAAGACGTACTTGATAGCAACTTTACATTTGAACACGTTGAAAGAAAACTTATTGACACGTATAGAATATTTTTTTTAGGTTGCCCGGTGGTTTTGTGATAAGTTTTAAGGAATCAGAATTGCTATTCAAACAGTGTTTGATACAATAAATTCTAAAGTTAATTTTGCAATTTAGTCTTACGATGACATTGGCTCAGAATCAAAAGGCTTTCTTCATGTAGCAACATCTGCGATTTGTGCCAAAAATGTAACAATGTCTTGGAATTTTAATTTGAATTTAAAAATGAAAAGTTCAACAAATGTACACAAATGTTTCAATTATAGGTTAATGAAATAAACATGATGTTCAAGATAAAGTATGTGACGCAGTAAAACTACGAATGAAATCCAATAAACACATTGTATCCATGGGTATATTACCGAGGGAAACACATTTATGATATGAAAATAAGAAGACTTATACTACAAATTTAGTGAGGAAATTGTTCATACGACAACTAAAGTAGCAGTTGGTTGAAAAGTTCAAAAAAGTAAATAAAGAATCGGTCGAAGAACTGTCGAAGCAAATCACAAGTGTTGAAAATATCAAAACACGTCTGAAAGAGAGTATTAGTTGCAGGAGTAACTCTTGATTGATTAGACTGATAACATTAGTGTGATTGTTCACACTGATAAAATTGAAAATGGAAAACAAATGATTGGACATCTCGGTAAAAACTGGATCAATGCTATGAAGGTGTGAAGGAAACAAAAATGAACTACATCAAGGAGGATTTCAGGATCAAAATTGACTCTGAATGAAGAAAAGAAAAAAATGCTAAGACCTCATTTTTTTGCGATATTTCGGGATTCTAGGAGAAAAATTAACCATTTATTTTGTTCTGATCTTTTAACTTTAACTATCTAAATCGCTTATAATATTCTAATAAAGTTTACTTGGAAATATAGAATGGACATTTCTTTATAAATAAAATTAGGCAGTTCATTACGCTAAGTTCATATTCAATTTGAAAAATGATTTCCGAATTATGAAATAGGATTACAACAAAGATACCTATATAAACCAGATCGTCTCTCGAGCAGAAATTCAACCAATCACAGAGCCGTCTTGATGGACGGTCTGGCTTATATTTGTAGTTGTAATCCTATTTTATAATTCGGCCCTAAAAAAAATGTAAATAAAAAAGAAAAGATTCCCTTTCTAAACGATTTCACTAAATGTATTGTGCAGCGTGCTCTGGAACATACCATAGGTACTGTGAATCATATTCTACTAGTTCAACTAATTGTGTTCATAACTTCATATTTAAATTATTTTGTTAGATTTAATTGAATGCTTTCAGGATTTTCATATTTCTACATGTATGTACGTTGATCTAGTACAGCTTCTCACTTTTCTGTTTTAACTAACAGAAAAGTTAACAGAATAATAGAAAATTTGAGCAACTTTGCTGTTATAATATATACAATATATACCTACATGTAGTTTCTCACATGAAACTTTGCTGTAATTTATATTATTTGAATTCAGTAGTCACTGTGGCAGAGCGAGTTAGCGCGCTAGGCATTGCACACATGGTGACCTGGGTTCGATTCCCAGCGGGGGAGGATTTTTTCTGCTCTGTACTTGGATGTTCGGGGTCCACTCATACCTCGTGAGGAAAAATGAGTAGCTGCTTTAATGTGAAGCAGCGACCAGTGGCAGAATCTTAGGCAAAAAAATAATACAAGATATTGTAAATTAAAGTGGTAAAGTCCTATGATTCTGCGCTACCCACTAAAATTGTGACATAATAACACAAAGAAAAAGCATTATTATTATTATATTATTATTTGAATTCTATTGCCAGCAATATCAAACACCTCGGCCGAGGTGTGAAGAACGCCTATACAAAGAAAGAGACAGCCCGGCAGAGTGTAAGGTTACGGAAAACATAGTTCCCATGCATTTCATGTACTTTCAGCCAGCGAAAAGTGCAACATGAATTTCAAAAATCGCAATTTTTATTGCAGAAATGGACTCTACGTTGAAAAATAAGTTGATTTGACTCTTTGTTTGACTTCCTAGGCCAACGGGAACCCTATTTTCGAGACCCCCCAACAATCGTGAAAGACATGAAAAGATTCATAATTTTTTTTTTTTTTTTTCTGTTTTTTTTCATACGGATCCTTTGAGACCCGACTTCGTGTCTTTAACTTGGCACTGAAGATTAAGTGAGGTGTCTAAAGTGATCAAGATATAATGGAGATGAGCCCGGATCAAAAAAAAAATCTAAATTATAAGCGGGCGGCCCATTTGGGCGGCCTCGGGTTTTGGGAGCCCAAATCGGGAATTGAAGGATAATACTAATCTTAAGTGGTATCAAATGAAAGATCTTGATGAGCAGATACCAAATTTATTGATTTTATTCCTTCATCCGGTCCACTGGGTGGAACCTGTGGTGGCCTTTTCATTTTCTTTGGCGGGTAGGTACCTTCGAATCCTTAGCTTAGTGGTCAGATCTTGGCCAGTATGTATTTTTCGAGATGACCTCGCTCTCTCACTGCAAAATTTTAATGTTTAAGTTTCCAAGTATTAATTTGGTTCATTTTCCGTCCGTTTCTTTAGAAGATAACTTTGTCTATTGGTAGCATGCTCGACCTGCCACCCAGTCAGTATGGGTTCGAATCCTGGCGGGGACGAATTTTTTTAGCTCTATATTTTCAATCTGGGCTTAACGTTGTTTTATTTTTCCGATCTTTATTTTTGATCTTCATGACGACCCCATTACCCTCGCGAGGAAAATTTTAGTAGTTGCAGAATTGGGCAATGACCTGTGGCGGCATTACGAGATTGATTTTGGACAATCATGATTGGATGGAGATAAAATATGATGAATTAGCTCTCATAATATCGATGATACTCACTAAAAATTGTGACAAAGGCTTGCACGCTTGATGACTTGGGTTCTATCCCCTTCAGGGAATTTTTTTTTCTCTGTCCATTATGTCCGGGGTACACTCATACCTCGTGAGGTATTGATAAGGGACGTCACCACCGAGTTCTCTCCCGCTCATGGTTTTATCAACACCAAATTGTCTCCCGTCGCGTCGCTTGCATTTTTATCTGATTTTATACCATAGTTTAGACCTAGCATAAAAATTATAATCGAAACACCTAGGAATCATTGATATAGACCTGAGGCATGGCCTTTTATGTATTTTTCCTAACCCTATGATAAACCCAAGGCATGGCTTATATATTTACCTAACCCTACTTTAAACCCGAGGCATTGCCTTCTATGTATTATCCCTAACCCTACTATATTCCTGAGGAATGGCCTTCTATGTATTTTACCTAACTCTACTATACACTGAAGGCATTGCCTTTCATTAGTTAGAGATTTAAAAGATTTTCTTATAAAAGGCCGATTCTTATATAAAAATGATAATTTTATAGTTTTTATTTTCTTAAATGCCTAATGTAAAAAAGCATGGTCTTATTTCCGGGAGAGATACTCGTGTTGACCTCTGCAACAAGCCGGAGAGAATTCGGGTAAGAAAAGGTCAACGGGAGAGAACTCATTACCTCACATTGATAAGGTGATTACAAATTAATTTCTTTGTCATTTGTAAATCCAGGTGTTTTATTGTTCCTCATAGGAGGCTCCGAGGTCTATTTAGCATTGAAAGATAAACCTAATCATGTTGAGTATAGAATCAAAAGGTCTTGCATTGTAAATTTATATATTATTTACTCACTTTGGGGACTCAGGGGGCCAAATCTGTGATCCAAATACATATTGACCTTAGAAAAATTAAAAACGTACTGCTAAAACTATATCTTAAAAAAAAAGACAACTTGGTACGTTCACATTTTCCCATCTTATTTACTTTTGTTATTCATAATATTTCAGTAGTGTATGAACCTATATTTTTGTACAAAAAGAACTGATATCCCCCCAAAAACACCACTTCGTGGTTAAAAAAAGAAGAACGCCTCACTCAAAAGAATGATTATAATTAGCTAAAAATAAATGATATCAAATTGAGAACACCTTACCACCTTTCTTTCTACATCTCTGCACTCCTCTCTGAATTTATTCCTCTTATGTTTATCTTTCTTAATCCTTCTAGGGGTCATCCCAAACTTGATTTCTCTTTAAATTTACTTGTTGCACGGCAATAAAAAAGGCGGTCGCGGTGTAATTTTCTCGATTCAAATCCAATAAGTTCAGAAAAATCATACTCCGACCGCCATTTTTTATTGCCGTGCAACAAGTAAATTTAAAGAGAAATCAAGTTTGGGATGACCCCTAGAAAGGATAAAGAAAGAAAAACATAAGAGGAATAAATTTCAGAGAGGAGTGCAGAGATACAGAAAGAGAGGGGGTAAGGTGTTCTCAATTTGATATCATTTATTTTTAACTAATTATAATCATTCTTTTGAGTGAGGCGTTCTTCTTTTTTTAACCACGAAGTGGTGTTTTTGGGGGGATTATATTTTTTCTATACATATTTTTTATCACTATGTAATTTGATTCCGTGCCTGAAGATAACCTATGAGAAAATAAGAAAGTCAAAGAAAGGAATAATCATCTAGTTTTCACGATATTATTGTTATTATTATTTTGGTATATGTTTGTTGTTTTCATCACAAGCTCTTGCATTTGTTTTATTGTATCTGAATCAAGTTCAGTCATTAATTTACCCATCTTATGCACCGTCTTTTCATCTAGTTTTTGCAACATATCTTGAGGCTTTATGTCTCCCATTATAGATTTCAAGCGTTCCGTATCCGCATTCTTGATTATGCTACTCATAAAGTCTTTGTCTTTCATTGTACTTGCCACTCTATCAAAAACTCTCTCATCTTTAACTTTTTCAATGATTTGATCTAATTTATCAAGCTTTTTTGTTGTTGTTTCTGCACTCAAATCATCAAGCCTGGTATTAGTTGGCTTGTAATCTGGACCAAGCACCCTCGTCTGGTATGTTCTCTCCGTGTTTGGATCATCAGTGACAAGTACAGGTTCATTATGATAATGTTTTGGTTCAGTTTGCGGTTCCTCAGTTGTAGTGGTGGTCAATTTAGCAGCCGTTTTAACGGAAGGTTTTACAGGAGCAGTTTTTTTCTCTATTTGTCTACTTGAAGAAGGTTGCACAGTCGTCATTTCCACAAAAACAGTTCTCTTAATTTCTTTGAAATGTCTTTCAGGGTTTACAGAAGCAGTTGTTTTTTCTGTTTCCCTAGGTGGACTTCTACTTGGAGAATGTCTCACAGTCTTAATAGTTTCTTCTACATTTTCAGATCTTCTAGCAGTTTCGTGTTTCACGCTAGTTTTGTGTATACCATGGAAATTAGACAAATCAGGTGTAATATAATCTTCTGCATTTTTCACATACTGTTTTGGATCATCGACTATTTTAGTTTCAGGTGTTGTACCTCCTTTTTCCCCCTTTTCAGTTACAGGCATAAAGATCTTTAGCATATCCCAAATTAAGGTGAGAAATTCCTTTTTATCTTTAAAATCTTGTTTCATTCTATCAGGTACTTCTTTGAGTTCCTGAAAGAAAAATTTACCATCTAAATACATTTCTTTGGCAATGTACCGAGCACGTCTTGGCATATCGACGAAAGATTCTTTTTTCTCTTTCACAAATGAAAGAATATTGTTTTTTGATCGTTTAAAATGATCTTTCAACTTACCGAAATGACCAAGATTACTTTTTTCTCCCAAATCTTCAATTTTTTTCTTTTCGTCTTCATCATTTGCATTTCTCTTCTTTATCATGTGCATATTCTCATGAATAAAACACAAAAACGTAGGTAACACTTCCATGACTAGATCTTGTGATGCTGCATCTACACTTCTGACCTTTCTATTTTTTGTCTTACCTTTACTTAGAGTGTCCGGTTCTGCTAGTGAATTTTCCAATGAATTAGTAACATTTATAACTGTTGTAGTCTTTCTTTTTGCCCTAGTTTTCTTTGTGGTATCACTAGAATTTTCAGTTTTATCAGAAATCTTCTTTTTTCTCGTTCTTTTTTGTTTTGTTGTCTCATGTACTACCGTTTCCGTAATATTATCTTCACCTTCACTTTTGGATTCTTTATTCAAATCTTTTGATTTTGGTCTTTGTGGTTCAAGGTCTAGGTTAGGTATATCAACGTCTGCCGGATGCACTTTCTGTTCACGTTTGCCTGCATTTTTTTCATCTTCGAAAATATTGGCTCCCAACACTTGTGTTGCTCCCAATTCAAAGGTAACAGTTTTTGCTTTAGTAGGTGTCGTTGATGCTTTTGTAGTTAGTAAATCTGGTGGTACAGATCCAAAATATCCTACACCATTATACACGTAGTAAAGAGTACTTAAATTGTTTCTAGCACATTCATCCCAAACGCGTTTCATCTGATGAAATATAGGAACTATTGTTATATTTGACTGCATACGTGTTAGCATATTGGCTAGTCTGGAATCGTGAAGGTACCTTTTTATCGACTGTGACTTGAATTTCCGGGACAAGTGTGGTCGTCTCGTGGATCTCCTTACTATTTTCCCAAGATCTCGTCTTACAATGAAGTGATCTTCATTGGGCACATGTTTCTTCCTGCGAACATAATGTGATTTGCCATACTTCAGTTCATTTATTTCTCTCTTGAATCTATTCAGTTTTGTTTCTCCTTCTTTCATTAATTTCTGACTTGGTTCTTTCAACATGTTGAAACTTTGTCTATTTAATAAATTATTTACTTTATACTCATCACGTTTTGATCTGATCCATAACTTATTGCTTTGCTTCCCAGTTAGATCACCTAAAGGTTTGACGTCTGAATTTTGCTTCATAGAGTTCTGATTGTTCTCATTAAATGAACTTACTTTACTCTCACGAATATTGATGTATTTATTTTCTGGTGCATTTCTTCTTAATCGCTTGATGTCTTTCAAGGGCCAGTTTTGGTCAAATATATAGTCAGGATCGAAGGAAGAGTATACTGTTCTTGGTCCTGTAAATGGTTCTGTGGTTGGTTCAGGAGTTGTAGAGGGGGGCGTAGTTGTGAGACCCAATCTTTCTTCAAGTCTTTGGATCTTTTCTTTGATCAGTTTTAACTTTCCTAGTTTTATTTTATCTTTTTTCAATAGTTTCTTTGTACTAGGAGGTGTCGATGTAAAGAATAACGATTGTACATACTTCCCTGAAAAAGAAGAAGAATAGAGTTACTAGCTTTTTACTGGAAGAAAAAAACATTATTTTCGAATTCATTTTTGTGTGGTTATTAATATTGTACATGCATTTGGCCCTGGAGTTATGTTCACCCGAAAAAATTATATTTTGCAGTTTTTGGCTGCTACTTATAATTCGCAGAGGTTTCCGGTAATCCGGTGGTAGCAAATTTGGATTCTTACCACAGGCAGTGGTAGTGGTCCTAAGAACATAATTATCAAAATTGAGACACTACCTAATATTTTGCTCCAGGGTATGTTCTATTCTCTTGTGCTAAATGAGAGAGCTTCCTCGTTGACTTGTAGATTTTCTTATTTCTATTTGACATTTTTTTTGTTGCTGTGCATTTAAAAAAATATTTAATTCTTGATTATAAGAAGAAAGTATATCACGTTTTGAGACGTTTTTACGAAAGTGTGGAAAATTTTGAGTTTCGCTTGACTTCTTTTCCAGAGTACCTATCTTACATATTAATTTTTTGGACTATCACTTACCCAAAGAGGTATCCGTTGTATTGTCAGGCCATTCCCCGATGTACTTATCCTGGATTATATGTCTGTACTGTTTGAATATTTTTGTGAACTCTTGATTTCCATACGGTGCAAGTCGCCAGTTATTGTCCTCTAACCATTTTGACAGTGGAATCATTCTCGTTGTCCATTTTGGCGTTGAAATGCCTTTCAAATATGTAATTCCTTCGGTTGGAAGAATTAAATTGACTAGGTGTAAGTATACGCATGCTTCTATTGAGTGCCACATTTAAAAGTGTGTGTGAGTCAATGCTGAACAAATCATAGCATGTTCAAGAGCAGTCTGAAATAAACAAAAATATTCTAATAATTTTACAAGATTGCCAAGAATTAACTTTATAATTAAATTTTTATTTATTACAAATGATAAACAAAAATTGAAAGAAAAGTATTGAAACAATAGGATTACTGCTCTCTCTTTGGTATCATTAGATACCTGTGTAAGAGATATTTGAAATAATCAAGGGACATGAATTATTTTTTCATGCATGCATTTTTGCGCAAAAGGACCACATCAACTTACCATTTCATATAAACAAAAATCTTTGTAAATATGTTTCTAAAATAAATAAAGTAAAAAAAAATGTATTAATACTTTCAAGTTTTAACTATTTAGGAAATGTACATTATACCAATGATTAACCAAACATTATGGGACGGACGAACAAACCTCGCCTGTCAACACTACCTACCCATATTATATTACATTATGTTATTGCTGATATTGTGTGTGACTTACGTTTATTTAAAGTATTTGTCCAAGACTTCATCGAGTATAGCTTACTACTTTCTAGGACCACCACACAAGCCCAGGTGGTTTACACGTACATGCTGGAATGGTACTGGCAAGAGTGGCAAGGCAGTTGGTTATCAAAGAGTTCAATCATACCTCTATTGTCATAGTCAGAGGCGTAGGAAATGAAAGTGTCAATAATTAAGGATAAAAACTTTCTATTTATCGAGTGTTTTTCCATAGTATTCTTCCATTTAAAACGCAAAGAACTTGTTTTTCAAACTCTTTAATAATTAAGAACATAACAATCCATGCTTGATTGGTTTTACTACAGACATACACAAAATTACAAAGGTGGACTAATTCACGAAATAAGTCCTAAACTAAGGGCTAAGTTTGAAATATCAATCTTTCTCTATCACCTTGGCAAAGAAGTGTTTACCGTGACTTTTACCATAAGAAGTCAACGGCCTCATTTCAGAAACCGCTTTCACTCTGAAAATCCTCAAATCTCTATTCAGCCGTCAAATTTCGTTGAAATAAACCCATCAGAGTGTGTTGTTTAGCAGGAGATTTGTGGATTATGAGAGTGAGAAATCTCTCTGGAACGAGACCCTAATGCTTCAGTTGTTTCGCCACTTTGAACAACATTCTCTCTTCCTTTTGCCATGTTGTTTAAAAACTATCAACAGTGCAACCAACCAATTAATCAATTTCTTTCTCACGTGCTTTGATTAGTCATTTTCCAGGGTTCTGCGATTTTATTTAAGTGCTTTTAGAATTTTTGTTAAATATATTGAAAGTTTACGACTTATAAAATAAATCAGGAAACTCTTCTTTGAATGTAAAAATAAATAAATGTGCATTAAAAAGTGAAGGTAAAAAAATATTAAGTTGCTAACTTAGAAACACTCGTTTCTAAAAATGAATACAATGCTGTACCTACTTTTGCCCCCTTCTTAATTTGTGACAATCTTTACTTCTTACAAATGTGATTGAAGCTTTCGTGATTATCATACTAAATTATACTTATATTTAAATACAAATTTGCAGAATGATTTAAAATTATTTGAAATGAGATATTCAATAAAGAAATGTTGATGGAAACAATTTAGAAACAGATTTAGTTAGAAACTTAAAATATTTATTCGCGAACGTCAAATTCTATTTCACAATTGTTTTTTTTTTTTCAATAAAAAATTCTTTAAACATAGTATTTATTACTAGATTTTGGCCTACATGGAGATACCAAGTGTAAAAAAAATGAGAAAAAAAAACCACAGTTGCAACATAAAGTAAAAGTTCTAGTCATAACCCAAGTTCAAAGACTCTTTTTACTTTACAATTTATGTATACTAACATTGCAAATATATTTCAATGATTGTTTTCTTTAATTCTGATAACTAATCGATGTCCCTCATGATATATTACCAGCATGCCCCAACGATCATCCTATTTCAAATGTCCTTACACTTGACGTGTCCAAAGAGGTTTGATAGACATTACCTATTTCGCCTCTACAGAGAAGAAATCAGAGTCCTGGAGAATGGCACCTTCCCAAAAGGCGACGTGAAAAAGTTGCAGCGGTACAAAGAGGAAATTGAAGAAGACGAGGAACTATTGCGTTTCAAGGCGTTTGTTACAATGGCTGAGGATAGCCGCCTGTTTCACGAAATGCCTACGAAGAGCTACAAGCGACACAAATCGGGGAAAAGAAGAAAGAAGGGAATTGTAAGTTTTGAATTTTTTTGTTGTTATTGTGACTTTCATTTTTTGTAAGTTTTGCATCTCCGTGGTGCTCCACAAAGTTCCTCAGTCATTCATTACAATGAGATAATGAATTGCTTTAATAAGTTTACTACTTGGTACATATTTCATTCCGAAACAAAGAAATATGTCAGTATATATTTCGTTCCGAATGTGATCAAAACTGTTCAATTATTCATACTCTAACTTATTTTACACTTAGCTTATTTATTAGTAAGGTACCTTAGCATATGGAATTCACAATATTGAAAATTTGGCCTAATTGGCTAGAACGGGCCTTGTTTTTAATTTTTTTAATCGAGAATTATGAAACTCTCTAAGAACAAACATAATCCCAAAAAATTGAACAACCTCACCACGTTAATAACAATGCTTTGTGATTAGATATGTGTTTAGGTTAGGATATTTGAAAGGTTTCCTCAGGTTATAGTAACAGAATCTTAAAAATGATAATGGTCTAAAGCGGTTTAGTTGTTTCCATTGTATGTTATTATGTATTCTGTTTCAGTCCAGTGATGAAAAATGGCAAAAACGTGTTCGATTCCATTTACTACAAAATTTTCTCCTCCAAAAGGGCTACTTCTTAAGACAGAGAAATCATCACACCACGATAGCTACCACCACTCTTCTCATGCTACCTTACAGCAGCAACAAAATCATTCCAAACTTCATGAAGAAGATTCTACCAAGCTTCATGTTCTACAAATACTACTTACCTTTACACAGTATTATCAAACAAGTCCCTACTCATATTCAATCCCTAGCCAAAGCCTGTGTTGATACTCTGAAAGGAAACGTCCGAGCCCCTTGGAACAAAACCAGACACAATGGAAACAAGACCCTACACAGGTACTTGAGAAAGATCGAGTGGAGTTTGAGAAAACTTGAGAAAGACCTGAAAATAAACATCAACACAACTCGAAAGCCATCTAAAAGTAAGATCAAGTTAAAAGAGCAAGTGAGACGTCTAAAAAGAAAAAAGAAATTCAAGAAACTCTTGAAAGAGATCAACAAGCTGTACCCACCGCCTACAAAAACAACAATGGACCCCTTTTTCCTAGGCTTCAACAGTCCAACTTATCGCACAACTGCTCTTGTGACTTGGACTAAAAAGTGGAAGAGATTGAGGACAACGCGACGAAAGAGGAACATATCGCGAACCACGGCTGTGATGAGTAAGAGGAAGATGAAGAAAATGGTGAAGGAGAAGAAGAAGGAACAGAGACAGGCGATGGCTGATTTGAAATAGAAATCACAGTTGAAAGTAGCGTACTCAGTAGCTTTATCAATAAGGCGGCGGACTTGTAACCAAGAGGTCAGTGGTTCAAGTCCTGATTTCACCGTGCAAAGTGAGTTTGAGTAGTTATCATGAAAGTGATTAACACAAATGTGATAACTTTTTCTTACCCTTTAAAAAACATAGTTGAAAGTAAAGCTAGAGTACTGGACATGTAAGTACAAAAAACAATGTACCCAGGTACACCTACTTTATTTTTATTCAAACAGTCGGCTCACACTTTATCACTTGGCTGATGACCATTAAGCTACAGAGGTAGACCCCGACAAGCCCAGAGAACTTACTTCCATGCATTAGTGATATTTACCACAGAAAATAATGGCTTTCTTACTGTCCACTGTTATTTATAACCTACTTCCACGCGCTTCTTTGCTCTCATTTTGTGCGCTTTTGGACACAAGCTTTTTTGGCAACTATGTCAGAAATTTACGTAAATGGGCACAAGGTATGGGTTAATTTACGCTTGTAGGTGGCAACTCTTCAAACAATTATACCTATTAAGGTTTAATGTGATAAATACTGGGGTTCAGGTTCATACTTGTGAATGAGGTTCATTATTATACACCTAGGATTACTCCCTCGCAATTTCAAATGCCACAATGCTTTCTCTGAAAATCTCAGCAAATATTAGTTTGCTTATCAAGGTATTGATTATTTATTATGTCTGTAAACATTATGAAGCTCTATAGATAAGAGATAACTCATTGAGAGGTATGTCACAGTGGCCAATAGTAGAAAGAGTTTTAGGGACAGTACAAGTGCCATATTTACGAGTAGGAATAGAATAGATTTTAGGGAGAATTTTGATGCCATTTTTAGGTATGAAAGCGTATTAAGGATAATTTAAATATTAATTAACTATGCCATATTTATTAAAGAATAAGTTTAAAGAGTTTTGCTACCAATTTAGGTATTATAGCTTTTTCTTGTGTATATTTGTAAATACGAGTACTATTGTATCTTTGCCATCTTATGTTGGATTTATTTTATAAATGAAGTCGTTTAAAAAAACTCAAACAATTTTTTAATAAATCTATTTAACGGCCATAATGTTGATCCACTCTATTGTTTTTTTCAATTTATTCATGGTGAATCTAACAACTTACTTTCTTAAAATTTAAAATTCTACACAACTCACATAGAAATAGAAATAAGGTTTTACGAAGAGAACCAGAATATCGGGATTTCTTGCTGAAAGGATGGAGTACTATTTGCATATAAAAATCAAGTTTGTTAGCTCAATAACGCCACTTTGCCATAGCAAAGGGGTTTTTCTGCACCTTCATTAGAATTTGAATTAACATGCTGTATTATAAAACATCTATTTCATGTCTTGGAGTTTTAACGTCCCTTTCAACTGCTAAGGTAATATCGAGATAGTAGTTTTACCCTCCATTCGCTGAAAACTTACCAACCAGCTACCTACCTTAACCTCACCCAGCTGGGAACTGCCAGCATCGCGAGGGTTAGAATTTGAATGGTCATCCATCCATGTCCTAACCTAGCTGGACTGGAAAAGTTTAGATAAACCAAGAGAAACTTAAAATGTTCGATTCCCTAGGTTTGCCTTTACTATATGGGAGATACTCTCATAAAATAACTCTCCTGTGATTGATTTTGAACTCTACCACCTAATAAGGTAGCCTTAATGAACGTTGCACCAATTATTATTCAGATACTTGGTGTTCATATCAGTTTTCTTATTCTACTGTCTTTTTTCGGGTAGGTAATCTCTTTCTGACTTTAATCTCCCTAGCGGCATAGAGTCGATCTCAATAGCCGCCACTAAAATTGATAATAGACTTAGCTCGACTAATACTACTTCAAAAATGTGCTCAGAAATTAAACCCAAAATTAAATAGACTATTGGGAACTGAGAATAAAATTTACCGTTTTGTAAATTTAATCTGAATGGGAGATAACAAATTGGAGGCGGTGATAGTGAGAGCTATCACTAAAGATTTTTCTCTTTGAAAATTCAGTATACATTTTTGAAGGGTAGGAATAGCTTCTTAAAAAATTTAACCCAAAATTTACACCATTATACCAGAACAAGGAAAAACATCTCTTCAAAATTAACTCTGAAATTAAATTAATTCTTGTTTTCTTCTCGTACCTTACCTACCAAATAATTATTCACAAATATTTGTAAATTTATTTTAGGAATCATTGTTAATAAATTGGTTTTTTTTTTGCTAGTGTTTCATAGTGTTATAATATATTAGCAACATGGCAGCTCTACGTGGAATAAAACTAGTGCTCTTTGTATTTCGTCGCCAAAATCGGTCAGTTCTGGCCTCGTCAGGGATTCTACATCGGAAAAGGTAAGATCGGAAAAAGCAATCAGGTTTCATACCTTCGGTAGAGAATACTGCTGTCATGGTGTGTTTATCAATTACATTTTGATCAACTACATTTGATATTGGATAGATACATTATTTGAAAATTAACCATTGACTAAAATTAACAGTTAACTGTTGATTACATTATCAACAGATAACTGTTGATAAACGAACCCTTAGTTATACACTTGAAGCAAACGATACTATTGCACAAGTAGCACAAACAAAAGTAGTGTCACAATTACTCTACTAGACCATTTAATATTTCTGAGGCTTGGGACTCAAACCACCGATTTCCAGGTCACAAATAAAGGCTCTATTAGTCGAGCTACTGAATGGTCTGTTAAAGAAGAACAAGTGTGAAGGCCAAATTATGAAACAGGATTAAATATCTCTGATTTCTTAATCCAAGCCACTAGGTATAACACTTAATAGGTGATATTGTAAAGCTCTGTGATTGGTTGAAATTCTCACCACAGGACGTGGAGATAGTGTAGGACTAGTTTATCTAATCCTGTTTTCACAATTCGGGCGTATACAGGGTGTCCCACCAATGGTGGACACCTCAAATTTCTCGGCCCCTCAAAATAAAAAATCCAAGGGTACATGTCCTAATTATGCGCTTACAGTAATGATTTTTTTTTATATACAGGGTGGTTTAAAAGTCAGAAATTGAGGTGTCAAGTAGGGTATTTAATATACCATTCCTTATAAGATGCAGTAAACTGTAATATTATTATTATTCTTATACAAATGAACAAATTCATCCAATTGAATTTCCAGTACAAGCCTGAGCTACTTTCATCAAACGAGCAAAGAACCGCTGAGATGTGAAACTATCGGTGAGATGGTGACGTCATCGGTGGCTAAATACCCTTCTCGTATCGCACTGGTAGACTGCACGCAGGACACAAGACTTACCTTCGAGGAGTTGGATAGGAGAGTAAGTGAGAGATGGTTGGGTGGAAGAGCTCACTCCAGTGAGAATCCTGCCATAAAAAAGAAAGCCCACATAAAAAAGAGATTATCCCTGGCACGCATATAGAGTGCCAAATTAAGAAACCAATCAAAAGCATGTTCGTAATATTTACCTTTTCCTAACAGTCTCTATCTCGAAATTCTAAAAGCGTTCAAAGAATACCAATAAATTGCAAACCGAGTCTATGTCTCTTAGAGTCGGTTGGGAAAGAGTATCAACAGAATTTCTTTACTTCAAGTATTGAAGATCAACTTATTTAAAGGAATCTTCAATAAAACATCTTATGACCAAGAGGAATAAGAATTGGTCTTGAAACTTTACAATCGACAAAAGCCAATATTAAGAACCTACATTATAAAATTTATCTCTCCTCCTATTTGACAGAAATTTGCAATCGACAAAAGCCAATATTAAGTACCTACATTATAAAATTTATCTCTCCTTCTATTTCACAGACGGAAAATTTCGCGCTTGGATTACTGGAGTTGGGGTTCAAGCCTGGAGATCGGATAGGTGTGTGGGGTCCCAATTCAGTCCAGTGGTACATTGCCAGTTTGGCCGTTGCCAAGGCTGGTCTGATCGTCGTAAGTATCAAAGCTCGTTGGCCTAGGAAAAACTAGTTTATCTGAACACTCTTAACCCTAGCACTCCCAAGGGGGGGGCACAAAGTACCCACACCTAGAAAAAATGCTCGTAACTTTGATAATACAATACCAATTTGGCTGAAATTTCATGTAATTGTCAGAAATATTGTTTTTCATATTCTAGTGTAGTTTTTTTTTCAAACGACAACGTGATTTTTTTCAATGTTTGTCAGAATTGTCCGACCAAATCGCTCCGGCCGGGATTCGAACCCGCAATTCCGCTCCGGCCGGGATTCGAACCCGCAACCTACGAGTCAGTAGTCAAGCATGCTAACCACTAGACCACGGAGGTCGGCTCAAACAATTTACTTACTACAGAGAAATTTACTCAAAGTTTAGAAATAAGTAAATAAGAAGTGTAAAAACCTGATTTCATTTGTTCAGAATTGATAAATTAGGAAAAGCCGTTGAATTGGCCTCAAATTAAGAAATTAGTAAAAGAGAAGTGTAAAAACCTGATTTTATTTTTTCATTATTCATAAATAAAGAGAAACAATTGAAACTTTTAAATAAATCAAGATTTTTCTTTATTTTTCTATGTGGGTACTTTGTGCCCCCCCCTTGGGAGTATCTGTTACCTAACAAAGCTTGGGAGTGCTAGGGTTAAAATGAATTCGTTTTGAAGGATTCTCATATTGTTTTAGTCAGGCATATTGTTTTAGTCAGGAAAACTAATTTTATGCAAAGTATAATAGGTTAGGTTCGTTGGGCTTCTAGTTTAAAATAGTAGTGCTTTATTTAGACTGTTGGCTCAAGATAGAGAGTCCCATTACGCTTTAGGTTAGGTTAGACCTAAACCAGACTGCAGGGTAGATCCAACCTAACGTAATGTAATCTAACTAAACCACATTTACTTTGTCATCATAAAGTCAACTATGAATCAATCTAGATCATTTTGTCGTTTGGTTATTAAAAATCTGTAATAGTGAACACTGAAACTAGCTCCCCGAATTTCCAACTTTGTAAGAAAATGTAAATATAAATTTAAATGTTTTTTTCAAGTTAGAGGTTTGGCTGTGGGGTAATGACCCACACTAGTAAAATCATACATATTTTGGAACCAGACAGCAGCCTTCTAAATTTAAAGTAACACAAAACAAGAACCATCAACACACTTACCAAACATGAAGATCATTTAAAAAGACAAGAAGGAGGAATCAAGACGCCCCGGAGAGAGTAAAGAAGCAACTGAATGAGCGAAGTAGATGTATTGAAGGGAAAAGCTGTTGTCTGGAGGTCATGGGCACTCGCGGCCTGCTAGTACCGATATACAGATACAATATAAAACACAATTCCAGGTTGACATCAACCCGGCCTACCAAAGCTCAGAGCTCCTCTATTGCATCCAAGCAGTCAAACTCAAGGGCATCATTATGGACGAAACCTTCAAAACGCAAGACTACCGAAACATTTTGAAGGAAGCGGTGAGGGATCTAAAATCTCAAGGACCAAATGCACCGGTGAAATCTGCAACTCTTCCCTATTTCACACACGTCATTGTCAACTCGGAGAAACAATTTGAGTAAGTGTGACTATAAGTTTCCATTCCTTTTGTAACAAAACAATCTTTTTTGGTATCATGAGAAGATATATTTATTTCTCTCAATATACTATTCTCTGTATTTTCATCAATCTAATCCTCCCTGTTCCAGCCCTTCTCTATGAAATAATACGAAATTAAGAGAATATTTCATAGGATATTAATTTAAACATTTCAATTTGTGAAAAGTCTAAGGGACTACCTAAAATAATATTGTAAATTTGAGCAATATCCGAATCAGCATTTAACATGTTTTATGGACTACTAGAGAAACTAAATCTTTTTAGTAAAACTTGAATTTTTTTTATTGAAATATGTTCTTATAGGTACCTATAAATATACTTTAACAAGCTCTTGACAGTATTTTTCAGAAAGAAAACGGCACTTTCAAGTTTCCACACACAATATTAGATATGATTTATAAAATAGATCATTTCTACTTTCTAATCATTTCCAACAAAATCATTTTATCCAATCTTGTAAAACAGATACTAGAAAAACGGAAATGTGTCTATTAAAAAATAAAATCATAGGTACCCAGGTACTTCCTGTTTGATCAATATATCAAAAAAATGGATAAATAACAGGGGTTGAAAAATAACTAGGGTAAGTGAGGTAAATCTTTGTACAAAAATACTAAAATAGACAGGGACTACCTAGCATCACCAACAGTTTCATCAAGAGAAACAATGAAAAATTATGTAATGCATATCTGTAAAATTAGGGCATACCAGTTGACAGACTAAATCCTACCCTGTATATGTAAGCTATGAACTTACACGATGATAGTACACGTGAGGCAATAAGATTTCTTCCACGTGGTGTTCCTGAAGAATTTTCCAGATGATAGATGTGCTGAACTATGGAACTATAACATCGCGTGTCATATAGTTTTTAAAGGGGTGAATCAGCCCTTTCCATACTAAGTTCTAATCACTGAACCTAAACTTGTGGATTGCGTTTTCGAGTCGAGTCGAGCCCAGTCGTGGCGGCCATCTTGACGACGCGATGGTCGACTCAATTTTTCTGCACTTTCTATAAGGAGATCCGTTATTTTGGATATTGGAAAAAATCGCCTCTCTACTAACTACTGATATGTTGAATATAAGAAGTACCCTTGCAACTACACTCGCCGGATGAATTAACCGGACACTTGTTGTTTTTGCATTTGGCTCCATGTATTTCCTGATGGACTTAATTTGAAATAACTTTGTTTTGTGATAATTTTTTTCTAGGTTTCTTTGTTTTGATAGAAAAGGAACAGTATGGAGATTAATACTAAACAGAAGAAACTTTTTTTACTTATTCAGTCATTTTTTTCTTGATAGAAAACAAAGCGTGTGATTTAAAAAAAGAAAGAAAAACATTTTAATACTTAGGTACTGGAAAAGTAAAAAATGTGCCTCCTGTTCAGTATTAATATCCATATTGTTCGTTAACGGTATGGAGATCAATACTAAACAGAAGAAACCTTTTTAACTTATTCGGTCTATTTTTATTCATAGAAAAATAAGCGTAGGTATGATTTAAAAAAAAAAAAAAATCATACGCTTGGTTTTCTGTCAATAAAAAAAATACCGAATAAATTAAAAAGGTTTCTTCTATCCATATTGTTACTTTTCTATCAAAAAAAAATAATATAATATATACTCGTATTTTTATTACTAGATATTATCTAGAAAATTTTAATTACAAAAAAAGTTGTCAAATTTAGTCCATCAGGAAATACATGGAGTCAAATGAAAAAACAACAAGTGTCCGGTTAATTCTGCCCGCGAGTGTAGTGTGGCTGTTCTTCAGTGGTCCCGACTGACCAAAGCAACTTGAAACAAATACAATGGCTGTCGAAAATGTAACCATTTCAAACATGGCTGAGCCTGGGTGACGTTGCGGTAAGTTAGTAGCAGGGATGCTTTTCCGGCCAATGAGCATGAAACTTCCTTGATTTCACTAAAGTGTACCGTTGTATGTTCTTAGAAAAAAAAAAAAATAATCTGGTTTAAGAATCATTAAAACAACCCTGAAAATTTCTGTAGGGTCACGAGTAAACATTATGTAACTAAATATGTATAGACATAAATGTTATTGATAATAGAATGTTATTGAGGGTCATGCTGAAAAAACAAGATATCTACAATTGAATGGGTGAGTAGAAGAACCAGGAATGTCAAAAATCGACTTTTCAGGAAAGCAAAAATAAGATTATTTTGTCTTATTTTTGCTTTCCTGATGCTAATGAGTATAATAAAATTAAATTTTACATTCCTTGTTATTCGACAAGATTCTCACAACTAGGTACTAATACCGCTAGCAAAAGTGGTGAGTGATTTTGTTACATTCCATGTTTTACATCAGATTTTTTTTCCGCTTCCCCCACTTTAAAATCGAAAAAAAAATATACTTTTAAGGGGTATTTCTCCTTCATATTCACAGAGATGATAGAAAAGAGTACATTCTTTCTTATTCTACAAAAAAAAAGTCGATTTTTGACATTCCTGGTTCTTCTACTCACCCATTCAATTATTTTTTCGGTTTCTGGTTTCTTGGTCACAAAATATACGCTGCGTCATTGGTGAAGAGCCACTGTCACTCCGATAGTTATATGTATGTGTAGAAAAACGGACCAGATAGCTTCACAAAGTGACGACTTTTTCGATTCCACAACTATTTTAAAAAATGCAGATTGCAGATAGCTCGTTTTTCGAGCGAGGCCTTCATTTGTTATAATGTTAGCAACTACTAGTAGCTGATTACATAAGTATAAGTAATAATGTAAATATTGATATGCTTGTTTTTGGATCAAATTAATTCTAACATTAATTTGTGATGTAAGCATGTCAGTACGTATAATTATGTACCTATATCTATTTGAATCAGACATAGGATGTAGGCTAGAGGTTCCTTTTATGGAAATAGAATATTTTTAAAGACTTTTTATAGTTACTTTATGATTGAATTGCAATGAAAATAATAAAATTGAATTTCTTACTTCTTATAAAAGCAACTTCTTATAAAAGCACGTCTATAAAATAACTATCGTGAGTGTATGTTTGTTTACACTGATGATAGAGATTTTCTGATTTTCCACCATTTCTAATAGTTTTTTTTACATTAGTGCATGTAGTCCTTATTAGCAAGTGCCATTGCTTATAGAGACAGGCATTATTTACAACAATTTTTTTAAAAATAGTTTAATTATTTATTTTCTTAATAAAGAAACATTTATACAAAGGTACTTCTAGCCCCTAAGCCCTAAGCTTTGAAGAGCTTCTTAAATTCTTTTCTTGTGACAAAAATTCTACACCAATAATTGTCAAATAAAATAAAAAAACACTGCCAATTATGGACTCAATACTTCCTCGTGATTGCTTCACATTGTAAACACGTGCCAATTTTGAGATTTTATAGAAAATTACTTGTATTTCCAAAACAGCTCAACCGATTTTCTTCAAATTTGTTTTATATGGTAGAATATCGCTTTTTCTACATTCTTAATTCCACAAAAAATTCTGTATCGGCAAGTCGTGGTCCTTATTTTTTTACTTTTTTGTCCAAAATTTCGGATTTTCTTAAATATTAGAGTCAAATTATAATTAATTTAAAAATAAATATAAATAACATATGTAAAACAATATTATGCATATTCTTACAAAATTTCATCGAAATCGAGTGTACCGTTCACGAGATATAAGCGTTTAAGTAAAAAGTTAGTGGTCAGGAGCATGGTCTCTTTCACCTAGAACCGCTGGTACGCATTCGATGAATTTAAAATGGGACCATCTACAGAATGTCTCCTAAATGTGTGCAAAATTTTATCAAAATCGGTCGAGTAGTTTCCGAGATTTGCGCGTTACAAGGAATCGTTTTAACAGACAGACAGACCGACAGACGGACACAAAACCAAATTTACTCAGTAGGTTATGAAACGTCCAGAAATATGAAAAAAATTGAAATCGGAGCAAAAAAATATTTTTTTTTACAAAAACGAACACAATACTTCCGATTTCTAATATTAGAAATTTATCGGAAGTAATAAGAGGTAGAACTCGTTTCCAGGCCACCCAAGAGGTAGAGTTCCAGCCCGTTTTTCTAACTTCCTAAGTGGTATCCCCTACAATATGTATCCCTTGCGCAGAAGGGATATATATTGTAAGGCCTAATCCACTTCTCTATGAACTAAATCAAGAAGAAACTTGTGGCGCCAACAAGTGAAAGAAAAGATGAATTAAAGAAAGTGCAAAGAAATACATCTACCCGTTTAGGGAGATATATAGATTGCCAAACGTCCCCTTATATTCTAAATTTAAAACATTAACAGCTAAATACCAAACTTAGTTTAGTTTAGGAAGGTAAAGTTTAAGGCAAATTTTTAATACTGGACTTAATAATAAGTATAGTATTAAAAGTTAAATAAGAAATATATTATATCTTTATTGCTAAAATACATAGGTAGCGTTCGGCCTAATGTCAATATTCTTAATACTAAACTTAATACTAAGGTAGCGTTCAGGCTGTTGTCAATATTCTTAATACTAAACTTAATACTAAGGTAGCGTTCAGGCTGATGTCAATAGTCTTAATACTAAACTTAATACTAAGGTAGCGTTCAGGCTGATGTCAATAGTCTTAATACTAAACTTAATACTAAGGTAGCGCTCAGGCTGATGTTAATATTCTTAATACTAAACTTAATACTAAGGTAGCGTTCAGGCTGATGTTAATATTCTTAATACTAAACTTAATACTAAGGTAGCGTTCAGGCTGATGTCAATAGTCTTAATACTAAACTTAATACTAAGGTAGCGCTCAGGCTGATGTCAATAGTCTTAATACTAAACTTAATACTAAGGTAGCGCTCAGGCTGATGTTAATATTCTTAATACTAAA
Organism: Bactericera cockerelli; assembly: GCA_024516035.1. Lineage (NCBI taxonomy): Eukaryota > Metazoa > Arthropoda > Insecta > Hemiptera > Triozidae > Bactericera > Bactericera cockerelli. The sequence goes on from CM044955.1 coordinate 50,027,857, forward strand.
CTTAATACTAAGGTAGCGTTCAGGCTGATGTTAATATTCTTAATACTAAACTTAATACTAAGGTAGCGTTCAGGCTGATGTCAATAGTCTTAATACTAAACTTAATACTAAGGTAGCGCTCAGGCTGATGTTAATATTCTTAATACTAAACTTAATACTAAGGTAGCGTTCAGGCTGATGTTAAAATTCTTAATACTAAACTTAATACTAAGGTAGCGTTCAGATGTTAATATTCTTAATACTAAACTTAATTCTAAAGTAGCGTTCGGGCTGATGTCAATATTCTTAATACTAAGGTAGCGTTCAGGCTGATGTTAATATTCTTAATACTAAACTTAATACTAAGGTAGCGTTCAGATGTTAATATTCTTAATACTAAACTTAATTCTAAAGTAGCGTTCGGGCTGATGTCAATATTCTTAATACTAAACTTAATACTAAGGTAGCGTTCAGGCTGATGTCAATATTCATAATACTAAACTTAATACTAAGGTAGCGTTCGGGCAGATGTCAATATTCTTAATACCAAACTTAATACTAAAATAGCGTTCGGGCTGTTGTCAATATTCTTAATACTAAACTTAATACTAATGTAGCGTTCAGGCTGATGTCAATATTCTTAATACTAAACTTAATACTAAGGTAGCGTTCGGGCTGATGTCAATATTCTTAATTCTAAACTTAATACTAAGGTAGCGTTCAGGCTGATGTCAATAAATTGTCACTTTAACCTCATTATCCCCCTTATATTCTTAATACTAAACCTAAAACTAAAAAGCTAAGCAACGTTTTGGGCAGATTTATTAACTACCACTGTAACCAAATCTTCCGTACATTCTTAATACTAAACTTAAAACTAAAAAGCTAAGCAACGTTTTGGGCAGATTTATTAACTGCCACTCTAACCAAAACCCCATTATATTCTTAATTCTAAACTTAAAGCTAAATAGCTAAGCAACGTTTTGGGCAGATTTATTAACTACCACTGTAACCAAATCTTCCGCATATTCTTAATACTAAACTTAAAGCTAAAAAGTTAAGCAACGTTTTGGGCAGATTTATTAACTGCCACTCTAACCAAAACCCTATTATATTCTTAAATCTAAACTTAAAGCTAAAAAGCTAAGCAACGTTTTTGACAGATTTATTAACTACCACTGTAACCAAATCTTCCGTATATTCTTAATACTAAACTTAAAACTAAAAAGCTAAGCAACGTTTTGGGCAGATTTATTAACTGCCACTCTAACCAAAACCCCATTATATTCTTAATTCTAAACTTAAAGCTAAAAAGTTAAGCAACGTTTTGGACAGATTTATTAACTGCCACTCCAACCAAAACCCTATCATATTCTAAAATCTAAACTTAAAACTAAAAAGCTAAGCAATGTTTAGGGCAGATTTATTAACTACCACTGTAACCAAATCTTCCGCATATTCTTAATACTAAACTTAAAACTAAAAAGCTAAGCAACGTTTTGGGCAGATTTATTAACTGCCACTCTAACCAAAACCCCATTATATTCTTAATTCTAAACTTAAAGCTAAAAAGTTAAGCAACGTTTTGGGCAGATTTATTAACTACCACTGTAACCAAATCTTCCGCATATTCTTAATACTAAACTTAAAGCTAAAAAGTTAAGCAACATTTTGGGCGGATTCATTAATTGTCACTTTAACCTCATTATCCCCCTTATATTCTTAATACTAAACCTAAAACTAAAAAGCTAAGCAACGTTTTGGGCAGATTTATTAACTACCACTGTAACCAAATCTTCCGTACATTCTTAATACTAAACTTAAAACTAAAAAGCTAAGCAACGTTTGGGCAGATTTATTAACTGCCACTCTAACCAAAACCCCATTATATTCTTAATTCTAAACTTAAAGCTAAAAAGCTAAGCAACGTTTTGGGCAGATTTATTAACTACCACTGTAACCAAATCTTCCGCATATTCTTAATACTAAACTTAAAGCTAAAAAGTTAAGCAACGTTTTGGGCAGATTTATTAACTGCCACTCTAACCAAAACCCTATTATATTCTTAAATCTAAACTTAAAGCTAAAAAGCTAAGCAACGTTTTTGACAGATTTATTAACTACCACTGTAACCAAATCTTCCGTATATTCTTAATACTAAACTTAAAACTAAAAAGCTAAGCAACGTTTTGGGCAGATTTATTAACTGCCACTCTAACCAAAACCCCATTATATTCTTAATTCTAAACTTAAAGCTAAAAAGTTAAGCAACGTTTTGGCAGATTTATTAACTGCCACTCCAACCAAAACCCTATCATATTCTAAAATCTAAACTTAAAACTAAAAAGCTAAGCAATGTTTAGGGCAGATTTATTAACTACCACTGTAACCAAATCTTCCGCATATTCTTAATACTAAACTTAAAACTAAAAAGCTAAGCAACGTTTTGGGCAGATTTATTAACTGCCACTCTAACCAAAACCCCATTATATTCTTAATTCTAAACTTAAAGCTAAAAAGTTAAGCAACGTTTTTGACAGATTTATTAACTACCACTGTAATCAAATCTTCCATATATTCTTAATATTAAACTTAGAGCTAATAAGCTAAGCAACATTTTGAGCAGATTTATTATCTGCCACTCTGACCAAAACCCCATTATATTCTTAATTCTAAACTTAAAGCTAAAAAGTTAAGCAACGTTTTGGGCAGATTTATTAACTGCCACTCCAACCAAAACCCTATCATATTCTTAAATCTAAACTTAAAACTAAAAAGCTAAGCAACGTTTAGGGCAGATTTATTAACTACCACTGTAACCAAATCTTCCGCATATTCTTAATACTAAACTTAAAACTAAAAAGCTAAGCAACGTTTTGGGCAGATTTATTAACTGCCACTCTAACCAAAACCCCATTATATTCTTAATTCTAAACTTAAAGCTAAAAAGCTAAGCAACGTTTTTGACAGATTTATTAACTACCACTGTAACCAAATCTTCCGTATATTCTTAATACTAAACTTAAAACTAAAAAGCTAAGCAACGTTTTGGGCAGATTTATTAACTGCCACTCTAACCAAAACCCCATTATATTCTTAATTCTAAACTTAAAGCTAAAAAGTTAAGCAACGTTTTAGGCGGATTCATTAACTGCCACTCCAACCAAAACCCTATTATATTCTTAAATCTAAACTTAAAGCTAAAAAGCTAAGCAACGTTTTGGGCAGATTTATTCACTACCACTGTAACCAAATCTTCCGTATATTCTTAATACTAAACTTAAAGCTAAAAAGCTAAGCAACGTTTTGGGCAGATTTATTAACTGCCACTCCAACCAAAACCCCATTATATTCTTAATTCTAAACTTAAAGCTAAAAAGTTAAGCAACGTTTTGGGCAGATTCATTACCTGCCACTCCAACCAAAACCCTATTATATTCTTAAATCTAAACTTAAAGCTAAAAAGCTAAGCAACGTTTTGGGCAGATTTATTAACTACCACTTAACCTCATTATCCCCCTTATATTCTTAATACTAAACTAAAACTAAAAAGCTAAGCAACGTTTTGGGCAGATTTATTAACTGCCACTCTAACCAAAACCCATTATATTCTTAATTCTAAACTTAAAGCTAAAAAGCTAAGCAACGTTTTGGGCAGATTTATTAACTACCACTGTAACCAAATCTTCCGTATATTCTTAATACTAAACTTAAAACTAAAAAGCTAAGCAACGTTTTGGGCAGATTTATTAACTGCCACTCTAACCAAAACCCCATTATATTCTTAATTCTAAACTTAAAGCTAAAAAGTTAAGCAACGTTTTAGGCGGATTCATTAACTGCCACTCCAACCAAAACCCTATTATATTCTTAAATCTAAACTTAAAGCTAAAAAGCTAAGCAACGTTTTGGGCAGATTTATTCACTACCACTGTAACCAAATCTTCCGTATATTCTTAATACTAAACTTAAAGCTAAAAAGCTAAGCAACGTTTTGGGCAGATTTATTAACTGCCACTCCAACCAAAACCCATTATATTCTTAATTCTAAACTTAAAGCTAAAAAGTTAAGCAACGTTTTGGGCAGATTCATTACCTGCCACTCCAACCAAAACCCTATTATATTCTTAAATCTAAACTTAAAGCTAAAAAGCTAAGCAACGTTTTGGCAGATTTATTAACTACCACTGTAACCAAATCTATCTTCCGTATATTCTTAATACTAAACTTAAAGCTAAAAAGCTAAGCAACGCTTTGGGCAGATTTATTAACTGCCACTCCAACCAAAACCCCATTATATTCTTAATTCTAAACTTAAAGCTAAAAAGTTAAGCAACGTTTTGGGCAGATTCATTAACTGCCACTCCAACCAATAAAACTATTATATTCTTAAATCTAAAACTTAAAGCTAAAAAGCTAAGCAACGTTTTTGACAGATTTATTAACTACCACTGTAATCAAATCTTCCTTATATTCTTAATACTAATCTTAAAGCTAAAACGCTAAGCAACGTTTTCGGGCAGATTTATTAACTGCCACTCTGACCAAAACCCCATTATATTCTTAATTCTAAACTTAAAGCTAAAAAGTTAAGCAACGTTTTGGTCAGATTCATTAACTGCCACTCCAACCAAAACCCTATCATATTCTTAAATCTAAACTTAAAGCTAAAAAGCTAAGCAACATTTTGGGCGGATTCATTAATTGTCACTTTAACCTCATTATCCCCCTTATATTCTTAATACTAAACCTAAAACTAAAAAGCTAAGCAACGTTTTGGGCAGATTTATTAACTGCCACTCTAACCAAAACCCTATTATATTCTTAAATCTAAACTTAAAGTTAAAAAGCTAAGCAACGTTTTGGGCAGATTTATTAACTACCACTGTAACCAAATCTTCCGCATATTTTTAATACTAAACTTAAAACTAAAAAGCTAAGCAACGTTTTGGGCAGATTTATTAACTGCCACTCTAACCAAAACCCCATTATATTCTTAATTCTAAACTTAAAGCTAAAAAGCTAAGCAACGTTTTTGACAGATTTATTAACTACCACTGTAATCAAATCTTCCATATATTCTTAATATTAAACTTAGAGCTAAAAAGCTAAGCAACGTTTTGGGCAGATTTATTAACTGCCACTCTAACCAAAACCCCATTATATTCTTAAATCTAAACTTAAAGCTAAAAAGTTAAGCAACGTTTTGGTCAGATTTATTAACTGCCACTCTGACCAAAACCCCATTATATTCTTGATTCTAAACTTAAAGCTAAAAAGTTAAGCAACGTTTTGGGCAGATTCATTAACTGCCACTCCAACCAAAACCCTATTATATTCTTAAATCTAAACTTAAAGCTAAACAGCTAAGCAACGTTTTGGGCAGATTTATTAACTACCACTGTAACCAAATCTTCCGTATATTCTTAATACTAAACTTAAAACTAAAAAGCTAAGCAACGTTTTGGGCAGATTTATTAACTGCCACTCTAACCAAAACCCCATTATATTCTTAATTCTAAACTTAAAGCTAAAAAGCTAAGCAACGTTTTGGGCAGATTTATTAACTACCACAGTAACCAAATCTTCCGTATATTCTTAATACTAAATTTAAAGCTAAAAAGCTAAGCAACGTTTTTGGCAGATTCAATAACTACCACTGTAACCAAATCTTCCGTATATTCTTAATACTAAACTTAAAGCTAAAAAGCTAAGCAACGTTTTGGGCAGATTCAACTGCCACTCTAACCAAAACCCCATTATATTCTTAATTCTGAATTTAAAACTAATAAGCTAAGCAACGTTTTGGGCAGATTTATTAACTGCCACTCTAACCAAAACCCCATTACGTTTTTAATTCTAAACTTAAAGCTAAAAAACTAAGCAACCTTTTGGGCAAATTCATTAACTACCACTCTAACCAAAAGCCCATTAGATTCTTAAATCTAAACTTAAAGCTAAAAAGCTAAGCAACGTTTTGGGCAGATATATTACCTGCCACTCTTACCAAAACCCCATTATATTCTTAATTCTAATCATTAAACTAAAAAGCTATGCAACGTTTTGGGCAGATTCATTACTAACACTGTAACCAAATCTTCCGTATATTCTTAATACTATTATTATTAAACATATTTGATCAAGTTTTATTTACAAATAACATAGAATATATACAAACATAGAAATTAAAATTAACAAAACAAAACTTGATCAAGGGCGGTGCTAATGCCAACGGCATTCTTAAAGCTAAAAAGCTAAAAAGCTAAAAAGCTAAAAAGCTAAAAAGCTGAGCGACATTTTGGGCAGATTCATTAACTGCCACTCTAACCAAAACCCCATTATATTCTTCATTCGAAACTTAAAGCTAAAAAGCTAAGCAACGTTTTGGCAGATTTATTGACTGCCACTCTAACCTCATCCCCCTTATATTCCTAATACTAAACTTAAAGCTAATAGTGTAGACTGTGTAGAGTGGGTAGGTTGGATAGGCTGAAAAAGAATCCTAAGAACAACATTCAAAATTGAACAGTACAATAAAGAGAAAAAAGGAAAGCCAAAAATGGAAGAAAACATACAAAATCATGCAACACAAAATCATGCAACACAAAATCATACAACACAAAATCATGCTACATCAGAGCATGCTACAAAGGAAAAATACTTCCGATTTCATAGAAATTTCTCGGAAGTAATACAACAAGCAAAAAAAAAGAAAGAAAAAAAAAAAGCGATAATACGCGATTTAACTAGTATTATCTCGTACTATCGCTTGTGAAATAGGTGTTGGATTGTAGCTTAACACTACAACCCAACACCCTCGGCCTCCTCCTCCCCTACAGCCGGACCTTTCCTCGCCATAACAGAGATTTTACAAGAAAAACTGACACGAGTGTTTTTTTTTGTTGATATAACTACGCGATATAACTAGTATTATTGAAATGGTATTTGGATTGTAGCGTAATGCTACAACCCAACACCAAAAAATAATCAATAAAAATTATAGGATAAGGAATGTAAAAATATACTTATTAAAACTTGCCAGAAAAACGTGGGTAGATCCTGGATGGATTGATTGATCACACTGGCTGATTTTGGTGTTCTGGATGCAACGGTGGCTTGATTATGTTGGACTGTGTTGGTAAGGCTGGTTGCACAAGGTGGGTTGTATTCGTGAAGTGGGTAGGTCACCAAGTAATCATCATACCTTGAGAGTAGATCTAAAACAAAAAGTTGGAACTGTCGTTTTGTATTGTTGCACAGTACAAAACGACGCAAAATAGGAAAATCACAAAATACAGAAAGTACAATAAATAGGTATTATTACAAAGGAAAGAAACTACATAAAAGCATGCAACATTAAACCATACTACATACATAAAAATCCACAAAATGCAACAAGCAAAAGAAGGCGATAATGCGTGTTATAACTAGAGCCGTACTTTTCCTCACAACAACATAGATTTTAATGAGAAAAACTGGGGTTTTCTTATTTTTTGTGTTTTTAATCATTCATATTAATAAAATGAAGTACCTTTCATTTATTACACTTCATACCTGACCTCATCGAATGTATAGAATCTGGATTGTGTGGGCTGACTGCATTGGGTGGTTTCCGTGGGCTAGGAATTGTTAGACTGGGGGGTTGCGTTGCCATGTTGGACTGGGTGGGGCGGGTGAGCTGCGTGGCTAGCTGGGCTGGTTGGGTAATCATCCACACCTTGATATCAGTTCTGAAACATACTTAGAATGCAACATTGTAAAATCATACAAAAAGTGATCTTAAAGAAAGCAAGTAAGAACAACAGTAGAAAACGACGCAAAATAGGAAAAACACAATATACAGAAAGTACAATAAAATGTATTATGACAAAGAAAAGAACTACAAAACAGCATTAAACCATATTACATACATATAAAGCCACAAAATACAAACAGCAAAAAAAGCGATAATACGAAATAAAATAAAATAAAAATTAAGTAGTACTTGTCAGTCACTTAATACCTGACCTCATCGAATGTATAGAATCTGGGTTGTATGGGCTGGTCGAATTGGGTGGGTTGAGCGGGCCGGTTGGACTGGATGGGTTGTGTGGGCTGGTTGAACTGGGTGGGTTGCGTTGCTATGTTGGACTGGGTGGGGCGGGTGAGCTGCGTGGCTAGCTGGGCTGGTTGGGTAATTATCCACACCTTGATATCAGTTCTGAAACATACTTAGAATGCAACATTGTAAAATCATACAAAAAAAGTAATCTTACCTAAATAAAGCAAGTAAGAACAAGTCACCAACATGAAGAGAAGAAACCACACAAAAGCATGCAACATTAAACCAGACTACATAAAAATAATGGCACAAAATGTAAACAAATAGCACGCAATATAACTAGTATTATCACGTACTCTCGTTTGTGAAATAGGTGTTGGGTTGTAGCCTAACAATACAACCCAACACCAAAAATAAGATTCAAAATATTAGAAACATGCCAGATAATCCTGGTTGCACTTGGTGGGTTGTGTGTGTGAACTGTTTAACCATCATTTTTCGAGAGTAGATCGAAAACAAAAAGTCTGAATACAACAGTACAAAACGACGCAAAATAGAAAAATCACAAAATACAGAAAATACAATAAAAAGGTATCATTACAAAGAAAAGAAACTACATAAAAGCATGCACATAAAACCATGCTACATACATAAAGCCACAAAATGCAACAAGCAAAAAAAAAGAGATAATACGCGATATAGGCTGAAAAATAATCCTAAGAACAACATGCAAAATTGAACAGTACAATGAAGAGAAAAAAGGAAATCCAAAAATAGAAGAAAATATATAAAATCATGCAACATTAAAGCATGCTACAAAGGAAAAATACAACAAGCAAAAAAAAAGGAGAAAAAAATAAAGCGATAATACGCGATTTAACTAGTATTATCTCGTACTATCGCTTGTAAAATGGGTGTTGGGTTGTAGCATAACACTACAACCCAACACCCTCGGCCTCCTCCTCCCCTACAGCCGAACCTTACCTCACCATTACAAAGATTTTATAAGAAAAACTGACATGAGGGTTTTTTTTTGTCTTTACTTATACATAGAAATAAAATCAATAATTTGTTTATATTTACTTATGTAAATAAAATAAAAATAAAGTAGTACCTGTCATTCACTGAATACCTGACCTCATCGAATGTATAGAATCTGGATATTGTGGGCTGGTTGAACTGGGTAGGTTGTGTGGGCTAGTTGGACTGGGTGGGTTGAGCGGAATTGTTGAACTGGGTGGGTTGCGTTGCCATGTTGGACTGGGTGGGGCGGGTGAGCTGCGTGGCTAGCTGGGCTGGTTGGGTAATTATCCACACCTTGATATCAGTTCTGAAACAAACTTAGAATGCAACATTGTAAAATCATACAAATAAAGTAATCTTAAAGAAAGCAAGTTAGAACAACAGTACGAAACGACGCAGAATAGGAAAAACACAACATACAGAGATTACAATAAAAAGGTATTATTACAAAGAAACAAAACTACCTAAAAGCATGCAACATTAAACCATGCTAACAAACATAAAAAGCCACAAAATGCAACAAGCAAAAATAAAGCAATAATACCCAATTTAACTAGTATTATCTCGTACAATCGCTTGTAAAATGGGTGTTGGGTTGTAGCATAACACTACAACCCAACACCCTCGGCCTCCTCCTCCCCTACAGCCGTGCCTTTCCTCACCATAACAAAGATCTTATAAGAAAAACTGACATGAGGGTTTTTTTTTTTTGACTTTACTTATACATATAAATAAAATCTATAGTTTGTTTATATTTACATATGTAAATAAAATAAAAATAAAGTAGGACCTGTTATTCACTGAATACCTGACCTCATCGAATGTATAGAATCTGGATTGTGTGGGCTGACTGGATTGGGTGGTTTCCGTGGGCTAGTTGGACTGGGTGGGTTGAGCGGAATTGTTAGACTGGGGGGTCACGTTGCCATGTTGGACTGGGTGGGGCGGGTGAGCTGCGTGGCTAGCTGGGCTGGTTGGGTAATTATCCACACCTTGATATCAGTTCTGAAACAAACTTATCACCTACTCTCGTTTGAGTTGAGAGTATCACCTACTCTCGTTTGTGAAATAGGTGTTGGGTTGTAGCCTAACAATACAACCCAACACCAAAAATAAGATTCAAAATATTAGAAACATGCCAGATAATCCTGGTTGCACTTGGTGGGTTGTATGTGTGAACTGTTTAACCATCATTTTTTGAGAGTAGATCGAAAACAAAAAGTCTGAATACAACAGTACAAAACGACGCAAAATAGGAAAATCACAAAATACAGAAAATACAATAAAAAGGTATCATTACAAAGAAAAGACATAAAAGCATAAAAGCATGCACATAAAACCATGCTACATACATAAAGCCACAAAATGCAACAAGCAAAAAAAAAGAGATAATACGCGATATAGGCTGAAAAATAATCCTAAGAACAACATGCAAAATTGAACAGTACAATGAAGAGAAAAAAGGAAATCCAAAAATAGAAGAAAATATATAAAATCATGCAACATTAAAGCATGCTACAAAGGAAAAAAAACACTGCCAATTATGGACACAATACTTCCTCGTGATTGTTTCACATTGTGTACACGTGCGAATTTTGAGTTTTTATACTAAATTACTTGAATCTCCGAAACGGCTGAACCGATTTTCTTCAAATTTATTTTATATGGTAGAAAACCGTTTTTTCTACATTCTAGATTCTACAAAAAATTCTGTATTGGCAAGTTGTGGTCCTAATTTTTTGACTTTTTTGTCCAAAATTTCGGATTTTCTTAAATATCAGAGTCAAATTATAATTCATTAAAAAATATAGATAAATAGCCTGTGTAGAACATTAATATGCATATACATACAAAATTTCATCAAAATCTGGTGTACCGTTCACGAGATATAAGCATTTAAGTAAAAAGTTAGTGGTCAGGCGCATGGTCTCTTTCACCCAGAGCCGCTAGTACGAATTCGATGAATTTAAAATGGGACCATCTACAGAATGTCTCCTAGATGTTTACAAAATATCATCAAAATCGGTCGAGTAGTTTCCGAGATTTGCGCGTTACAAGGAATCATTTTAACAGACAGACAGACAGACAGACAGACCGACAGACCGACAGACCGACAGACGGACACAAAACCAAATTTGCTCAGGAGGTTATGAAACGTCCAGAAATATGAAAAAAGTTGAAATCGGAGCAAAAAAATATTTTTTTTTACAAAAACGAACACAATACTTCCGATTTCTAATATTAGAAATTTCTCGGAAGTAATACAACAAGCAAAAAAAAAGGAGAAAAAAATAAAGCGATAATACGCGATTTAACTAGTATTATCTCGTACTATCGCTTGTAAAATGGGTGTTGGGTTGTAGCATAACACTACAACCCAACACCCTCGGCCTCCTCCTCCCCTACAGCCGTACCTTACCTCACCATTACAAAGATTTTATAAGAAAAACTGACATGAGGGTTTTTTTTTTGTCTTTACTTATACATAGAAATAAAATCAATAATTTGTTTATATTTACTTATGTAAATAAAATAAAAATAAAGTAGTACCTGTCATTCACTGAATACCTGACCTCATCGAATGTATAGAATCTGGATATTGTGGGCTGGTTGAACTGGGTAGGTTGTGTGGGCTAGTTGGACTGGGTGGGTTGAGCGGAATTGTTGGACTGGGTGGGTTGAGCGGAATTGTTGAACTGGGTGGGTTGCGTTGCCATGTTGGACTGGGTGGGGCGGGTGAGCTGCGTGGCTAGCTGGGCTGGTTGGGTAATTATCCACACCTTGATATCAGTTCTGAAACAAACTTAGAACGCAACATTGTAAAATCATACAAAAAAAGTAATCTTAAAGAAAGCACGTTAGAACAACAGTACGAAACGACGCAGAATAGGAAAAACACAACATACAGAAAGTACAATAAAAAGGTATTATTACAAAGAAAAGAAACTACATAAAAGCATGCTACATACATATAAAGCCACAAAATGCAAAAAGCAAAAAGAAAGCGATAATACGCGATTTAACTAGTATTATCTCGTACTATCGCTTGTAAAATGGGTGTTGGGTTGTAGCATAACACTACAACCCAACACCCTCGGCCTCCTCCTCCCCTACAGCCGTACCTTTCCTCACCATAACAAAGATTTTATAAGAAAAACTGACATGAGGGTTTTTATTATTTTTTGTGTCTTTACTTATACATATTATAAATAAAATCAATATATTTTTTGTATTTACTGAAGTAAATAAAATAAAAATAAAGTAGTACCTGTTATTCACTTAATACCTGACCTCATCGAATGTATAGAATCTGGGTTGCATGGGCTGGTCGAATTGGGTGGGTTGAGCGGACCGGTTGGACTAGGTGGGTTGCGTGGGCCGGGTGGACTGGGTGGCTTTCGTGAGCTGGTAGAATTGGGTGGGTTGGCAGGCTGGTTGGACTGGGTAGGTTGCGTTGCCATGTTGTACTGGGTGGGGCGGGTGAGCTGCGTGGCTAGCTGGGCTGGTTGGGTAATTATCCACACCTTGATATCAGTTCTGAAACAAACTTAGAATGCAACATTGTAAAATCATGCAAAAGAAGTAATCTTAAATAAAGCAAGTAAGAACAACAGTCACCAACATGAAGAGAAGAAAACACACAAAAGCATGCAACATTAAAAAAGACTACATAAATAATGGCACAAAATGCAAAAAAAAAAAAAAAAAACAAACAAATAGCACGCGATATAACTAGTATTATCACGTACTCTCGTTTGTGAAATAGGTGTTGGGTTGTAGCCTAACAATACAACCCAACACCAAAAATAAGATTCAAAATATTAGAAACATGCCAGATAATCTTGGTTGCACTTGGTGGGTTGTATGAGTGAACTGTTTAACCATCATACTTTGAGAGTAGATCTAAAACAAAAAGTCTGAATACAACAGTACAAAACGACGCAAAATAGGAAAATCACAAAATACAGAAAATACAATAAAAAGGTATCATTACAAAGAAAAGAAACTACATAAAAGCATGCACATAAAACCATGCTACATACATATAAAGCCACAAAATGCAACAAGCAAAAAAAAAAAAAAAGAGATAATACGCGATATGGGCTGAAAAATAATCCTAAGAACAACATGCAAAATTGAACAGTACAATGAAGAGAAAAAAAGAAATCTAAAAATAGAAGAAAATATATAAAATCATGCAACATTAAAGCATGCTACAAAGGAAAAATACAACAAGCAAAAAAAAGGTGAAAAAAAGAAAGCGATAATACGCGATTTAACTAGTATTATCTCGTACTATCGCTTGTAAAATGGGTGTTGGGTTGTAGCAAAACACTACAACCCAACACCCTCGGCCTCCTCCTCCCCTACAGCCGTACCTTACCTCACCATTACAAAGATTTTATAAGAAAAACTGACATGAGGGGTTTTTTTTTTGTCTTTACTTATACAAAGAATTAAAATCAATAATTTGTTTATATTTACTTATGTAAATAAAATAAAAATAAAGTAGTACCTGTCATTCACTGAATACCTGACCTCATCGAATGTATAGAATCTGGATTGTGTGGGCTGACTGGATTGGGTGGTTTCCGTGGGCTAGTTGGACTGGGTGGGTTGAGCGGAATTGTTGAACTGGGTGGGTTGCGTTGCCATGTTGGACTGGGTGGGGCGGGTGAGCTGCGTGGCTAGCTGGGCTGGTTGGGTAATTATCCACACCTTGATATCAGTTCTGAAACAAACTTAGAATGCAACATTGTAAAATCATACAAAAAAAGTAATCTTAAAGAAAGCAAGTTAGAACAACAGTACGAAACGACGCAGAATAGGAAAAACACAACATACAGAGATTACAATAAAAAGGTATTATTACAAATAAAAGAACTACATAAGAGCATGCAACATTAAACCATGGTACATACATATAAAGCCACAAAATACAAACAGCAAAAAAAGCGATAATACAAAATGAATTAAAATAAGAATTAAGTTGTACCTGTTATTCACTTAATACCTGACCTCATCGAATGCATAGAGCCTGGGTTGCATGGGCTGGTCGAATTGGGTGGGTTGAGCGGACCGGATGGACTGGGTGGGTCTCGTGGGCTGGTTGTACTGGGTAGGTTGTGTGGGCTGGTTGAACTGGGTGGGTTGCGTTGCCATGTTGGACTGGGTGGGGCGGGTGAGCTACGTGGCTAGCTGGGCTGGTTGGGTAATTATCCACACCTTGATATCAGTTCTGAAACAAACTTAGAATGCAACATTGTGAAATCATACAAAAAAAGTAATCTTAAAGAAAGCAAGTTAGAACAACAGTACGAAACGACGCAGAATAGGAAAAACACAACATACAGAGAGTACAATAAAAAGGTATTATTACAAAGAAATATAAAGCCACAAAATGCAACAAGCAAAAGAAAAGCGATAATACGCGATTTAACTAGTATTATCTCGTACTATCGCTTGTAAAATGGGTGTTGGGTTGTAGCATAACACTACAACCCAACACCCTCGGCCTCCTCCTCCCCTACAGCCGTACCTTTCCTCACCATAACAGAGATTTTACAAGAAAAATTGACATCTGGTGTCTGACTCAACTGACATTTTGTGTCTTTACTTATACATAAAAATAAAATCTAGTACCTGTCATTTATTAAACTTATTACCTGACCTCATCAAATGTATAGAATCTGGCTTGGATGGGCTGGTTGGATTAGGTGAGCGTGCCGGTTAGACTGGGTGGGGCGGGTGAGCTGCGTGGCTAGCTGGGCTGGTTGGGTAATCATCCACACCTTGATATCAGTTCTGAAACAATTTTAGAATGCAACATTGTAAAACCATGCAAAAAAAGTAATTTTAAATACCTAAAGCAAATAAAAACAACAGTCACCAACATGAAGAGAAGAAAACACACAAAAGCATGCAACATTAAACCAGACTACATGTAATGCCACAAAATGAAAAAAAAAAAAAAAAAAAAAAAAAAAAAAAAATAGCACGTGATTTAACTAGTATTATCTCGTACTATCAATTGTGAAATGGGTGGAGTTGTAGCCTAACATTACATCCTAACACCAAAAATAAGTTTCAAAAAATTATAAAAACTTGCCAGATAATCCTGGGTGGACTGGGTGTGTTGCTTTGTTGCACTGGCTGATTGGGTGGTCTGGATACAATCGGTGGCTTGGGTGTATTGGACTGTGTTGGTTAGGCTGGTTGCATTTGGTGGGTTGGGTGGGTTTATTAGGCTGGTTGCACTAGGTGGGTTGTATTCGTGAACTTGGTAACCATCATACCCTGCGAGTAGATCTGCAACAAAAACATGGAATGCAACAAAACATGGAATACGACACGAAATAGCAAAAAAACTACCCACACAAAAATATGCAAAATAAAATCATGCTACATAATATAAAACCACAAAATGCAACAAGGAAATTTTCTTAAGGAAATTTTTGATTTTCAATATCAGAGCTAAATGAGAAATTATTTTTTTTTTTAAATAATATAAATGCACCATGTATAACGCTAATACGTATATGTATAACTACAAAATTTCATCAAAATGGGTGTACCGTTCACGAGATATAAGAGTTTGAGTAAAAAGTTAGTGGTCATGCGCATGACCTCTATCACCAAGAACCGCTAGTGCGAGGTTAATGAATTTATAATGGGACCGTCTACAGAATGTCTCCTATATGTTAACAAAATTTCGTCAAAATCCGTTCAGTTGGTTTTGAGATTTACCTGTAACAAATATACAGGGTGAGCATAAAGTCTCACCCCACCCCCCGTATCTCGAGAATGGCTGAAAATACAAGAAAACGTAAAAACACGTATCCCTTCGATTTTAGGGGAATTCATTTTCAGCCAAAAAAAATTGCCTACACAGCCCCAGTCAGGCATGGACCAACTTTAAAATCTTCAATAGAATGAACATCAACAGAGTATGTCCCTAAAATCAAAGGAATACGTATTTTTGCGTTTTCTCGTATTTTCAGCCATTCTCGAGATACGGGGGGTGGGGTGAGACTTTATGCTCACCCTGTATATTTTTTAAACACAATACTTCCGATTTCTAATATTAGAAATTTATCGGTATTAAAAAACATTTGAGACATCCTGTATGAATTTCGATTACGTCAAAATATGGGAATTCTTGTGTTAGAACTTCATACAGGTTCTCGTAGGATCACCGAAGTTAAGCAACGTCCAGCGAGGTGAAGACTTCGTGATGCTGGCATTCCAGCCCAAACCAGGCTGGTGACGTTAATTTGGTTGCAGGTTTTTGATTTTCCTGCGAATGGAGGGTAACACCCCCGTCGTGATATAACCATGCAGTTGAAAGCGACGTTAAACCCAAATTAAAAAAAAAAAAAAAAAAAAAAAAAAAAAACATCCCGATCTATTAAAACAAATCGTTTTTCAAAAAAATCTAAATTTTTGTGAGTGCTCAACTCTCATACATTTTTTGATATCTTAAGCCATTCAGCCATAATTACAGACACCGACAAAGAGCGGTCAAATCTCCGCCGGTGGTAGTTATACTGTCACCAAAAAGTCGTATTTTCTGAGGCCATAAACATTAACAAGAGACTGAGGGAGCAAAACTAGTAGGTAGCTAAATGAGAAGAGAAAATCAAGAGGAAAAGTGAGTATAAGAATGAATATGAGAGAGAAACGGGTAGACATAATGAGGGGAAATTGTAGAAAAATTACCAAAAAGGGAGACGGAAATACATATAAGCCATAAGGGTATGATAATAATAAAGAGAGAATTTTAGTCCTAACCAGGATCCCCCTGAGTGCAATATTTTGTCTCGCAACGTTGCGCAACGTTTCATGCTCCACTCTTCCTTTAGAATCAAATGAGAGCGATCCAAACTAAATGCTCCTATTTTTAATTAAAAATGTTGCGGAACGCTGCACAAGAAAATGTTGCACAACAATTGTTTCACAACGATGCACTCAGTGGGATATTGGCTTCAAGTAAATGAAAATTTAAGCATGCATAAAAACACTCACCTCAATCTGCTATTCTATTGATTAATGAATATTGTATAACTAATAAATGCAATACACAGAAAAACACTTCACAAAAATGCATGATAGATAGGTATTATAAAAATGAAACTGATTTCTTTTACAAAAGGAATTTGAAAAAGAGAGAGAGAAAAAAGAAAAAAAAAAAAAAAAAAAAAAAAAAAAAAAAAGGTAACAGACCGACATGACAGGCAGAGTGACGGTGTTAACTCTCTGAGAAACCGAACAATACTGAGAAACTTAGGATTGAGTAGGTCTTTATATACTCTGATGATGTGAGCCTAAGCCTATCTGATGATTCATGTGAACCGATGAGAAGGTTACTGTGGGAACCCAGTTAGGTAACAAAATTGTGACGTCATCCTCATTGTGTTTGAAACAATGGGAAATTATCTAAATAAGATATCTCTAGAACGCTTTCAGCTACGGATTTGAAATTTGGTATGTAGACTCCTTGTGCAGAGAAAATACGACTTTTTGATGACAGTACCTATACAATAACTACCACCGGCGGAGATTTGACCGCTCTTTGTCGGTGTCTGTAATAGTTATCGCTGAATGACTAGAGATATCAACAAATGAATGAGATTTGAGCACTCACAAAACAAAGATGGGATTATCATCATGTTCAAATTTTTTTTTACGAGAATCAAGTTGCTGTAGTCATCATTAGTAAAATTTAGATCCACATATGAAAAACGATTTGTTTTAGTGGATCGGAATGTTTTTTTTTTTTTTTTTAATTTGGGTTTAACGTCGCTTTCAACTGCATGGTTATATCACGACGGGGGTATTACCCTCCATTCGCAGGAAACTCACATTAACATCACCCAGCCTGGGTTGGCCCGAAATGCCAGCATCACGAAGTCTTCACCTCGCTGGACGTCGCTTAAATTCGGTGATCCTGCGAGAACCTGTATGAAGTTCTTAACGCAAGATTTCACATATTTTGGCGTAATCGAATGTCTCAATGTTTCAAAAGTAGTGAAACAGGCACCAACTAACGATTTTTAAATAGAAATGCGAAATCATGAAAGTGCGAAACCACAGTGAATGATCTTAATTGTATTGACCCTAATGATAGACAGGCACACCCCTGACCCTAACTTTTGACTTTTCGTAAAGAACAATTAGCTCCTCCCATAGGGGAAATGAAGCAAAAAAAAGTTGCTCAAGAGGTTATGAAAAGTGCAGAAACATGGAAAAAAATTGAAATCGGAGCATTTTTTTTTACAAAAACGAACACAAAATTTCTCAGTAGTAACTTCGTGAGGTTGATGTGGGTACCAGGTTTGTGAATTTCCTGCGAATGGAGGGTAACACACCCGTCGTGATATGACCATACAGGTGAAAGCGACGATAAACCCAAATTAAAAAATCCTTCAATAATCATTAATTTATGCTCTTATTGCTAATATTAGGTGTGTCAATGACCACCGACTCTACCCTATACTACTCTATACTCTATACAAAGTATCAATGACAAAGAAAATTCTCGGAATAATAAGGAACTCATTCCAATTTCAGCGGATCCTATCGGTTTCAAGATATTGAGCTGGAGTACTCAAATAGAAAACACTTGAGCTCTCTGCAAGACATAGGCAAGCAAACACAGGCGGATGAGGGAACCATCATCCAGTTCACTTCGGTGAGTGACCCCATTTTGTACGAGGTCCATGTCCATCTATGGTGCAAATTTGCATAGGAACTTTTTGTTAATAGGTATGTTATAGGTATCTCACTTGTTGCAGTGTTTTGTGTTTTAATATATTGCAGTATACTCATAAAACAAATAAATTTAAAAGATTTTATGACAATGATTAGTAAGTCTTAAAATGATAAAAAATAAGAATTCTACTAAATTTCAAGTCATCTCTTGCCGTTTCAGAGCTGCGTTCATAACGGACGAATGACGTATTTGGTTATATTTTGAGAACCACTGCTATTTCAGCTCAATCCGTTCTTAACACGCCCTCACATGATCAATGGAAGCTTTTTGGAAATTTTCAAGTAATTTGGTTCAGCTATTCAGAACTGCGTTCCTATCAATTAAAAGCTGAGGTGAAACCTAAATGAGAAGAAACAATTGTGATATACCGCATAACTTTATTTAAAAACGTTCAATTGAAATATTCTCTTCACAGTCACTACTCTCTTTTCCAATGATCAATTCAAAATTAGAAGAATGTTTTATTTGACAGGGAACTACGGGATCTCCAAAAGCTGCACTTTTGAGCCATTTCAATGTTGTCAACAATGGGCTGTTGGCAGCAAAACGACAGAATCTCTTCGAAAAAGTAAGTGAAGAAAGACAAATTTCGAGCTTTGCTCTAGTGACTAAGTACATCCTATCAATTTTAAAGAAATATTTTATTTTTTTTAATTGTCAGTTTTAAGTGTATAATTTCAACCAACGACACATACACCATACACTAAACACTGGACACGGAAGGAGCTCAGAACAATGGTTCTGGGCGTCCAAAGGGTTCACCCATGTCAATCCTTCCACCACCATGACATCACACATGGACTCGCAAAGTAAGTAAGTACACCCATTGAACGAACTGGTCTATGAGACTAACCATCGATCATGAGTACATAAGTGTGTCTGGCTGGGGTACGTTAAACACGGAGAAGACCAGTGTCTCGCTTGATGACTATATACAGGAAACTATCTAGCCAACCCTTACAAACCAGGCTTGCAGTTTCCTAAGGGTTTAATGGCTTATAAAGAATAAGTCCAAGTCCTCACGATGGTTGATCGCACATAGAAATACTTATGTGGTTCATTACGAGCCAACAATAAAGTTGTCTGGATTGTATTATTCTCCCCTCCAGCTGTAGCCAAGCTGCCTACAACAACAACTTACAGTAATAATAATAATTAGTATAATAATACTATCTATACTCATATAAGAGAGTTTCACTCACTGACTGACTCACTCACTCACTGATTCATCACTGTTTCTCCGAACTGGTAAGTCCTAGGAAGCTGAAATTTGGTAGGTAGCTTTGTCTTGTAGTCTAGATGTGCAGTAAGACGGGGTTTTTCGAAATTCCCACTACAACACCTGATGCCATTGGCGAAAAAGGATTTTTTGCTTTCACGGCCATGCCTCGGCCCGCAAAGCGGGCGACAGCCCGCTAGTAATATAATATTAGTATAATTATTATACTAATATTATACTAATACTAAGCCTCCGTGGCGTGATGGTTGTGACTACTGCCCGTAGTCCAGAGTTCCCGAGTTCAACTGATCCCGGCTGGGGCAGACTGTTCGAAGAATATTCTGTTCCATCCAAACACGTGAGGCTGGCATTTCCGGCCCTACCCAGGCTGGGTGAGGTTAATGTGGGTAGCTGGTACGATTCCCAGCGAATCAGTATCAGTATAAACAGAAAAGTGAGAAGTTGTACTAGATGGTCCTAATCCAGGACGTTAAATCAAATAGAATCGTTGGCGTTAGGAAGGGCATCCAGCCGTAAAAAATGTGCCAAAATCAATCAACCTCAACCATGAGGTTGAACAACGTCGACCCTGCTTGAGCGGGATAAGACAGAGAAAAAGAAGAAGAAGAAGATTATACTAATATTATATTATTTTATTATATACTAATGAGTCACATTATTCCGACAGTAAGCCCAAGACGTGTAAGCCCAAGACGTATTAATAATTATGTGATCAAAATCGAAAATGGGACGGTAACTTGTCATTTCCCGGCTGGGTTTTAAAACGCGACCTCTAGATTACTAGTCAGGCGCCTTGACCACTGAGCTACCGAAGATTATTAATCTAAAGTTTTTTTTTTAGTATTGATCATTTATTACTAATGGAATTTTAGAATTTTTAGCTATTCTTTACTGGCCTACTCTCTGTTTGCGGTAGAATAGATTCTACCTCGGAAGCCCAATATTTTGTTGACAGGTTCATAAGATCTGCATCCAAGTTCCATTCTTCCACATCTACGGTCACGTGGTTGGTA
Source organism: Bactericera cockerelli (assembly GCA_024516035.1). NCBI lineage: Eukaryota > Metazoa > Arthropoda > Insecta > Hemiptera > Triozidae > Bactericera > Bactericera cockerelli. Next base: position 50,048,925 of record CM044955.1, read on the forward strand.
TCCTGGGATCCTTGTGTTCTGGGACCTGTCTGGTGGTTCCTTCCCCTTCCTTCAATGCTGACGCCTCCATAGCTGCTTTCGAGAAAGAAAGGTAAGATGAACTTGAAAACAGGTATGTATAGTACAGAGTCTTATAAAGTTCGGCAGCCAGCGTCGATGGCGCTTTGAAAGCACCGGCTCTCGTAGGATCACCGAAGTTAAGCAGCGAGGCGAAAACTTCGTGAAGCATTACGGCCAAAACCAGGCTGGGTGAGGTTCACTTTGGTAGCGGGTTTGTGAGCCTCTTGCGAATTTAGAGTAACACCCCCATCGTGATATGACCATGCAGTTGAAAGCGAGGTTGAACCCAAATTAAAAAAAAAAAGTTCGCCAAATATTTAGCAGTGCTTGTCCAGGTCAGGAGTCTTCTGAAATCTATTTTCTTTACGTGTTTTAAGAAAGTCTTTCCAATCAAAAATCATTACCAGATATCGGAAGTTTATTCTTATGTCTGTGAATCCAGAGATGCCAGAGGTCGCGGGTTCTAAACCTAGCCGGGACATGACAAGTTATCCTCAAATTTGCGATTTTTACCACATAATATGTCTTGGGCTTACTACTGGAATAATGGGACTTAATAGTCCTAATCAAGCAGTATAAATAAGGTGATATTATTTTCATTATTATTATACTGCATTACTGACTGAATAGTTGTTGGAAATCATCATTCCAGATGTACAGGAGTGTATGGAACCCCAACCATGTATGTAGACGTCCTAGCGAGAGCCAAACAACTGAGTGAGAAGGACAGGGAACAGAGGTTCGAGTCCTTAGAATTCACAGTCAGTGGTGGTGCCAGCATATCTCCTGACCAGCTCAGAAACATACGAGAGGTGCTGGGACTGAAGAGGAGTATGGTAAGTGAGAATGGACCTTGTGAGGACAATTGTATACCATTTGAACAACACTTACTTTACTAATAAATTACAAAAATCTACTATAGTACCAACATAAATATAAATTTTAATAGAACAAGAAAAAATAAACAATATATATTGTAGATAAAATATAATTATACAGATGTCCTAACTAAAGGGCGTTGTTATTGCTTTAGCAATCTCTTACACCCATCCCTTATGGTGTAGTATTTTGTGGTTTTAGAAAAATTATGCAATAGTTCTTGACCATTTCATATTTTTTAGCAAGTGTACGGGATGACAGAGACGAGTCCCGTGACATTCCTGCATCCTGCTGATGACAATTTCATATTTTTTAGCAAGTGTACGGAATGACAGAGACGAGTCCCGTGACATTCCTGCATCCTGCTGATGACAATTTCATATTTTTTAGCAAGTGTACGGAATGACAGAGACGAGTCCCGTGACATTCCTGCATCCTGCTGATGACAATTTCATATTTTTTAGCAAGTGTACGGGATGACAGAGACGAGTCCCGTGACATTCCTGCATCCTGCTGATGACAATTTCATATTTTTTAGCAAGTGTACGGGATGACAGAGACGAGTCCCGTGACATTCCTGCATCCTGCTGATGACGAGGTGTGCCGGAATAAAAACAACACTGTAGGACAAGTGCTCGACCATACAGAGGTAGGTATCTACGTATATGAGCTATTATTAAACATATTAGATCAAGTTTTATTTACATAGAAATTGAGATTAATAAAACAAAACTTGATCAAGGGCGGTGCTACAGAAGTAAGACAGTTTTTGGTTTGTATGGAGACAAGTCATTGTGAGACAGGTACTATTTTTCAGTTGAATTAACCAATAGTAGTTAACCCGTGAGTACACGCACATAGGGAAAAATTCTCACACGCTCGGCAAAAACGCTAGAACTTGATCGATATTGGTCCTAACCTGTAGGGACCTGGAGTAGCTGTTGATAATATGTTTATCTAGATGTACCCACAGTCCCTTGAGCTATTTTCAATTTCTGTTGCCCGTGACGTGGCGAAAAGTGCAGATCGGTCTGAAATGTGAGATTTTTTTTCATCGCGCGTGTACAGACGTAACTTTTTTTTTGAGAGTTTTTTTTTCTGTTAGTAACTATTTAGTTTAATTTAATTAATTATTTATAATAATTAGTTTTAATAATTAATTAATATAATAATAACAATTGTTTTAAATAAAGAAATATATTTTTTTAAAGAAAATTAGTATGTTTACCTACCAAATTCGTGATTGTTCACTATTGTTATAATAATTATTATAATGATTTTTAACTAACAAAATATAAACTTTTAACTAACATTAATTAAATTTCTTTGTAATAATATAAGGTAGTTAGGTACCTTCCTACACTTTTTTTGCTAGATACTGAAATAATTGGTATTCTTTGTAATCTTTCTCCACCTACTATAATGGGTACCTACCTACCTACTTACCTCCTGGTATAATCTAAGTACATTTATTTTTTTATCGTTTCTGTTTTAGCTTTTAGAAGTACCTAAACAAATATAATTACATAATATTCTTGATTATAAGATATACTATGAATTGCCCTACAAACTTATGTCACTATGGCTTACGATGAACAAATTTTGGAAAAAAAAAAAAAAAAAATCAAATCAGGGGTTCGAACTGCAACCATTTGGAAAAAAATTGCTAAAATTACTTTAAATATCTTTTAAATACATAAGTCAACTTAATGTATCCTAAAAATATTATATAACTCTTCAAGCAGAACGAAATACAAAGCAAAACCAGGTGTGAGAATTTTTTTCATCGCGCGTGTACAGACGTTCGGATTTTTAGCGCGTGTACTCACAGGTTAAATGTTTCAAAAGAGGAGGAAGCATTAGACAGAAAGCTGTGGCGGGGTAGAATTAGAAAAGGGAACGCCGACCCCAAATAAAATTGGGAAAAGGTGAGTGAAAGAAGAAGAAGTTAAATGTTTCAAAAATACTGAGGAAAAGTCCTCGCCCTACTGATAAACTGTATCCATCTACAGCCAGGACAAAAAGTTTTGCTACTGGAACCAAATAGCTGTGGTTTCCAGGCTAGTAAACAGACATCAGTATAAATAATATAAACTTTGACACTGTTGGCAAGCATAGGAAATGTTTGGGTACCGATGTGTTATGTTTACATATGTATTTCTTGAGTAGATAACACCAGTCGGGTGTTGTAAGTAATTCTTTCGACGGCTCCGAATCTAGAACAATATAATTTGCTTTGACTTTTCACTACGTCTGAGTGGATCTGCAGTATCTGCACTAGTAGTGTGCTCATGAAAATTCTTCATCATGTATGTATAATGTAGCCAGCCTCCGTGGTGTAACGGTTCGGACAACTGTCCGTAGTCCAGAGATCCCGAGTTCGATCGAGTTGGGGCAGACTTTTCAAAGAAAATTCTGTTCCCTCCAAATTTCCGACTGGCATTTCCGGCCCTACCCAGACTGGGTGAGGTTAATGTGGGTAGCTGGTACGACAGCGAATGGAGGGTAACACCCCCGTCCTGATCAGGACTCTAAAAGGAAATAGAATTAACTGGTCACTATAGATCTAATTAGGTCGCAGTGTTAATTGCAAGGGTTTCACTGAAAACCCTGCAACCAGGTCAGATAATAATAAGATAATAATGTATAATGTACGGAGTGGTAGTAAAAGATATACCTACTGGAATTAACAACAGAGCGTTGTGGGGTTTAAATGAAATCAAACACCTCGGCCGAGGTGTGAAGAATGCCCTATAGCCCTATACAATGAAAGCAAGAGCGCCAGAGTGCAAGGTAACGGAAGACTTAGTTCCCATGTGTAACCTTTGTCGCGCTATGTAGTTGGTCCTGATGTGACTTAAGGTACTACATAGTTGGTTACAATCCAAAGTGCTGACAATGCTGCATTTTGAGTTGTTTGCAGTTTCGACCAGTTAGTTTGACATACCTACTTGCAATGTTCATAAAGGTGCTACGTAATTAATTATTGAAAGAAAAGTGAAAAAGAAAAAATAACACTGGTTTCAATGATGGTTTTACATCCCTAAGGTGCTACTTAGTTGATTGTTAAAAAAAAGGAGTGGAAATGATAAAACCAACACAGTTTTCAATGATGGCTACCTATGCGGGGCTCATAAGGTGCTACTTGGTTGATTGTTGAAAAAAAAGAGTGGGAATGAAAAAACCAACACAGTTTTCAATGATGGCTACCTATGCGAGGTTCATAAGGTGCTACTTGGTTGATTGTTGAAAAAAAAAGGAGTGGGAAAGAAAGAACCAACAATTTTCAATGATGGCTACCTATGCGAGGTTCATAAGGTGCTACTTAGTTGATTGTTGAAAAAAGGAGTGGGAAAGAAAGAACCAACACAGTTAGTTTTCAATGATTTCAGGTAAAAGTGGTGGACAGTGATAACAGAATGGTGCCGTTTGGTCAGCAAGGAGAGCTTCTGGTGAGGGGCTACTGCAACATGCTCAAGTATTGGGGCAACGAGGTCAAGACGAAGGAGATGTTGGGGGAAGACAACTGGCTGAGAACAGGGTACGTGTGGTTCTAGTATCTGTGGTGTAACAACTTCTCTCTTTTCTGTTTATACTGATTAAAATAGAGAGGTTAGTTGATGGCATGGATGATCAGAACTATTACCTGCTGGTCACAGCAAATAAGTTCGAAACAACTGTCCAGTTATGTTCTGATATTCATGTACATCTAGTACAACTTCTCACTTTTCTGTTTATACTGAACGATTGTGACTACTGTCCGTGGTCCAGAAATCCTAATTTCGGTCCCACATGGGGTAGAATTTTCTAACAAAATATACTTCCGAGTTCTAATACTAGAAATTTCGCGGAAGTAAAATCTGTTTCCTCCCAAGTAAGAACGCGTGAGGCTGGTATTTGTGGCTCAATCTAGGCGTGATGAGGTTTATGTTTGTAGCTGTTACGATTCCCATCAAATGGAGGGTAAATTCCCGTCCTGATTTGCTCAGATCAGGGAGTTAGGCTTGTTTACTTTTGTGGCTGGTTCTATAAAAAAATTACAAAACCTATATTTATATATTATGAAACCTCGGTTCGGCTCAATCTCGTATTTCGCACTATACCAAGGTTTCATAAAATTAATTAAGGGGTCGTAAAATTATTTTGATCCAAAGTAATTGATGATCTTATACATCGAACTTCAGGGATCAATTCATCCTGTCAGAGGATGGCTATGGCCAGGTAGTGGGCAGAATCAAGGATCTCATCATTCGCGGAGGGGAAAATATTTATCCCTGTGAGATAGAAGACTTCCTCACAACACATCCGGAGATTTTGGAAGCATATGTGAGTGAAGGCAGAATTCTCGTTTGCGTTACTTGAAATTTTAAATATATAATAAAAGGTAGGTATACCTACCTAATGTAATATGTACATTGTACATACCTTAATTCAACAGAAGACGTGTTATGCGATCTTTAAAATTCACTTAACATGATGTACCTAATAAGTTTAATTTTGGAAACTGTCCTTAATATATTTTATTAATTAACGTGTTCCTGTGACCACATCCAGGAAAACCCACTCCAAGCCTTTTTATAATCAGACATTGTATGCTACACATCCACATATAATAATATTATTCTCCAAGAGACAAAATTCTCTCTTTTGAATGGTGCCTCCTTATTATAAAGTATAAGTATAAGTAGGTAGTGCTTTATTTAGACTATCAGCGCAAGACACTATAGTAACACAAATTATCGCCCTAGAAGACTTTAAACAGATACGATAGGTAGCACCTTTGTAAGGTCAAAAGACAATACACAAATCATTGGCTACCTCTACATGGTTGGCCTTATAGGAAGGATATTCAGTCTTAAAATTTGGAAGTATTAGGATTGCCAGAAACAACCTACCTCAACCATGAGGAAAAGGTTGGACAATGCCGACCCCATTTAGGTTTGAGAAAAGGAAAGTAAAGTAAATGTGAAAAAAAAGGTTGGGTGGAAGAGATTGCCACAGGCAATAACCCCTCCCTTTAGGTAGGGCATTAGCTTTATTCTCTCTCTTATTCTTGTTTCATTGTTCAATCTATATTTCATTGTAGTGTATATAATAATCCCCCAAAAACACCACTTCGTGGTTAAAAAAAGAAGAACGCCTCACTCAAAATAATGATTATAATTAGCTAAAAATAAATGATATCAAATTGAGAACACCTTACCCCTTCTCTTTCTATATCTCTGCACTCCTCTCTGAATTTATTCCTCTTATGTTTATCTTTCTTTATCCTTTCTAGGGGTCATCCCAAACTTGATTTCTCTTTAAATTTACTTGTTGCACGGCAATAAAAAATGGCGGTCGGAGTATGATTTTTCTGAACTTATTTGATTTGAATCGAGAAAATTACACCGCGACCGCCATTTTTTATTGCCGTGCAACAAGTAAATTTAAAGAGAAATCAAGTTTGGGATGACCCCTAGAAAGGATAAAGAAAGATAAACATAAGAGGAATAAATTCAGAGAGGAGTGCAGAGATATAGAAAGAGAAGGGGTAAGGTGTTCTCAATTTGATATCATTTATTTTTAGCTAATTATAATCATTATTTTGAGTGAGGCGTTCTTCTTTTTTTAACCACGAAGTGGTGTTTTTGGGGGATATCAGTTCTTTTTGTACGAAAATATAGGTTCGTAAACTACTGAAACATTATGAATAACAAAAGTAAATAAGCTGGGAAAATGTGAATGTACCAAGTTGTCTTTTTTTTAAGATATAGTTTTAGCAGTAGGTATTTAATTTTTCTATGGTCAATATGTATTTGGATCACAGATTTGGCCCCCTGAGTCCCCAAAGTAAGTAAGTAATATATAAATTTGCAATGCAAGACCTTTTGATTCTATACTCCACATGATTAGGTCTATCTTTCAATGCTGAATAGACCTCGGAGCCTCCTATGAGTGAGGGACACTAAAACACCTGGATTTATAAATGCCAAAGAAATTAATTTGTAATCAACTAATCACCTTATCAAGGTGAGGTAATGAGTTCTCTAGCGTTGACCTTTTCTTACCCGAATTCTCTCCCGGAAATAAGACCATGCTTTTTTACATTAGGTATTTAAGAAAATGAAAACTATAAAATTATCAATTTTATTTAAGAATCGGCCTTTTATAAGGAAATCTTTTAAATTTCTAACTAATGAAAGGCAATGCCTTCAGTGTATAGTAGAGTTAGGTAAAATACATAGAAGGCCATGCCTTAGGAATATAGAAGTGTTAGGGATAATACATAGAAGGCAATGCCTTGGGTTTATAGTAGGGTTAGGTAAATATATAAAAGCCCATGCCTTGGGTTTATCATATGGTTAGGAAAAATACATAGAAGGCCATGCCTCAGGTCTACATCAATGATGCCTAGGTGTTTTGATTATAATGTTTATGCTAGGCCTAAAATATGTAGATTTAAACTCAGGTAAAAATGCAAGCGACGCGATGGGAGACAATTCGGTGTTGATAAAATCATGAGCGGGAGAGAACTCGGTGGTGACGTCCCTTATCAATACCTCACGAGATATGTGTGTACCCCGGACACAATGGACAGAGAAAAAAAACTGCCCTGAAGGCTATCGAACCCAAGTCATCGTGCGTGCAAGCCTAGTATGCTACCCACTTGGCCAAAGTCACTACTTTGTCACAACTTTTAGTGAGTAGCATCGACATTATGAGAGCTAATACATCATATTTTATCTCCATCCAACCATGATTGTCCAAAATCAATCTCGTAATGACGCCCCAGGTCATTGGCCAACTCTGCAACTACTAAAATTTTCCTCGCGAGGGTAATGAGGTTGTCTTGAAGATCAAATATAAAGATCGGAAAAACAAAACAACGTTAAGCCCAAATTGAAAATCTAGAGCTAAAAAATTTCGTCCCCGCCAGGATTCGAACCCATGCTGACTGGGTGGCAGGTCGAGCTTGCTACCAAGAGACAAAGTTGTCTTCTAAAGAAACGGACGGAAAATGAACTAACTAAATTAATACTTGGAAACTTAAACATTAAAATTTTGCAGTGAAAGAGCGAGGTCATCTCGAAAAATACATACTGGCCAAGATCTGACCACTACGCTAAGGATTCGAAGGTACCTACCCGCCAAAGAAAGTGAAAAGGCGAACAGGTGCCACCCAGTGGACCGGATGAAGGAATAAAATCAATGAATTTGGTATCTGCTCATCAAGATCTTTCATTTGATACCACTTAAGATTAGTATTATCCTTCAATTCCCGATTTGGGCTCCCAAAACCCGAGGCCGCCCAAATGGGCCGCCCGCTTATAATTAAGAATTTTTTTTTGGTCCGGGCTCATCTCCATTATATCTTGATCACTTTAGACACCTCACTTAATCTTCAGTGCCATGTTAAGGACACGAAGTCGGGTCTCAAAGGATCCGTATGAAAAAAAAAAACGGAAAAAAAAAAAAAAAATTATGAATCTTTTCATGTCTTTCACGATTGTTCGGGGGTCTCGGAAATAGGGTTCCCGTTGGCCTAGGAAGTCAAACAAAAAGTCAAATCAATTTATTTTTCAACGTAGAGTCCATTTCTGCAATAAAAATCGCAATTTTTGAAATTCATGTTGCACTTTTCGCTGGCTGAAAGTACATGAAATGCATGGGAACTATGTTTTCCGTAACCTTACACTCTGCCGGGCTGTCTCTTTCTTTGTATAGGCGTTCTTCACACCTCGGCCGAGGTGTTTGATAATAATAATAATAATAATAATAATATCGCTTTATTTATACTGTTCGATTAGGACTATTAAGCCCCATTATCCCAGCAGTAAGCTCAAGACTCATTATTATGTGGTAAAAATCCCAAATGGGAGGATAACTTGTCTTGTCCCGGCTGGGTTTCGAAACCGCGACCTCTGGAATCTCTGGATTCACACAGTGCTGCCTCTACCACTGAGCTATCGGGACAGACATATTACAGATATTTTACTTTGTCTGACCTAATATAATAATAATATAAAATTAATAATAATAAGTAGTAGAAGATTATCTAGTAAATTAAAGTAACCATAGACTTCATACGCATCAATTTTACTTCCCACTAAGGTATACGGAGTTAAAGATGAGCGAATGGGAGAAGAAATCGGAGCAAGTATTCGACTGAGGGATGATTCGGCACTCACAGAGGAGCAACTGAGGGCGTACTGCAAGGGGAAGGTGAGTGTACACTTAGCTCCGCAGAGGTAAAATATGATAAAAAATCAAAACCTTGTAGAATGGTACACGTGTTATAGCACTATAAAAAAAAAAAAAAAAAAATGGTAATCCGTTCTCTAGATATTTCGAGTGGCTCCTCCTTTTTTGGGGGACCCTGTATAACATAACGGTATGAAGTAGTCACCGTTGCCGAGTGAGTTAGCGCGCCAGGCATTGCACGCATGGTGACCTGGGTTCAATCCCCAGCGGGGCAGGAATTTTTCTGCTCTGTACTTGGATGCTCGGGGAGCACTCATACCTCATGAGGAAAAATGAGTAGTTACTTGTATGAGTAATGACCTGTGGCGGCATTACCAGAGTAAAAATAAATTAATGTAATAGAATTTGAAGAGTAAAGGAGGCTCTTAGTATAATGCTGCGCTACCCACAAAAATTGTGATGAGGCCTTGTGCTTCACCACAGATAAAATCATACATACATGTTATAGTGTGTGCCACAATGTTATAGGTTAAATTCCAACTGTTTTGTTGTATACACTTTAATAAATAAATTAAATTAAATACATAACGATATGAATTTCATGTTGATGCTCTTTTTCAGATATCTCACTTCAAGGTTCCTCGACACGTAGAATTCGTTCAAGACTTTCCCAAAACTACTTCCGGCAAGATTCGGAAGTTCCTACTAAAAGAAGCCATGGAAAAACGTCTCAGTGTTTGAGGGCAATCTGAGGAATTCGTACCCAGAGACCAGAACATGGCTACTCTAAGTATGGCTTGGCTAGTGCCAACTAACATTTCTTCAGAAATATTTGGCCCCGGCAGGAATCGAACCTTAGACATCCAGACTGCACCTGCATGGACACCAGTTGAAAGTTTTTCTACGTGGAAACTAATTGATATTTTGAAATTAAGTATTTGAAATTCATTAATTGAAATTAATATTGGTATCTGGGATTTGATTCCAATCCCTGTAATGAAGTGTTAAAAACAAGTGCTTTTCTTGAAACAAACAAAATTTTGAGTGTTATGCCATATTGCACAAGGGAATCGATAATCAATCGAGTTATCAAATGGACCTAATTCTAAAACCAGTTGTTCAACTTTATTTATCAGTTATCACACTTATTATCTACTAATCATAATTATATTATTATTATCAGAATTCACTTTCAAATTAATCTTCTGACTTGATAATAAAAATTGAAATTGACGTACTCAACTACTCATACCCTACAATTTTTTCTACTACAATTTTTTAAATAAATTACATATTTTTTTATGAGAATCACTTCTAACTAAACATCTATAAGTTTAAAATTATCATATTTGTGTTAATCACTTTCGTGACATCACAACTACTCAAACTCGGTTTACTAAATCTACGCTGAAACCGTGATTTGAACCACTGACCTCCAGATTACAAGTCCTTATCGATCAAGCTAATGAGATCGGTAACTAAACATTATTTATAGTCCATAATATGCATGCTATTTATCTGTGTTATTAAATTAAAACTTTGGGTAGCTGAGCATTACATTATTATTCCTTTTCGCCCTAGCGTAGCGTCCGTCAATGGCACGTTGAATACACCAGTTCTCCTTCTGTCACTGAAGTTAAGCACCGTCCAGCAGGACTTTGATGGGTGACCATTCAAATTCGAACCCTCGTGATGCTGGCTATTCCCGGCCCCACTCAGGCTGGGTGAGGTTAATTTGAGTAGCTTGTTTTGAGTTTCCAGCGAATGGAGGGTGTCACCCCCGTCGCTCGTCGTGATAATGTGTCCATGCAGTATGATGAATAATCTACCAAGCTAGGATTCGAACCCAGATCACCGTGTATGTTTTCCTCAGCAGAAAAGATCCCTCTCGTTGGTTAACATTATTATAATCGGATTAAACGCAGGGAATGTGATATTCGCGTCATCGTGAAGGATGGTAGCCAGACGGTGGAGGAATGACTCAGCACTTCTACCACTGTCTTTACAAGGAGGCTAATAATTGACAAGGGCCCCCAGAACCAAGCATTCGCTATGCAAGAGTATTAGCAAACTACGTGTGTCACTACTGCCCTTGACCCAGAGATCCCGAGTTCGATCCCAGGTTGGGCAGAATTTTCCTACAAAAAATTATGTTCCCTCATAAGTAAAAAATGTGAGGATAGTGGCGCCGAATTAAGGCTCCAATCGATGTACGGCAATGCCTCATTGTGTAGAGTAGGGTTAGGAAAAATAAATATAGGGCCATGCCTCAGACCGCAACTCGGGTTCTGCCCGTGAGGCGATTATTTCCGGCCCACCCCAAGCTGGGTGAGGTTGATGTGGTTATTAGCTGCTACCATTCCCAGCGAATGGAGGTTAATTGTTTACGACGTTTCTTTATACCAGAGCGACGATAGTTTGGAGTACTAGATTGATGCGCCGAGATAATTTAAATAAGTGTATGTATGGGTTCATTTGTATAGTGAAGCATTGTGGTGAAGCCTCTTCACATTTTTTGTGGGTAGCGCAGCATTGCTAAGAGCCTCCTTTCCTTTTTCGAACTATTCTATTACATCAATTTCTTTTTACTTGGAAATGACGCCACTGGTCGTTACTCATACAAGTAACTACTCTTTTTTCCTCACGAGGTATAAGTGGACTCCGAAACATCCAAGTACAGAGCAGAAATATTCCTCCCCGCTGGGGATTGAACCAAGGTCACCATGCGTGCAATGCCTAGCTCGGTAACTCACTCGGCAACGGTGACTTCCGTAAATTATTAAGTGAAAGCAAAGCACAACAGTTTTAGGTACTAGGGGAAAATAAGTACGGCTTGGATTTTCAAACGCACAAAATACCGGGTATAAATAATATTGGTATTTGAAATATCATTGTAAAAAGAGAGAAATAATCCTTGCCTTCCTCCTATTAAATAGAGTAAGTACATGCAATTATCTAGTGTTTCAAATCTATATTTTACATCCTGTAGTAAATCTCAAAAATTGGAAAAATTGTCGGAAGTGAGTAATCGATGCCTGCGCCGCAACGATTTACAGCCGTATTTTTTAACAGAGAATTTGTCTGAGCAATGTTTCAAGCAAGGTATTGGCCAATAATTATTAAATAAAATCATGCTAAGACTTTGCTCAGACGGCGCTTTCTATTCATAAGTACGACTGTTAATGTCACAAACCCATCTAGGATGAAGAAATAAAATTTGATCTGAGCGATGTGACATGGTAACTTCAGTGAGGAGATACAGAGTGAACCAAAAGTCCCGGAACGGATTTTTATCTTTTGAACGGCACAAGATAGAACTTCCATCAAAAATCCAAATCTAAGGGAAAATTGTCTACTTTTAAGCGGAAAATGAAATTTTACAGGGTGTCCCAAACGTATGAAACAGGCATCAACTTTCGATTTTTAAATGAAACCCCCTATTTTTTATTTGGAATTCGAAATCTTCGTTAAACTCTACACATAATTGACTCCTCAGTCGACACTTTGTTCAAACGGATCTTTGATTAACCCCGCTGAATCATGAACTTTTCTTCGAGAAAAAAATTTAAACCTATAGAAACTACACTGATTTAATGATACATTAAATCATGTAATTTCAGGTCAAAGCACGTTTTTTAAATTGGTTTTTCCAAATATTACACGTCAGGTCGTACAGCTAGTGTTCCAGTGAGATTCTCGGAGGAAAACACTTTGATTACGCTGTATGATCAGACGTTTAAAATATGGAAAAACCAAGTCTACAACGTGATTTAGCATGAAAAATTACACTGATTAGATGTATCATACCATGGGTTTTAACACCTTTATCACCAAGAAAGTCCAAGATTCCGCGGGGTTGATCAAAGTATCAAATGAGGGGTCAATTTTGTGTAGAATTTAACGTAAATTTAGAATATCAAATAAAAAATAGTTTGTTCTATTGAAAAATCGAAAGTTGATGCCGGTTTCTGTACTTTTGAGGGCACCTGTAGAAATTTCGATTCCGCCAAAAAATGAAAATTTTCCGTTAGAACTTCATGCAAATTCTAGTCTCTAACTTTATACAAATTCCGTTAAAAAGATAAAAATCTCTCTAGCCGTTAAAAAGATAAAAGTACGTTCCGGGACTTTTCGTTCACTCTGTACTGCGAAGAACTTCATAAAGTAGGGAAAGTAAAGTAATGTCTTACCTGGGTACTGCAGAACTCACAGCTCAGAGAATTTAAACTGAAAAATTCGGTTACGACAAAAGTTCATTAGATTCAAATTATGTAAAAATTATATCTCTTTTCTAGTATGATATTTCCAACACCTTATAATATTTCAAACACTTTATAAATTCAAAAAAGAAAATTTTTCAAAACCCGAAGGCCGCACAGACGAGATTGACACAGTTGACACCAAGAAAGTCCGAACCAAACTGACTACGGAGAACTTTTCAGGGACCGAGCTAACCTAGAGGTCTAAATTTTCCTCGATTCTGATTGGTCAAAATATTATCGTACGATCGGGTGACAGGTAAACCCAGATAAGAGAAAAGGTCCCTGAGAACTTTTTGGTTGCAACTCTCCCACGCCAAATTTATAAGCTTTCCCAACAGACCAGTGGCGTCGACTGAATTTCTAACAGTGGCGTTGATTTATTTTATTTATTTTATTTTATTATGCTGTATTATTATTTCTTCTGATTGAAGTGTTTTCTTTATTGAGTCCATACCGATAATAGTGTATAGTTGATTGTAGTTGAGGTCTCATATTCTGCTACTGCTGACTAATTTTAAGAATGTTTCAATATTTTATTTTGCTAATAAACGGACCATTCCTGGACCATTTATTCTGGACCATTCCTGGGTACATGTCCTAATTATGCGGTTTCACTCATGAAATTTTTAAATACAGGGTGGTTCAAAAGTCAGAAATTGAGGCTTTCGATTTTTAAATTGATCGACCTGAATTTTAGTTGATAATTTTACTTCTAAATGGTTTCTGAGTACTTTTTTAACTAAAATATTACATACAGGGTGGGTTTTTTTACCAACTTTTTTTCTAAATCTCGAATAACTTGATTTCGTTTAATTTTTTCGATAACAAGAATAGAGAGTGTTTGTGAAATGAAAACACGCACTTTCAATTGGCAGCAAAAATTTTTATACAGGGTGGTTAATAAATCAGTTAAGCGGTTTGGCAGGTACAAGTGATTTAGTATAAAATCTGAAAATTGCCACGTTATAAAATGTGAACCAATCAGGAGGAAGTATTGTGTCCATAATTGACAGTGCATTTTTTGTTGTTGTTGAGAACTTAAAATCTAGACTTAAGACAAAATCTAGACTATCTCTTAATTTCGCCCCATAACTGCCGTCGATGGACACTTCCTAATTTTGCACCAACAGCATAAAAATCATAAAATATACGAAGAACCTCTGATGACCAACTCAAATAACGATTTTAAAACCAATATCTAGAATCAACCTGTCACAATAGATCGCATGAAGTGTTAATGGAGTCCCGGTAGCTCAGTGGTAAAGGCGACACTCTGTGAATCCAGAGATTCCAGAGGTCGTGGGTTCGAAACCCAGCCGGGACATGACAAGTTATCCTCCCATTTGGGAATTTTACCATATAATAATATGTCTTGGGCTTACTGCTGGAATAATGGGACTTAAATTGTCTTAATCGGGCAGTATAAAAAAGGCGATATTATTATTATTAATTCCACATAGCACGCTCGTTTTGTTTTTCTTGGCGTTGCAAAACTAGCGTTTTGCTTGATGGAGTTCCCGATGGAACCCTACATCCAGGTCAGATCATTATTAAATAAAAATCTGATTCGGGAGCAAATATCTACCTTTTTGTCAAAATATTACCTCCGGGTAATTGAACCAGCGACATTCAAGTTCAAAGGCAGAAGCGCTATCCTCTCATTCAACTACTATTAGGTACCTACTTTGACACAATGAAATAATTATTAAAAGTTATCATATTTGTGTTAATCACCCTCGTGATATCACAACTACTCAAACTCGCTTTACTAAATCTACGCTGAAACCGGGACTGGTACCACCGTTCTCCAGGTCCGCTGCCTTATCGATCAAGCCACTGAGGTCGGTTGAAATTTAGAAAATTGATTATCCCCGACCTCAGTATGATCATCACAACCTGGAGGTCGGTGGTTCGAATCCCAAGCTCGGTAAAGTTTAGAGGCGAGTCGATAATAGATATTTGATAACCTTGATCTCTTCACCTTAATTTATGAGTAGACTCAACAGACTGACAACTGACAATACTAATGTACCTACCTACGTTATGTTTTAGTCTGCCATCTTGAGTATATGGAGATGGTAGAAGTCTACAAGTTTGTGGTTTGCCTGTATGTCCCCACTATAACCTCTATCATCTCTAGGTATGTGTAACGAATGACACTGATCAGCTAACAAACGTTATGCTAATGTTAGTTATCTATGCGGTTCCGATCTGAATGGTTCGGTGAGTTGGCCACTGCCTGCTATCAACTTATCGGGCAGAACTCTTATCGTGTTATCAGGGAGTTTAACAAACCGATGCTGTACCTCACATATTGTTTTCCAGTCAAGATAAAAAATATACATTTGCTTTGTTTACATATTTTTCGTGTTGGAAAACAAACTGAAGTGATTCGTAAATTATAGAAATAAACTGTGATAGAAGTAATTGATAATAAATAAAATTGTGTTTTTTAATTAATTATTTTTTTAGGCCTATTTTACGAATTAATAGTTGGACCAATATTTGGACAAGTTAACACATTCATCTTACCTACCAATATATCAAGAACTGTAAGTTACAATTTGTTTCTTTATTAAAAAATACACTGCCGATTATGGACACAATACTTCCTCGTGAAATATGAAAAAAAAAAATTGAAATCGGAGCAAAAAAATATTATGATTTTTTCTACAGAAACGGGCAGGATTTTTTCTGCTCTGTACGGGTGTTCGGGGTCCACCCATACCTAGTGAGGAAAAATGAATAGATGCTTTGATGTTATTAGTGACAAGTGGCGGAATTATAGACAAAAATAAGATATTGGGGATATTAAAAATACGGTTAAGTCCTATAATTTTGCGCTACCCATTAAAATTGTGACATGACAACACAAAGAAACACATTTATTTATTATTCTTTGAATAGCGAGGAAATTCGTTTTCAGTTACATTTTTGCATTTTAGCTGCTTGTTATCGTTGTCAGTTTATTTCTAATTTATTCAGAGATCAATGCACAATGCTCCAAGAAATCGAAAGTTCATTGGTACTTCTTCGTTTTTCTTTCACTAGTCCTGCTTCTGAATGACGAGGAAAACGACATTTACTTTTTTGGTAGCTTGGTCTAAGATGACCATTGTCCTGAACAGTAGTTCCGCATTCATCTTCACTAAAGGCCCTAGATTATCGGGCCTAGATTATCGGCAATTAAATCCTCTTAGGGTCCGGATTGACATGAGAAAAATCTCTGCGGTCCGGATTAATAAAAACCATCAGCCGATACTTTCTCTTTGCACATTGTTAGGACTACTTCTTTTTGCAAATCAATGATTTCCATCTGCAATGAGGTCTTTGGACTATCAAACAATGAATGAGTTTCATCTTGCCATTCACCAGACGGTGATTTTTTTTTTTCGGGCCTCGGATTGTTTCTGCCCGCGAGCCGGACAAGAGAGCTTCGCGGTCCGAATTTGGACCGCGGTCCGCTAATTGCCAACCGAGTCTAGGGCACGGGACAACCCAAACGGAAAGCATTGCAAGTTCTGAAGAACAATTTTATTCATCCATTTGTGTACCAATATTTTTTGTATGGCACCAGATTTGGAACTAGACACCAGATTCATTAGTTTGCATCAGGTAGGCAGGTATGGTAGGGAAATAAGTGTCTTGTGTCAGTTGTGTCTCAGTTTCTGACCTGAGTCCCTGATATGAGTTCATACATGTGTAATTGTGTATGTATGTATGATTTTATTTGTGGTGAAGCACAAGGCCTCGTCACAATTTTTGTGGGTAGCGCAACATTACTAAGAGCCTCTTTCACTTTTCTAATTATATTACACTTAGTTCTTTTTACTCTGGTAATGCCACCACTGGTTACTCATACAAGTAACTACTCTTTTTCCTCACGAGGTATGAGTACATAGGACCCCGTACATCCAAGTACATAGCAGAAAAGTTCCTGTCCCGCTGGGGATCGAACCCAGGTCACCAAGCGTGCAATGCCTAGCGCGCTATAACTCACTCGGCAATGGTGACTACTGATATATGAGTTCATATAGTTATAGGTATGCTTTGTCAATAATTGTTGACAAAGCATACCCAGTCAAAATGTTCAATTTAGAAATAAATTGCCAAGGAAGGGATGGACCGCGATTACGGTGGACTGATATGATCAAGAGAGCTATTACTAGAAGAAGTCAAAACCTAACAATCAGAAACAAATAGCTAACAAATGTATTGAAGGATGGTAGAGGAGAGATTTTGTTCCATTAGACAGAACGACAAGATTTTTAAATGGAATAAACTCTTACCTTCTCAAATTTATAAATTTGTTTCTCTGCCTCATCCATACTCAACTTCAGCCATGCAGAAATCAGAATGGACAGATAAACCAGTCAGTGTCTTAGTTGTTGGACTTGCTGACCTGACTTCTGATATGAACGAAATGGATACCAGACAAGTAGACAGGCTTAATTAAGAAATACAACCATATGAACCAATGTAACCTCACTCTACATAATATGTACAACTGTGAATAGAATCGAAATAAATAATTATGTAAAACTATTTAATAATACAGCTAAACCTGGATGTCGGCTCCTCCCTCATGATATTATCGCACCTGGAAATAATCCCGTACCTGGCTAATGGGAACCAACTTACAAAAGTTTGGTTCTCCTGATAACAGCTCTGATCCCTCCTCGAAGGCACGGGACCTTCAGAATCTTCCCAAATCTCAAGTGAGAGTGTGCACAATTTTATGAAGGAATAGAACAAATATATGAAGGAATAGGACATCTCATAAAACCATTGCGCATCATCTCGTCTGAGATCTAATCAAAGAACATTTATCTACACGAGCGGATAAACAAATTGAACGAGTCTAGGCGTCATTGAGAAATAAAGAGAGATTAGCAAGAATAAAATATTGAACTATTTCATTTCACAGAAGTGTCTGACAGTGGTTACGTGAGTGGGCATAATACCTATTGCATATAATAATTTTGCTTTTATATACTGATTTAAACAGGAAGATTTTTTTTTCAACACAGAAAAAACTTCCCCAAGGACATCTTTCCGAGACATTGTACTCAGCACTGAGGCAACGTTACCTCTTTGAACAGCGAAACTAAGCCTTTGTCCTTCGTCTCATGGACCAAGGTTTTGGATATGCAGTTGACCATTTCCAAAGCACTTGGCCCAAAAGAGCCAAAGGTTTCATCGGCGAAGGGAATGAAATCATAAAGATTTTGCAGGTCTTTGTATAAGAGGCACTTTTTTCGTTCCGCTTGTTTGGCACGTCATTTGAAAAAGAAATAGAAAGTAAAAATATAAAATCACTGACTGACATCAATAGGACTATCGTTTTGAGCACTCTTGTATTTTGACGTTTTGTACTCAAATTATTCAGTGTTCTCCATGTTGTGAAATAATATTTGGGACGGACCAAGAAAAAACTGTTTCGATTAGACGTTTTCAGAATTCATCAAGTACCAAATGAGAACATTAAGATCGCGTGTTGAAGGATCAACAACTAACTATACACTATACAAGGTGTCTCATTTTAAGCGCACCAACCAAGCGCATGGTTGGGTTGAAGAGTTCACAATGTGAGAATCTTCCCGTTAAAGCCTTAAAATTATAATAATAAAAAATAGGAACCCATAACGGTATACCACTTAAAAATAAAATATAAAAATATGGCCCTCTTTTAACTATATTTTATATAATTTAAAAAAATGTGTTGTATGATATTTTCGAGTTCTTGTGAAACTTCAATAAACTCGTGTTAAAAATCTCCTGGACGATGTTACAGTTTACAAACATTCTGATCGCGTGATGTGGTGCTGAATTTACACCGAAGGTTACTTTTTCGTACTTGAAAACATTCGTAAGTATACCCGGTCATTATTTTGATTTGTTTCCTGTTTCCACAATTCTACTGCAACGATGACAACAAACAGAATAGCAGCTTTGCTTCTGTTAAAACTGTCTTGAACCTCAGTAGCTTAATCGAAAAAGTTTGTAATCTTTAGGTCGGTTGGTGGTTCAAGTCCCAAGTCAAGCAAAAATGTAGTAAATTCACTTTGAGTAATTGTTATATCACGGTTGTGATTGACACAATCATAGATAGATTTATACATACATACAATAGATTTATATGTACATACAATCACGATTTATACAATTATGTTGTGTAGTACATATCTACCGAACCGTCAAAACATGTCTACCAAATCGTGTCAGAATTTGACTGTATCGATCTAACGCTAAATCATAGGGGAAAGGTCAGTATGAGAACTATGAAAGATCAATCAAGTTACCTAAAATAAAATACAAATGAAAATTAATGTCACTTTCAACTGCATGGTGATATCATGAAGAAGGTGTTACCCTTCTTCGCAGGAAACTCACAAACCTGCTACCCACATTAACCTGGGATGAGCCGGAATGCCAGCATCATGAAGTATTCACCTCACTGGACGTTGCTGAACTTCGGTGATACTTCGAGATCGGTACATTCAACGCGCCATTGAAACTGTCTATTGTTGTTTTTAAATTTACTTTCGTGGCGAAAAACGGGGAAAACAGACACTAATATATTCTGTGATTGTGCGTTACACTAAAAAAGGATCCAATTTTGGTTTTTCCAGAAATTTCATTGGAGGAAGTTGTCTGGCAGAACCTGCACCATAACCTCTGCCAACAGTGTCTAGGTCAAAATGAGATCCAAGCTACTGAGGACATCTAGAACAAGTGTCATTTACTTCCACGAGTCAAATAAAAAGTAAGTCTTCAATTAGGTATATAGGTATAGGTACCTACTATTTGTACTCTACATATACAATTATACATACGTATGAGTCAACAAGAATGTCATCAAATCACATAGATACTGTACGTAAATACCTATCAGGGTCTATCTCTATACAGGGTGTCCCACCAACTTGGACACCTCAAATTACTCGGCCCTGAAAGAGTTTTTGAAAAATAAAAACATCTAGGGTACATGTGCTAATTATGCGGTTTCAGTTATGAATTTTTTTTTATACAGGGTGGTTCAAAAGTCAGAAATTGAGGTGTCAACTTTCGATTTTTAAATGGATCGACCTGAATTTTATTTGATAATTTTACTTTTAAATGATTCTTGAGTACTTTTTTAAACAAAAATATTACATACAGGGTGGTTTTTTTCGACAATTTTTTTTCTAAATCTTGAATAACTCAAGTTCGACAGGGTGGTCCATGCGACAATATTAGTTAAAACACCATAACTTTTTAGTTTAATTAAAAATCAAAGTTTTTCTTGCATATTTAGTCTTTATATTTAATTTTGCGTCTCTTTGACTGCCCATATACAGGGTGTTACAAAAAAATTATGTCTCACCATGTACAACACTTTAGTTTTGTTTTTTGATATGACTAACGAAAAATGTGTAAAATTAGACGAGAATTATTAATCCTAAATAAAAAATTAAAAAAAACTCGGTCTTAAAAAAAATCAAGTCAATATTTCACTTGTGAACCACCCTGTATAAAAATTTTTGATGCCAATTGAAAGTGCGTGTATTCATTACACAAACACATTCTCTTCTTGCTATCGAAAAAATTAACCGAACTTGAGTTATTCAAGATTTAGAAAAAAAATTGGTCGAAAAACAACCACCCTGTATGTTAATATTTTTGTTTAAAAAAGTACTCAAGAATCATTTAAAAGTAAAATTATCAAATAAAATTCAGGTCGATCCATTTAAAAATCGAAAGTTGACACCTCAATTTCTGACTTTTGAACCACCTGTATAAAAAAAATTCATAACTGAAACCGCATAATTAGCACATGTACCCTAGATTTTTTTATTTTTCAAAAACTCTTTCAGGGGCCGATAATTTGAGGTGTCCAAGTTTGGTGGGACACCCTGTATATAAAAACAGAAAAAAGGACTAGCTACCTATACCTATGTTTGTTTGTTTGTCCGGAGTTGTTTAGCCAAAACGGTAAGAGATAGCGAAAAATGTCTCAGAATTGACCCCCCCAAAACCATTATCGCTTTGTCCAGAAAAAATTATAAAAAGTTCAAAAGGCATTGCTGTCCAGCAGTACGGCCATGCCTTAGTAAATTTGAAATTTAGTCCCGTTGCAAAGCACGGGCAAACGGCTAGTAAACTCTATAAATTAATGTTGTTCTTAAATGACTATCTAACATATATCTAACAAGGGTACTTTTCATCTCGAAGGAGGGGAAAAAAAGGCATTAATCATGAAGCATTAAGCATCTTCAGTGCTTGTTGCAGATTTAGAATCATTTTTTTACAAAATGTTTCTGCTGGTATTCTAGATCCGTTTATACTGGATTAGGGTATTGTGGGTAGCTAGGTATAGTTTTCATGTGATAAAATAATTTGGACTACTCTATTGCACAATTTCCTTTTTCTCTAAGAAGAACAACCAGAATCATTTTCATGTTGTCATTCCTCGGCCCACAGTAATTGTAAACAAAAGCTTCTTTCTCTTGTCCAGCCTTTACTCTCCAGAAAACGCCTTAGAGGCGTTAGGCGAAGGTTCAACATATTTTCCAAGGATCCTCAGACTCCAGAGTGGGGATAGTTTGTTTTTGTTCGAAGGTCCTAGCTCCCGTTCTCGAGAAAAAGATAGTGGCTGGGTGGTAAACTGTTGGTATAGTGGGACTACCTGTCTTGCGCTGACAGCCTAAATAAAGTTTCATGATTACCACCATGTTAATGGCAGATTGTTATAATTATATTGTATTGCCGTAAATTGTAATATAAATAAATAAATATAGCACTACTTATACTTATACTAATATTTTCAATTGTCTTCCAGTTTCAGTTACGTGCACGGAGCAAGCAATGTGAAGTTCCTCACCGACACCATAGGACAACTAGTGAACAAGTCTGCGGAGAAGTACGGAGACCGAGAATCCTGTGTGGACGTGAGGAACAATGTGAGGCTCACGTTTGAACAGGTGCACACAAAGGTAAGTGATCATAATAAGGACCTATGTGAATTCCTCCGCTTTAATGACTCACTAATTGATCCGGACTCCAATTCCTCCTCGGTTGATTTAGGGTACACGAGGACTGAATGGTCAATTCCTCCGATTTAATTACTCTCTAATTGCTCCGGACTCTAAATCCTCCTCGGTTGATTTTGGTAGCACGAGGACTGAATGGTCAATTCTTCCGATTACTGTGGTCAGGTAGATAAACTTGTTCATGTGAATTCCTCCTTCATCATAGATAAATTTATTTTATTTGATTAGGTAATTATGTAGGTTGTTGTTGTTGCCAGCTTGGCTACAAATATATTGCACTTTGCATAACTATCTCAAACTACAATTGTAAGGCGTACTCTAAAAAGGTGAAAGAGACATTAATTTAGATTTTTTTCCGATTTTGTGTGCTTGTTTTTTTTTAATAATTAGGATTCCTCATTATTATGTTACTTCAACTAGTCTACAATAATAATAATAATAACTCTCTTTAGTGGAAGGTAACCACCACGCGAGGTTAATGCTCAAAGCATTTTCTACCACCTTACCCTCAGAGTCTTATTATTATTTGGTTACAAACTCAAATTAATGAGGAAAAGTTCATGCACTGGGTGGGATTCGAACCAACGGATCCCTACGCTACTTGGATTACCAGACAAGCGCGTTAACCACTTGACTACCAGTGCACTGACGACCAGACAACAAAGATATATTGGTTTTGAAAAGTACCTATATAACTTTACAATTGAAAAGTTTAATATACCTACCTACCCTAAGTAACTATGTATATTTCCATACCTACAGGCAAATGAACTGGCATCAGGGCTTTTGTCCCTGGGGTTCAAACCAGGGGACCGGTTGGGCATATGGGGTCCTAATTCCGCGCAGTGGCAGATAACCAGCTTGGCAGCGTGTAAAGCCGGTTTAATTATGGTGAGTCACAAACGAATTGGTGAGTTGGAAAGAGAAAGTTGGTGAGTTTTTTTTTTTTTTTAAAAAAAAAGGAGATATTTGTGCCACAAACAGCTTTTGTATTGCTTCAGGACACTTTACCATTACACCCATGCCATTGATATGAAGTTATATTTAGGCTTAGTTAAAATACTGTCCGAATGCTATTTCTAAAGAGAGACAGCGAAAAAATCTTTCAATGACACCCGAGTAACATGTTTGGGGAGTGGGCAATACTGTGCATGTTAGTCAAAACCATAGGAAGTATCGAGATAATAAGCTGTCTATCATTTTATTCATTTATTTACATCTGGCAATGAGCTTGTTACGTTTCTGTACGGGCTTTGTATTTTAGTAATTAATTTATCAACTTCCATTTTCTTCATAATATTTGATACTTCAAAATATACGATATTTTACTTCCCAGAAATTTCTAATATAAGAAATCGGAAGTATTGTGTTCGTTTTTGAAAAAAAAAAAACAAAAAATATTTTTTCTTCTAGGTGGATTTGAACCCTGCATATCAAAGTCCTGAAATCCTAAACTGCATTAAAAAGGTGAACGTCAAAGGTATTGTAGCGGACGAATCCTTCAAAACACAGAACTACTACAACTTGGTGAAAGCTGTAATCCCTGAAATCGGCCAGACAGTAGAGAGTTCGCCGATCAAGTCCAAAGAATGTCCATATTTTACCCACCTGATCATCAACAGTGATAAGAATTTCAAGTAAGTATTTTGGACTGACACTGGTTTTATACGTAAAGACATAAATAATTTTATACCAGCCTCCGTGGCGTAATGGTTGTGACTACTGCACCTACTCCAGAAATCTCGGGCTCGATTCCCGTTTGGGGCAGACTTTTCGAAGATAATTCTGTTGCTTCGAAACACGTGAGACTATTATTTCCGGCCCTACCCAGGCCGAGTGAGGTTAATGTGGATAGCTGGTACGATTCCCAGCGAATGGAGGGTAAAACCCACGTACTGATTTCTTTAAATCAGGACGTTAAAACCAAACATAGAATCAGCTGGACACAATTGATCTAAATAGAAGTGGGTGTGATAATTGGTGCTTCTCTTGTGGAACTCCAACAAGTCTATAATAATAATAGAGAATTATTGTTTAATGTATTTACAATAATAATGTACATACAAACGTATCATATTAGGTATGACCTCGTAGGTTGATAATCTACTGCTTAAATGTGTAATTTAATATACGAGTATTATACTGGTGAGGATGGAGCGCGTGGTAAATGAAAAGATATTATTGTAATAATGTAATAATAAATATTTAGGTCGCTGTATTATGGTAACATTGGGTATTGTGAAATGTGGGTCAAAATTAAAAGTTTTGAAACGCAAACATTAGATCCTACAGTATGATCACGGGGTCCATCAGCTCGGTGATTTAGGGCGGAATTCATAGCCGTTTTTGTAATACCTCTGTGGCGCTAAGTCACCGATTGCGTACTGTGTAAGATAGGGAAAACCGACACTTACCAACGACTTAAGTTATTGATGTTGTCTATTAATTCCGCCCTAAATCTCTGGATCCTCTTTCGCATTTTAAATACTGGCAATTTCTCCGTTTCATGTATCTACCTGTTCTTACCGACCTCAGTAGCTTGATCGATGAGGCAGCGGACTTGTAACCTGGAGGTCGGTTGTTCAAATCCCGGTTTCAGCGTAGATTTAGTAAAGCGAGTTTGAGTAGTTGTGATATCACGAAAGTGATTAACACAAATATGATAACTTAACATGAACTTTTTATCTACCTGTTCTTTTTATCTAGTCTGTCCCGGTAGCTCAGTGGTAAAGGCGACACTCTGTGAATCCAGAGAATCCAGATGTCGTGGGTTCGAAACCCAGCCGGGACATGACAAGTTATCCTCCCATTTGGGATTTTTACCACATAATAATATGTCTTGGGCTTACTGCTGGAATAATGGGACTTTAATAGTCTTAATCGGGCAGTATAAATAAGGCGATATTATTAAGTATTATTGTTACCAACGTTATGTATGGACTGTAATGATTCTTTACTATAAATTTTGGTGTTGTATTAGTTTTAAATTTGTGCAGCATAGAAATAATTTTACCTTTGCAGAGGCGCCTTCAGACTCCAGGACGTGGCGAACTCAGGCAGCAGAGAATCTCAGGACATCATTGACAAAGTGCTCGCCACTGCCCAGCCTGATGATGGCTGTCTCATTCAGTTCACATCGGTAAAAATATCAGCATGAAGAGAAAAATAATATTCGCTGTGGCTAAAGCAACACCGCCTAAGTCGCATTTTTTCAAAATTGAGATTTTTGTTCTAACGAATAGAAATGACCGTTTTGCACCTTGTGACGAAGTTTTTTTTCAAAAATTCCAAAAGATAGCGCTGTAGTTTCATTTTTAGTATCTCCGCACATCCTCCTGTAAAATTGCAAAAAATTAGATAGGCGGTGTTGCTTTAGCTGCAACGATTTGTTCATTTGTTTCATTATCTTTTTTTTTTTACAAACTTCGTGTCCATTTATACAAAACGCGATTTTATATGTTGAAAAAAACTTATGAATAACTTATAACTTACCTTAAACTCTAAATTTTAGAAAATTAGAACTACCTAGAATTAAGCAATTTAATGCTTGAAATATGAAACACATTAAGCCCATCATCACCGGCTCTGTTCCCCTTGGATTGAATCCTTAGCATTGGGGAGAATTCGCCCACGTTAGAATGGCTTCTCTTGAGTTTAAATTGGAATTGACTGGAATTGACTCGAAGAATTATCCTAAACTGACGAACCATTTCCTGTTCGAGCTTTTCTACAATAACATCCCTACAACTGAACTAACTACACGTACAAACTACCTACATCACAAAAAACATCATTTTTTTGTGAGAGGAGGTAAGTAAATGTTATATCCAATTTAAAATAATGTGAGGGCAAGAGAAATCTCTGTCCAATACCAAATAAAATCCTTTTTTCTTTTTTTTTGCCTTTTGAATATACATAGGTATAAGATTAACATAATTATAAATTTAAATAAAACTAATACAGTATTTTTCAATGTCATTAAATTTTCAGGGGACAACAGGATTTCCTAAAGCAGCCTTTCTGAGTCATTTCAACATTGTGAACAACTCCAATCTGGGAGGACTGAGGTTGGATTTTGACAAGAATGTAAGTTTTAAAAGATATAACGAGAAATTTGATGGTAATTTACCTAAAAAAAATTGTGTTCAGATAGGTTTAGCCGACCTCCGTGGCTCAGTGGTTAAGAGGTTGCTGACCCAGAGGTTGTGGGTTCGAATCTCGGCCGGAGCTGAACATTCTGAACGAGTTTTTCGTTTCTGGAACTAACTTCCGGGGCACAACTATCTATCTTAAAAGAAGGTAGGTTTAAAATTACAACAATAATTCTAGAGTTTCAATACTTCTTTATTAATATCAAGAAGTAAACACGCAACTGAAAATTTTTTTTCTCAATTCAATCATGAAAAATTTAGTTTTGCAAAATATCTCTTACAGGGATTGTTCAAATTTATTTTCAGCACCATAGGATTTGTGTCCAGGTTCCTTACTTCCACGTGTTCGGCCATGTCTATGGGTTGATCACCAACCTCCTTTTTGGGTCCACACTCGTGAACGCCTCGCCCACTTTTGAGGGCGAAGCCACCATGAACATTTTGGATAAAGAAAAGTGAGTCCAATATTGTAATGTAATGTAATGTAAAAAAGCCTTAATTGTACAATTAAATTTACACACAACATACTTACATAGTAATATGGGCATCTCGTACAAAATCAGATTAGTATCTGAGGCCTCCCCATGTAAAGGGGGCATATGAACAGCTGGACAGCTGGTTTAAAGGATATAATTTGAAGGAAAATAATAAATATTGAATGAATAAATACTTTTGGTAACTTTTCAAAAGTTAGATTTTTCATTTGTTGATTTGTACTGATTTTACGCCCACTTTTGAGGGAGAAGCCACCATGAACATTTTGGATAAAGAAAAGTGAGTCTAATATTAGATTAATAAATAAAATACTTTTGTTAACTTTTCAAAATTAAGATTTTTCATTTGTTAATTTGTACTGAAGTTAATCTTGTAAATGGAGCAAATTTGATTCCTTCAATGTGTTTCAAGAAAGAGTTTGTTTATACCATAGCACGTTGCATATACAATTATACAGATACGAAAATTTCCGGCGTTCATAATATACTCATAGAATTTCAGTTGAAACCTATTCACTCTCTTTAGTATTTTCTAAGATTTAGTCTTGGTAAGAAAAAAATAAATATAAAAGACACACAGGCAGACACAAAACCAAAGTTGCTCAGAAAGTTACAACATGTGCAATAAAAAAAAATCTGAGCATTTTTTCTTTTCTTTATATAAATACATCCTGCATTATGTACTAGGAGACAATGTGTAAATCTGTAAATATAAAAGTACTTCAATACTCAATCCAATAACCTACAAAATACAATACTCAATCTACATATTCTACATATAAGTAAAAAAAAAAAAAAAATCAACATCACGAGGTGTAAAAATGAATAAAAAAATGCAATAACCTACCGTCGTGTTACAGGATCACAGTCATTTACGGCACCCCCACCATGCACGCGGACATTGTACATCGCGCCAGTCAGCTGTCTGAAGAGGAGAGGCGTCGAAAGTTCGCCACTGTTCAGTGCACCATCAGTGGCGGAGCCTCCATTTCCAAACAGCTCATGAAGAGCCTACACGAGACGTTGTTCCTTGAGAAGGCCATTGTGAGTGACGCGGATGCACAGTAGAAATGAAATTTATTTAGGGCACTAAAATTATATAAAACCAGTATTTTTTCATTTGAGTTTCACGTAGCTTTAAACTGCATGGTTTTATCACGACGGTGTTACCCTAAATTAACCTCACGCAGCCTGGGTTGGACTGGAATGCCAGCATCACGAAGTCTTCACCTCGCTGGATGTTGCTTAACTTTGGTGATCCAACGAAAACCGGTGCATTCAACGCGCCATCGACAATGGCTAAATGCTTGTGTGATGGTGATGGAAGGATTGATGGGGTATAAGGTATAACCCATGTGGACGCACAGAAGCTATTTTCTGGGCCCCTTCTATGTCCTGTGTGTATTAAAAACATTCTTAAATTAAAACAAAAATAGGAGTTTTCAATTGAAGTTTCAATCTGGATGTTAAACATTTAAATGATGATGTTGAATTGTACCCTGAAAGTCAGTAAGTAGACAACCTGCTGATTCTGTTATTGGCTTCTCAAGTTTTCAAAATCAAGTTTACATCATAACTACCTCATATGTCGAATGGAGTTCTTTAATTCCCATAATATTTCTGTTCACAGTGTGCCTATGGGATGACAGAGACCAGTCCGGCTACATTCATAGCAAAGCTGGGTGAAACAGATGAAAACCATCTCTACAATACTGTAGGCTACATCATGGATCATACAGAGGTGAGTAATGATATCTAAAATACTTTATTTTTTTACTTTCCAAGAATATTGTCTGGGGGACTATAAACAGGGAGTAGACCAACAGTCTAGCTGGGGGACTATAAACAGGGAGTAGACCAACAGTCTAGCTGGGGGACTATAAACAGGGAGTAGACCAACAGTCTAGCTGGGGGACTATAAACAGGCAGTAGACCAACAGTCTGGCTGGGGGACTATAAACAGGGAGTAGACCAGCATTGGCTTGGTTCTGGGGGCCCTAGTCAATTATTAGCCTCCCTGTAAAGACAGTGGTAGAAGCGCTGAGTCATTCCTCCACTGTCTGGATACCATCGTTCAC
Source organism: Bactericera cockerelli (assembly GCA_024516035.1). Lineage (NCBI taxonomy): Eukaryota > Metazoa > Arthropoda > Insecta > Hemiptera > Triozidae > Bactericera > Bactericera cockerelli. The sequence continues at coordinate 50,078,065 of CM044955.1, forward strand.
GATGGCTTGGTTCTGGGGGCCCTAGTCAATTATTAGCCTCCTTGTAAAGACAGTGGTAGAAGCGCTGAGTCATTCCTCCTCTGTCTGGCTACCATCGTTCACGATGACGCCACCCGGGATTCGAACCCGCAACCTCTGGGTCAACAACCAATGCTCTTAACCACTGAGCCACGATGACGCCACCCTATGATGATGAAGAATATTGTGTCATGATGGCGTACATGTTAAAAATTATACTGGCATGACAGTAGGAATAAAGGGGTCTGCCTAATCGCTTGACCACGAAAAACGTTGACCAGATCGAAAAACTCGGACCCGGAGGGGAATTCCTATTATCATGAGATTTCATTCAACAACACCCCTCTTTTACAACCTTACGTGATTAACCCTGGTCAGCATGTGTTCAACGGAATTACATGGCTAAAATACAGTTTTTTTTTAAATTTATGATTTATTCATGATGTATAAAGACTATAAGTTTTATGAATACTCAATAGAGACGATTTTTAAATATCATCCCGATCGCAAGTATGTACAAAAAATAAGATTTTTATTAAGATTCTTTCCACTATTCTGTATGACCCATTACTGCGGCCCTGAATGTTGTAATGTGCTCAGATCTAGGGGAAACATAAGGGATTATATCAAAGATAATACCCACAAAGTTTCATCTCGGTCGGCCGTATGGTATGCTCTGACAGAAAACATTGACCAGATGGGAGGGACCTCAAAAATCTGCCCCTGTTGTTTGTGAAGATCTGAATTTTTTTACACAAACTTATATACAGTGCTGCTATATTCATGCAAAAAATCATAACGCTATAAGCTACGGCGTGACCTACAGAGAAGCCATTGACTGGCCCTTGTAAGGCCCCTAGCTGCGGCCCTGAATGTTGTAATGTGCTCAGATCAAGGGAATCATAAGGGATTACAACAAAGATAATACCCACAAAGTTTCATCTCGGTCGGCCGTATAGTATGCTCTGACAGAAAACATTGACCAGATGGGAGGGACCTCAAAAATCTGCCCCTGTTGTTTGTGAAGATCTGAATTTTTTTACACAAACTTATAAACAGTGCTGCTATATTCATGCAGAAAATCATAACGCTATAAGCTACGGCGTGACCTACAGAGAAGCCATTGACTGGCCCTTGTAAGGCCCATAGCTGCGGCCCTGAATGTTGTAATGTGCTCAGATCTAGGGAATCATAAGGGATTATAAAAAAGATAATACCCACAAAGTTTCATCTCGGTCGGCCGTATAGTATGCTCTGACAGAAAACATTGACCAGATGGGAGGGACCTCAAAAATCTGCCGCTGTTGTTTGTGAAGATCTGAATTTTTTTGCACAAACATATATACAGTGCTGCTATATTCATGCAAAAAATTAAAACGCTATAAGCTACGGCGTGACCTACAGAGAAGCCATTGACTGGCCCTTGTAAGGCCCTTAGCTGCGGCCCTGAATGTTGTAATGTGCTCACATCAAGGGAATCATAAGGGATTATAACAAAGATAATACCCACAAAGTCTTATCTCGGTCGGCCGTATAGTATGCTCTGACGAGAAACATTGACCAGATGGGAGGGACCTCAAAAATCTGCCCCTGTTGTTTGTGAAGATCTGAATTTTTTTACACAATCTTATATACAGTGCTGCTATATTCATGCAAAAAATCATAACGCTATAAGCTACGGCGTGACCTACAGAGAAGCCATTGACTGGCCCTTGTAAGGCCCCTAGCTGCGGCCCTGAATGTTGTAATGTGCTCAGATCAAGGGAATCATAAGGGATTACAACAAAGATAATACCCACAAAGTTTCATCTCGGTCGGCCGTATAGTATGCTCTGACAGAAAACATTGACCAGATGGGAGGGACCTCAAAAATCTGAACCTATTGTTTGTGAAGATCTGAAATTTTTTGCACAAACTTATATACAGTGCTGCTATATTCATGCAAAAAATTAAAACGCTATAAGCTACGGCGTGACCTACAGAGAAGCCATTGACTGGCCCTTGTAAGGCCCATAGCTGCGGCCCTGAATGTTGTATTGTGCTCAGATCTAGGGAATCATAAGGGATTATAACAAAGATAATACCCACAAAGTTTCATCTCGGTCGGCCGTATAGTATGCTCTGACAGAAAACATTGACCAGATGGGAGGGACCTCAAAAATCTGCCCCTGTTGTTTGTGAAGATCTGAATTTTTTTGCACAAACATATATACAGTGCTGCTATATTCATGCAAAAAATTAAAACGCTATAAGCTACGGCGTGACCTACAGAGAAGCCATTGACTGGCCCTTGTAAGGCCCATAGCTGCGGCCCTGAATGTTGTAATGTGCTCAGATCAAGGGAATCATAAGGGATTACAACAAAGATAATACCCACAAAGTTTCATCTCGGTCGGCCGTATAGTATGCTCTGACAGAAAACATTGACCAGATGGAGGGACCTCAAAAATCTGCCCCTGTTGTTTGTGAAGATCTGAATTTTTTTACACAAACTTATATACAGTGCTGCTATATTCATGCAGAAAATCATAACGCTATAAGCTACGGCGTGACCTACAGAGAAGCCATTGACTGGCCCTTGTAAGGCCCACAGCTGCGGCCCTGAATGTTGTATTGTGCTCAGATCTAGGGAATCATAAGGGATTATAACAAAGATAATACCCACAAAGTTTCATCTCGGTCGGCCGTATAGTATGCTCTGACAGAAAACATTGACCAGATGGGAGGGACCTCAAAAATCTGCCCCTGTTGTTTGTGAAGATCTGAATTTTTTTACACAAACTTATATACAGTGCTGCTATATTCATTCAAAAAATCATAACGCTATAAGCTATGGCGGGACCTACAGAGAAACCATTGACTGGCCCTTGTAAGGCCCTTAGCTGCGGCCCTGAATGTTGTAATGTGCTCAGATCAAGGGAATCATAAGGGATTACAACTAAGATTATACCCAGAAAGTTTCATCTCGGTCGGCCGTATGGTATGCTCGTACAGAAAACATTGACCAGATGGGAGGGACCTCAATAATCTGCCCCTGTTGTTTGTGAAGTTCTGAATTTTTTTACACAAATTTATATACAGTGCTGCTATATTCATGCAAAAAATCATAACGCTATAAGCTATGGCGGGACCTACAGAGAAACCATTGACTGGCCCTTTTAAGGCCCATAGATGCGGCCCTGAATGTTGTAATGTGCTCAGATCAAGGGAATCATAAGGGATTACAACTAAGATTATACCCAGAAAGTTTCATCTCGGTCGGCCGTATGGTATGCTCGTACAGAAAACATTGACCAGATGGGAGGGACCTCAAAAATCTGCCCCTGTTGTTTGTGAAGTTCTGAATTTTTTTACACAAACTTATATACAGTGCTGCTATATTCATGCAAAAAATCATAACGCTATAAGCTACGGCGTGACCTACAGAAAATCCATTGACTGGCACATATAAGGCCCATAGCTGCGGCCCTGAATGTTGTAATGTGCTCAGATCAAGGGAATCATAAAGAATTACAACAAAGATAATTTCCACAAAGTTTCATCTCGGTCGGCCGCATAGTATGCTCGTACAGAAAACATTGACCAGATGGGAGGGACCTCAATAATCTGCCCCTGTTGTTTGTTAAGATCTGAATTTTTTTACACAAACTTTTATACAGTGCTGCAATAATAATGCAAAATAACGCAATAAGCTACGGCGTGATCTACAGAAAAACCATTCACTGGCCGTTGTAAGGCCCATGGCTGCGGCCCTGAATGGTCTAATCTGCTACGATCAAGGGAATCATAAGAGATTACAACAAAGATGACCGAGATGAAATTTTCTGGGTATTATCATTGTTGATATCTCTTATGATTTCCTTGATCTGAGCATATAGAATATTCAGGGCCGCAGTTATGGGCTTTACTATGGTAAATCAATGTTTTCTCTGTAGAACACGCCATAGATTATAGCGATATAATTTTTTTGCATTAATAGAGCAGCACTGTATATAAGTTTGTGTAAAAAATTCAGATCTTCACAAACAACAGGGGCAGATTATTGAGGTCCCTCCCATCTGGTCTATGTTTTCTGTACGAGCATACCATACGGCCGACCGAGATGAAACTTTGTGGGTATTATCTTTGTTGTAATCCCTTATGATTCCCTTGATCTGAGCACATTACAACATTCAGGGCCGCAGCTATGGGCCTTACAAGGGCCAGTCAATGGCTTCTCTGTAGGTCACGCCGTCGCTTATAGCGTTATGATTTTTTGCATGAATATAGCAGCACTGTATATAAGTTTGTGTAAAAAAATTAAGATTTCACAAACAACAGGGGCAGATTTTTGAGGTCCCTCCCATCTGGTCAATGTTTTCTGTCAGAGCATACTATACGGCCGAACGAGATGAAACTTTGTGGGTATTATCTTTGTTGTAATCCCTTATGATTCCCTTCATCTGAGCACATTACAACATTCAGTGCCGCAGCTAAGGGCCTTACAAGGGCCAGTCAATGGCTTCTCTGTAGGTCACGCCGTAGCTTATAGCGTTATGATTTTTTGCATGAATATAGCAGCACTGTATATAAGTTTGTGTAAAAAAATTCAGATCTTCACAAACAACAGGGGCAGATTTTTGAGGTCCCTCCCATCTGGTCAATGTTTTCTGTCAGAGCATACTATACGGCCGACCGAGATGAAACTTTGTGGGTATTATCTTTGTTGTAATCCCTTATGATTCCTTGATCTGAGCACATTACAACATTCAGGGCCGCAGCTATGGGCCTTACAAGGGCCAGTCAATGGCTTCTCTGTAGGTCACGCCGTAGCTTATAGCGTTTTAATTTTTTGCATGAATATAGCAGCACTGTATATAAGTTTGTGTAAAAAAATTCAGATCTTCACAAACAACAGGGGCAGATTTTTGAGGTCCCTCCCATCTGGTCAATGTTTTCTGTCAGAGCATACTATACGGCCGACCGAGATGAAACTTTGTGGGTATTATCTTTGTTGTAATCCCTTATGATTCCCTTCATCTGAGCACATTACAACATTCAGGGCCGCAGTTAAGGGCCTTACAAGGGCCAGTCAATGGCTTCTCTGTAGGTCACGCCGTAGCTTATAGCGTTATGATTTTTTGCATGAATATAGCAGCACTGTATATAAATTTGTGTAAAAAAATTTAGATCTTCACAAAAAACAGGGGCAGATTTTTGAGGTCCCTCTGATCTGGTCAATGTTTTCTGTCAGAGCATACTATACGGCCGACCGAGATGAAACTTTGTGGGTATTATCTTTGTTGTAATCCCTTATGATTCCCTTGATCTGAGCACATTACAACATTCAGGGCCGCAGCTAAGGGCCAGTCAATGGCTTCTCTGTAGGTCACGCCGTAGCTTATAGCGTTTTAATTTTTTGCATGAATATAGCAGCACTGTATATAAGTTTGTGTAAAAAAATTTAGATCTTCACAAAAAACAGGGGCAGATTTTTGAGGTCCCTCTGATCTGGTCAATGTTTTCTGTCAGAGCATACTATACGGCCGACCGAGATGAAACTTTGTGGGTATTATCTTTGTTGTAATCCCTTATGATTCCCTTGATCTGAGCACATTACAACATTCAGGGCCGCAGCTATGGGCCTTACAAGGGCCAGTCAATGGCTTCTCTGTAGGTCACGCCGTAGCTTATAGCGTTTTAATTTTTTGCATGAATATAGCAGCACTGTATATAAGTTTGTGTAAAAAAATTCAGATCTTCACAAACAACAGGGGCAGATTTTTGAGGTCCCTCCCATCTGGTCAATGTTTTCTGTCAGAGCATACTATACGGCCGACCGAGATGAAACTTTGTGGGTATTATCTTTGTTGTAATCCCTTATGATTCCCTTGATCTGAGCACATTACAACATTCAGGGCCGCAGCTAAGGGCCAGTCAATGGCTTCTCTGTAGGTCACGCCGTAGCTTATAGCGTTCTGATTTTTTGCATGAATATAGCAGCACTGTATATAAGTTTGTGTAAAAAAATTCAGATCTTCACAAACAACAGGGGCAGATTTTTGAGGTCCCTCCCATCTGGTCAATGTTTTCTGTCAGAGCATACTATACGGCCGACTGAGATGAAACTTTGTGGGTATTATCTTTGTTGTAATCCCTTATGATTCCCTTCATCTGAGCACATTACAACATTCAGGGCCGCAGCTAAGGGCCAGTCAATGGCTTCTCTGTAGGTCACGCCGTAGCTTATAGCGTTTTAATTTTTTGCATGAATATAGCAGCACTGTATATAAGTTTGTGTAAAAAAATTCAGATCTTCACAAACAACAGGGGCAGATTTTTGAGGTCCTTCCCATTTGGTCAATGTTTTCTGTCAGAGCATACTATACAGCCGACCGAGATGAAACTTTGTGGGTATTATCTTTGTTGTAATCCCTTATGATTCCCTTGATCTGAGCACATTACAATATTCAGGGCCGCAGCTATGGGCCTTACAAGGGCCAGTCAATGGCTTCTCTGTAGGTCACGCCGTAGCTTATAGCGTTTTAATTTTTTGCATGAATATAGCAGCACTGTATATAAGTTTGTGTAAAAAAATTCAGATCTTCACAAACAACAGGGGCAGATTTTTGAGGTCCCTCCCATCTGGTCAATGTTTTCTGTCAGAGCATACTATACGGCCGACTGAGATGAAACTTTGTGGGTATTATCTTTGTTGTAATCCCTTATGATTCCCTTCATCTGAGCACATTACAACATTCAGGGCCGCAGCTAAGGGCCAGTCAATGGCTTCTCTGTAGGTCACGCCGTAGCTTATAGCGTTTTAATTTTTTGCATGAATATAGCAGCACTGTATATAAGTTTGTGTAAAAAAATTCAGATCTTCACAAACAACAGGGGCAGATTTTTGAGGTCCTTCCCATTTGGTCAATGTTTTCTGTCAGAGCATACTATACAGCCGACCGAGATGAAACTTTGTGGGTATTATCTTTGTTGTAATCCCTTATGATTCCCTTGATCTGAGCACATTACAATATTCAGGGCCGCAGCTATGGGCCTTACAAGGGCCAGTCAATGGCTTCTCTGTAGGTCACGCCGTAGCTTATAGCGTTTTAATTTTTTGCATGAATATAGCAGCAACTGTTATAAGTTTGTGTAAAAAAAATTCAGATCTTCACAAACAACGGGCAGATTTTTGAGGTCCCTCCATCGTCATGTTTTCTGTCAAGCATTATACGGCCGACCGAGATAACTTTGTGGGTATTATCTATGTTGTAATCTCCTAGATTCCCTTGATCTGAGCACACTTCAACATTCAGGCGCAGCTAAGGGCCAGTCAATGGCTTCTCTGTAGGTCACGCCTGTAGCTTATAGCGTTTGAATTTTTTGCATGAATATAGCAGCACTGTAATAAGTTTGTGTAAAAAAATTCAGATCTTCACAACAACAGGGGCAGATTTTTGAGGTCCCTCCCATGGTCAATGTTTTCTGTCAGAGCATACTATACGGTCCGACTGAGATGAAACTTTGTGGGTATATCTTTTGTTTAATCCCTTATGATTCCCTTCATTGAGCACATTACAACATTCAGGGCCGCTAAGGGCCAGTCATGGCTTCTCTGTAGGTCACCGCCTAGCTTATACGTTTTAATTTTGCCATGAATATAGCAGCACTGTAATCAGTAGTTCGTGTAAAAAAAGTCTGATTTCACAAACAACAGGGCGATTTTTGAGGTCCTTCCCATTTGGTCAATGTTTCTGTCAGAGCATACTATACAGCCGACCGAGAGAAACTTTGTGGGTATTATCTTTGTTGTAACCCTTATGATTCCCTTGATCTGAGCACATTAGCAATATTTCAGGGCCGCAGCTATGGGCCTTACAGGCCAGTCAATGGCTTCCGTGGTAGGCACGCCGTAGCTTATAGCGTTTTAATTTTTGCATGAATATAGCAGCACTGTATATAAGTTTGTGTAAAAAAATTCAGATCTTCACAAACAACAGGCAGATTTTTGAGTCCCCCCTCTGGTCATGTTTTCTGTCGAGCATACATACGGCCGACCGAGATGAAACTTGTGGTATTATCTTTTGTAATCCTTATGATTCCTATCTGAGCACATTACAAATTCAGGGCCGCACTAGGGCCTTACAAGGGCCAGTCAATGGCTTCTCTGTAGGTCACGCCGTAGCTTATAGCGTTTAATTTTTTGCATGAATATAGCAGCACTGTATATAAGTTTGTGTAAAAAATTCAGATCTTCACAAACAACAGGGGCAGATTTTTGAGGTCCCTCCCATCTGGTCAATGTTTTCTGTCAGAGCATACTATACGGCCGACGAGATGAAACTTTGTGGTATATCTTTGTTGTAATCCCTTATGATTCCCTCATCTGAGCACATTACAACATTCAGGGCCGCAGTTAGGGCCTTACAAGGGCCAGTCAATGGCTTCTCTGTAGGTCACGCCGTAGCTTATAGCGTTATGATTTTTGCATGAATATAGCAGCACTGTATATAATTTGTGTAAAAAAATTTAGATCTCACAAAAAACGGGGCAGATTTTGAGGTCCCTCTGATCTGGTCAATGTTTTCTGTCAGAGCATACTATACGGCCGACCGAGATGAAACTTGTGGGTATTATCTTTGTTGTAATCCCTTATGATTCCCTTGATCTGAGCACATACAACATTCAGGGCCGCAGCTATGGGCCTTACAAGGCCAGTCAATGGCTTCTCTTAGGTCACGCCGTAGCTTATAGCGTTTTATTTTTTTGCATGAATATAGCAGCACTGTATATAAGTTTGTGTAAAAAAATTCAGATCTTCACAAACAACAGGGCAGATTTTGAGGTCCCCCCATCTGGTCAATGTTTCTGTCAGAGCATACTATACGGCCGACCGAGATGAAACTTGTGGGTATTATCTTTGTTGTAATCCCTTATGATTCCTTGATCTGAGCACATTACAACATTCAGGCCGCAGCTAAGGCCATCATGCTTCTCTGTAGGTCACGCCGTAGCTTATAGCGTTTGATTTTGCATGAATATAGCAGCACTGTATATAAGTTTGTGTAAAAAAATCAGATCTTCACAACAACAGGGGAGATTTTGAGGTCCCTCCATCTGTCAATGTTTTCTGTCAGAGCATACTATACGGCCGATGAGATGAAACTTTGTGGGTATTATCTTTGTTGTAATCCCTTATGATTCCCTTCATCTGAGCACATTACAACATTCAGGGCCGCAGCAAGGGCCAGTCAATGGCTTCTCTGTAGGTCACGCCGTAGCTTATAGCGTTTTAATTTTTTGCATGAATATAGCAGCACTGTATATAAGTTTGTGTAAAAAAATTCAGATCTTCACAAACAACAGGGGCAGATTTTTGAGGTCCCTCCCATCTGGTCAATGTTTTCTGTCAGAGCATACTATACGGCCGACCGAGATGAAACTTTGTGGGTATTATCTTTGTTGTAATCCCTTATGATTCCCTTGCATCTGAGCACATTACAACATTCAGGGCCGCAGCTAAGGGCCTTACAGGCCAGTCAATGGCTTCTCTGTAGTCACGCCGTAGCTTATAGCGTTTTAATTTTTTGCATGAATATAGCAGCACTGTATATAAGTTTGTGTAAAAAAATTCAGATCTTCACAAACAACAGGGGCAGATTTTTGAGGTCCTTCCCATTGGTCAATGTTTTCTGTCAGAGCATACTATACAGCCGACCGAGATGAAACTTTGTGGGTATTATCTTTGTTGTAATCCCTTATGATTCCCTTGATCTGAGCACATTACAATATTCAGGGCCGCAGCTATGGGCCTTACAAGGGCCAGTCAATGGCTTCTCTGTAGGTCACGCCGTAGCTTATAGCGTTTTAATTTTTTGCATGAATATAGCAGCACTGTATATAAGTTTGTGTAAAAAAATTCAGATCTTCACAAACAACAGGGGCAGATTTTTGAGGTCCCTCCCATCTGGTCAATGTTTTCTGTCAGAGCATACTATACGGCCGACCGAGATGAAAACTTTGTGGGTATTATCTTTGTTGTAATCCCTTATGATTCCCTTATCTGAGCACATTACAACATTCAGGGCCGCAGTAAGGGCCTTACAAGGGCCAGTCAATGGCTTCTCTGTAGGTCACGCCGTAGCTTATAGCGTTATGATTTTTTGCATGAATATAGCAGCACTGTATATAATTTGTGTAAAAAAATTTAGATCTTCACAAAAACAGGGGCAGATTTTTGAGGTCCCCCATCTGGTCAATGTTTTCTGTCAGAGCATACTATACGGCCGACCGAGATGAAACTTTGTGGGTATTATCTTTGTTGTAATCCCTTATGATTCCCTTGATCTGAGCACATTACAACATTCAGGGCCGCAGCTATGGGCCTTACAAGGGCAGTCAATGGCTTCTCTGTAGGTCACGCCGTAGCTTATAGCGTTTAATTTTTTGCATGAATATAGCAGCACTGTATATAAGTTTGTGTAAAAAAATTCAGATCTCACAAACAACAGGGCAGTTTTTGAGGTCCCTCCCTCTGGTCAATGTTTTCTGTAGAGCATACTATACGGCCGACCGAGATGAAACTTTGTGGGTATTATCTTTGTTGTAATCCCTTATGATTCCCTTGAATCTGAGCACATTACAACATTAGGGCCGCAGCTATGGGCTTACAGGGCCAGTCAATGGCTTCTCTGTAGGTCACGCCGTAGCTTATAGCGTTTTAATTTTTTGCATGAATATAGCAGCACTGTATATAAGTTTGTGTAAAAAAATTCAGATCTTCACAAACAACAGGGGCAGATTTTTGAGGTCCCTCCCATCTGGTCAATGTTTTCTGTCAGAGCATACTATACGCCGACCGAGATGAAACTTTGTGGGTATTATCTTTGTTGTAATCCCTTATGATTCCCTTGATCTGAGCACATTACAAATTCAGGGCCCCAGCTATGGGCTTACAGGGCCAGTCAATGGCTTCTCTGTAGGTCACGCCGTAGCTTATAGCGTTTTAATTTTTTGCATGAATATAGCAGCACTGTATATAAGTTTGTGTAAAAAAATTCAGATCTTCACAAACAACAGGGGCAGATTTTTGAGGTCCTCCCCATCTGGTCAATGTTTTCTGTCAGAGCATACTATACAGCCGACCGAGATGAAACTTTGTGGGTATTATCTTTGTTGTAATCCCTTATGATTCCCTTGATCTGAGCACATTACAACATTCAGGGCCGCAGCTATGGGCCTTACAAGGGCCAGTCAATGGCTTCTCTGTAGGTCACGCCGTAGCTTATAGCGTTTTAATTTTTTGCATGAATATAGCAGCACTGTATATAAGTTTGTGTAAAAAAATTCAGATCTTCACAAACAACAGGGGCAGATTTTTGAGGTCCCTCCCATCTGGTCAATGTTTTCTGTCAGAGCATACTATACAGCCGACCGAGATGAAACTTTGTGGGTATTATCTTTGTTGTAATCCCTTATGATTCCCTTGATCTGAGCACATTACAATATTCAGGGCCGCAGCTATGGGCCTTACAAGGGCCAGTCAATGGCTTCTCTGTAGGTCACGCCGTAGCTTATAGCGTTTTAATTTTTTGCATGAATATAGCAGCACTGTATATAAGTTTGTGTAAAAAAATTCAGATCTTCACAAACAACAGGGGCAGATTTTTGAGGTCCCTCCCATCTGGTCAATGTTTTCTGTCAGAGCATACTATACAGCCGACCGAGATGAAACTTTGTGGGTATTATCTTTGTTGTAATCCCTTATGATTCCCTTGATTGAGCACATTACAACATTCAGGGCCGCAGCTAAGGGCCTTACAAGGGCCAGTCAATGGCTTCTCTGTAGGTCACGCCGTAGCTTATAGCGTTTATGATTTTTTGCATGAATATAGCAGCACTGTATATAAGTTTGTGTAAAAAAATTAGATCTTCACAAACAACAAGGGCAGATTTTTGAGGTCCCTCCCATCTGGTCAATGTTTTCTGTCAGAGCATACTATACAGGCCGACCGAGATGAAACTTTGTGGGTATTATCTTTGTTGTAATCCCTTATGATTCCCTTGATCTGAGCACATTACAAATTCAGGGCCGCAGCTATGGGCCTTACAAGGGCCAGTCAATGGCTTCTCTGTAGGTCACGCCGTAGCTTATAGCGTTTTAATTTTTTGCATGAATATAGCAGCACTGTATATATGTTTGTGTGAAAAAAATTCAGATCTTCACAAACAACAGGGGCAGATTTTTGAGGTCCCTCCCATCTGGTCAATGTTTTCTGTCAGAGCATACTATACGGCCGACCGAGATGAAACTTTGTGGGTATTATCTTTGTTTAATCCCTTATGATTCCCTTGATCTGAGCACATTACAACATTCAGGGCCGCAGCTATGGGCCTTACAAGGGCCAGTCAATGGCTTCTCTGTAGGTCACGCCGTAGCTTATAGCGTTTTAATTTTTTGCATGAATATAGCAGCACTGTATATAAGTTTGTGTAAAAAAATTCAGATCTTCACAAACAACAGGGGCAGATTTTTGAGGTCCCTCCCATCTGGTCAATGTTTTCTGTACGAGCATACCACACGGCCGACCAAGATGAAACTTTCTGGGTATTATCTTTGTTTTAATCCCTTATGATTCCCTTGATCTGAGCACATTAGAATATTCAGGGCTTCAGTAAGGGGCCCTACAAGGGTCAATCATTGGTTTCTCTGTAGGTCAGTGCGTAGCTTATAGCGTTATGATTTTTTGTATGAATATAGCAGCACTGATAAAGCAGCAGCTTATAGCGTTTTGTTTTTTTTCCGTAGCATTTTAATTGAATATAGCAGTAATGTAGGAAAGTATACCTGGGAAATTTCAGCACTTCACTTATACCAGGAGCAGAGAGATAAGGGGCGTTCCCCTCTGTTCACAGTTTTCTGTACGAGAATATCATACGACCGACCGAATTCTGTTTTATTCTTTTATCTTTAAAAAATGAGTTTTATCACAGGCTTTTTTATTTCTTAGCCATGAAACAGGAGCTACCGTTGACGCTTGTGGTCTGTGGGTTAGCCTACCCATCCCGTAGTATGCCTCCCCTCTGATGTGCGAGAAGTGACACAATACTTCCCATTTAGGTGCTGGGTCAACCTGGTCAACTTTATCCAAATTTTTAATACAACTTTTTGTCGGCGCGGGGGTTCGAACCCAGGACCTTCCACACGACAAGTGAGTGCTTAACAACTGAGCTACACGTGCGCTTCATTTAATGGCCAGTCAACGTTTTCTGTTCAGATCCCGCCGCGTCGTAAGCTTTAGCGTTCTCATTTTTTGTATGAATATAGCAGTAATGTAGATAAGCTTACCTGAGAAATTTCAGAGATTTACCATTATCAGGGGGAGAGATATGAGATCGCTCCCATCCGGTCAATGTTGTCTATCAATTTACAATGATACAACTCTTGGCTACAAGGGTTAAGTAGGGGAAGTGAAGATGTAAACAATACAAATATATAGAAATAACAGAGTACCATCATATACATAACATTCGAGTCAACGTTTTTCGAAAGAAATTTTATACGAAAAACCCGGACCCATGTATTCCTTATGGCGGGTCAATGTTTTTCAATCGAGTCAATCTTTTCTGTCGGGTCCGGGTTTTAGTATCGCCCGGAATAAAGAGTTGGACATACCTTGGATGTCTCCCAATTCCTCGGCTTCCAGTGTTGTTTAACAATGGTATATGTTTACACAGGCCAAGATTGAGAAGAGAAAGCTATAACGTTAGAACCGTAAATATATAATTATTAATTCGGATATTTTCAAATTTGCTCAGAAGTAATAATCGAAGTGATTGGACTAATGGTAGGGACTACAGGAACCACAGCTTAATTTTTTAAAGGTATTCGAAAAAAAATTCATCTCCCTAAAAAATGGCTGAAAAAATAATCATTGCAGCAAAATTATCCACCAACACCTGTATAAAAATCATTAAAAAAAAAAAAAAAAAAACATAAATACAATTGTTTGAAAATATTACTGTGTCGCCTGGCAAGCATCACTGAGATGTCAGTTAAAGAAATTGATTGGAATTACGGGTGATCCCCGTTCCAATCATTTTCTTTACCAAAAAATTGGTCTGGCCATTCAAAGAGGAAATGCTTCTTGCATCCTCGCCTCGGTTCCCTTCCAGAAGGACGGTCCCTGGGACAAGTTTTTTATATTTAATAAAAATAAATAAAACTATACAAACTATAGTAACGGTGTCCACCTTAAAAAAATGTCAGTTAAATAAATACAGTATGTTTCAGAAAAGGTGGCCACCCCCTCGTAACTTTTGAACGCGACGGAATTTTTCAATTCTGTAAGGTTCTAAGTATAGAAAGTGCCCTATGGCCCATCCTGTGGCCATACTTATTTTAGGTCCCGTTCTGCCCTTCCTGCTTTTAGGCCATATTTTTTCATTTTTCTCGCGAATTTTAAATGGAATGCTATATTTTTTATTCCTGTCAATTAAAGTCCAAATCAGGCTGAGTATAATAAGCTTTTAAAATTTTCAAAAACCTTATCAGGGACGGAGCTGGTAGGGTGCAAGGTTCAAAACTGTTACACCCTGTATTTCAGCGTTAGTTAGATTTTTTTGTACAATTTTTATTTACATAGGTTCAAAATATTGTTTTACATCATATGAGATCAAAAAATATTCTTGTTTACATTTAATCAGGGCCGTAATTAAATTTTCGTAAAAGTACTTTTGTTCTCACGTCAATTTTTCCGAAAATTAATGGTGTTTTCGAAATTGGCATTTTTAGAGGTGAAAGTCTGCAATGACATATGTTTTTTATGCTTAATATTGAAAGAAAACTTAACCGAAAAGCTATTAAGGTCATAAAAAAGGACATTTAACCTGCTAGTTTTTTCACAACAGTGTCCGGTAAAGTGGGTGAATTTCGAAGTTATTGGATTTTTTTTTGTTGAGGAAACACAATTGGCATAGAAAATAAAATAAATAGTACCTAATAAGGGAATAATACTTCAAATAACATAACAAAATACGAAATTAAATGAAAATTATTTCTTCTAAATCTTTTTTTTCTCTCTCTCTCTTTTTTCACTCTTCAAAGTACAGTCCGATGGCGCGTTGTATACAACGATTCTTGTAGGATCACCGAAGTTAAAAAAAAATCCTCAACAAAAAAAATCCAATAATTTCGAAATTCACCCACTTTACCGGACACTGTTGTGAAAAAACTAGCAGGTTAAATGTCCTTTTTTATAACCTTAATAGCTTCTCCGTTAAGTTTTCTTTCGATATTAAGCATAAAAAACATATGTCATTGCAGACTTTCACCTCTCAAAATGCCAATTTCGAAAACACCATTAATTTTCGGAAAAATTGACGTGAGAAAATTTAATTACGGCCTTGATTAAATGTAAACAAGAATATTTTTTGATTTCATATGATGTAAAACAATATTTTGAACCTATGTAAATAAAAATTGTACAAAAAAATCTAACTGACGCTGAAATACAGGGTGTAACAGTTTTTAACCTTGCACCCTACCAGCTCCGCCCCTGATAAGGTTTTTGAAAATTTTAAAAGCTTATTATACTCAGCCTGATTTGGACTTTAATTGACAGGAATAAAAAATATAGCATTCTATTTAAAATTCGCGAGAAAAATGAAAAAATATGGCCTAAAAGCCGGAAGGGCCGAACGGGACCTAAAATAAGTATGACCACAGGATGGGCCATAGGGCACTTTCTATACTTAGAACCTTACAGAATTGAAAAATTCCGTCGCGTTCAAAAGTTACGAGGGGGTGGCCACCTTTTCTGAAATATACTGTATACAGGGTGTCCATAAAGTCTGGACCCACCCCCCCTATCTCGGGAACCACTTAAAATATCGAAAAACTCCAAGACACCTATTTCTTCGATTGTAGGGGGATTTTTTTTAAGCTAAAAAAAATTTGCCTACACGGCCCCAGTCAGGCTGGGCAGTGGGCATGGACCAACTTTAAAATCCTAAATAGAATGGTATGTCTTGTGGCATATTGTTTTAAAGGTCTTATTGAGAGAAGTTCATTACAACAAATTTTAGTGAGTTACGACTTACCGTTCTTGAGATACAGGGTCGGACGTCCTGGCTAATATCCCTATGTTCTGACCTATAACTCGTTAACCGTAAATTATGGAGAAAATTTTTCTTGTTAATAATAACTCCTTATAGCAAGACCTTTCGAACATGTTATAACTCGACATACTCTGTTGATGTTAGTTTCTGGTCGGTTTCGTCAGCCAGCCGGACGAACAGTCGAAAAAATTTTAACGAAAAAACAAATCAAACTTTAACATGTTCGAAAGGTCTTGCCATAAGGAGTTATTATTATCAAGAAAAATTTTCTCCATAATTTACGGTTAACGAGTTATAGGTCAGAACATAGGGATATTAGCCAGGACGTCCGACCCTGTATCTCAAGAACGGTAAGTCGTAACTCACTGAAATTTGTTGTAATGAACTTATCTCAATAAGACCTTTAAAACAATATGCCACAAGACATACCATTCTATTTAGGATTTTAAAGTTGGTCCATGCCCACTGCCCAGCCTGACTGGGGCCGTGTAGGCAATTTTTTTTTAGCTTAAAATAAATCCCCTTACAATCGAAGAAATAGGTGTCTTGGAGTTTTTCGATATTTTAAGTGGTTCCCGAGATAGGGGGGGTGGGTCCAGACTTTATGGACACCCTGTATGTATATATTCTTGTAAGGCTTTAGTTTTAGGTTTGATATTATTAAAATTCTCGTTTGTCTCTTCTTCGATTTCAGGCAAAAGTGGTCGACCAACACAATCGCATTGTTCCGTTTGGCACCCCTGGAGAGCTGCTGGTCAGAGGGTACTGCAACATGCTGAAATATTGGGAGGATGAGGAGAAGACCAAGGAGACCATCGGAGCAGACCGATGGCTCAGGACAGGGTAACAAATAAAGAGATACACACCTCTACCTTTTTATCCGAGAGTTGCGGATTTTGAATTCCATGCAGACAGGGCGGAATTTTTAGTACCATACTTAATTCTAAATACGAGTATATGTAATATTTTATATAAAACTAGGATTCTTGAAATTTTCACTCACCGACTTGTTTATATAAAATATTACATATACCTAACATTACTTTGGATTTCTAATATGAACGTAATAACAAATAATTCTTAATTCTAAAAGTATTTTTACAAACCTAAAATACCATTCAACCTTCTTTTTATTATCTTCTTTTTTGAGAGGGGGGGGGATTAAACGCTTTCAAATAATATAGTCACATCAATCATGTGATTTTTTTAAACCATCCGCTGGTTGATTATTCTCAATTAGCTACTCACATGATCCTCACCCATTCATTCATGGGAATTTTGTGTTCAACCTACAATATCTATTTTTAGGATGAGAGAAATTTTGAAA
>CM044955.1:50095610-50148896 GCA_024516035.1 Bactericera cockerelli
AATGTGATATTCGCGTCATCGTGAAGAATGGTAGCCAGACGGTGGAGGAATGACTCTTCTACCACTGTCTTTACAAGGAGGCTAATAATTGACAAGGTCCCCCAGAACCAAGCATTCGCTATGCAAGAGTATTAGCAAACTACGTGTGTCACTACTGCCCTTGACCCAGAGATCCCGAGTTCGATCCCAAGTTGGGCAGAATTTTCCTACAAAATAGTATGTTCCGTCAGAAGTAAAAAAATGTGAGGATGGTGGCGCTGAATTCAGGCCCGAAAAGATGTACGGCAATACCTCATTGTGTATAGAGTAGGGTTAGGAAAGATAAAAATATAGGGCCATGCCTCGGACCCCAACTCGGGTGCAGCTCGTGAAGCGAATATTTCCGGCCCACCCCACGCTGGGTGAGGTTGATGTGGATATTAGCTGCTACCATTCCCAGCGAATGAAGGTTAAATGTTTACGACACGACGGTTCTTTATACAAAGGCGACCGATAGTTGGAGTACTAGATTTGATGCGACAAGATAATTTAAATAAGTGTATGTATGGATTTATTTGTTGTGAAGCATTGTGGTGAAGCCTCTTCACAAATTTTGTGGGTAACGCAGCATTGCTAAGAGCCTCCTTTCCTTTTTCGAACTATTCTATTACATTAATTTCTTTTTACTCTGGTAATGCCGCCACTGGTCATTACTCATACAAGTAAGTACTCATTTTTCCTCATGAGGTATGAGTGGACCTCGAACATCCGAGTACAGAGCAGAAATATTCCTCCCCCGCTGGGGATTGAACCAAGGTCACCATGCGTGCAATGCCTAGCTCGGTAACTCACTCGGCAACGGTGGCTATCGTAAATTTAATAAGTGTTAAAAAGCAAAGCACAACAGTTTTAGGTACTAGGGGAAAATTAAGTACGGCTTGGATTTTCAAACGCACAAAGTACCGGGTATAAATATTTTTATTTGAAATATCATTGTAAAAAGAGAGAAATAATCCTTGCCTTCCTCCTATTAAATAGAGTAAATATGTACATGCAATTATCTAGTGCTTCAAATCTATATTTTACATCCTGTAGTAAATCTCAAAAATTGGAAAAATCGTCGGAAGTGAGTGAGTAATCGATAGCTGCGCCGCAGGGCTAGCCTCATCGATCTACAGACGTATTTATGAACAGAGAATTTGTCTGAGCAATGTTTCAAGCAAGGTCCAATAATATTAAAGAAAATCATGCTTAAGACTTTCAGACGGCGCTTTCTGTTCATAAGTACGACTGTTAATGTCACAACCCCCATCTATTAGGATGAAGAATATATTATAAAATTTGATCTGAGCGATATGACATGGTAACTTCAGTGAGGAGTTACAGATTGAACGAAAAGTCCCGGAACGTATTTTTATCTTTTGAACGGCACAAGATAGATTTGGATTCTTTTGGAAGTTCTATGGCAAAATTGTCTATTTATTAGCGGGATAGAAATTTCTACAGGATGTCCCAAAAGTAGTGAAACAGGCATCAAGTGTCGATTTTTAAATGAAACCCCCTATTTTTTATTTGATATTCGAAATCTACGTTAAATTCTACACATAATTGACTCTTCACTCGATACTTTGTTCAAACGGATCTTTGATTAACCCCCCTGAAGCGTGAATTTTTCTTCTAGAAAAAAGTGTTAAAACCCAATTCAGTGTAAATTTTCAGGTTAAATTGGTTTTTCCAAATATTACACGTCCGGTCGTACAGCTAGTGTTCGAGCGAGATTCTCGGAGGAAAACACTTAGATTACGCTCTGTATGAACAGACGTTTAAAATATGGAAAAACCAAGTCTACAACGTGATTTAGCATGAAAAATTACACTGATTTGATGTATCATACTTTGGGTTTTAACACTTTTATCACCATGAAAAGTCCATGATTCCGCGGGGTTGATCAAAGATTCGTTTCGATAAAAAGTATCAAATGAAGGGTCAATTGTGTGTAGAATTTAACGTACATTTCGAATATCAAATAAAAAAATAGTTTGTTCTATTGAAAAATCGAAAGTTCATACCTGTTTCTCTACTTTTGGGACACCCTATAGAAATTTCAATTCCGCCAAAAAAAGGAAAATTTTGCGTTAGAACTTCATACAAAATTCTAGAACAAAATTCATACTCTATCTTGCCGTTTAAAAGATAAAAATCTCTCTAACCGTTAAAAAGATAAAAATCCGTTTCGGGACTTTTCGTTCACTCTGTACAGTACAGCGAAGAACTTCATAAAGCAGGGAAAGTAAAGTAATGTCTTACCTGGGTAATGCAGAAGTCACACGCTGAGAATTTAAACTGAAATATTCGGTTACGACAAAAGTTCATTAGATTTAAATTATGTAAAAATTATGTATCTGTTTTCTAGTATGATTTATTTTTCAAACACCTTATAATATTTCAAACACCTTATAAATATTTCAAACACTTATAATATTTCAAACACCTTATAAATTCAAAAAAGAAAAGTTTTCGAAAGCCGAGGGCCGCACAGACGAGATTGAAAGTTGACACCAAGAAAGACCGAACCAAACTGACTCCGGAGAACTTTTTAGGGACCGAGCTAACCTAGAGAGGTATAAATTTTCCTCGATTCTGATTGGTCAAAAAATTATCGTACGATCGGGTGACAGGTAAACTCAGATAAGAGAAAAGGTCCCTGAGAACTTTTTGGTTGCAACTCTCCCACGCCAAATTTATAAGCTTTCCCAACAGACCAGTGGCGTCGACTGAATTTCTAACAGTGGCGTTGATTTATTTTATTTTACTTTATTGGCTGCATTATTATTTCTTCTGATTGAAGTGTTTTCTTTATTGAGTCCATACCGATAATAGTGTATAGTTGACTGTAGTTGAGGTCTCATATTCTGCTACTGCTGACTGATTTTAAGAATGTTTCAATATTTTATTTTGGTAATAAACGGACCATTCCTGGACCATTTATTCTGGACCATTCCTGGGTACATGTCCTAATTATGCGGTTTCACTCATGAAATTTTTAAATACAGGGTGGTTCAAAAGTCAAAAATTGAGGTGTCAACTTTTGATTTTTAAATTGATCGACCTGAATTTTAGTTGATAATTTTACTTCAAAATGGTTTCTGAGTACTTTTTTAACTAAAATATTACATACAGGGTAGGTTTTTTTTACCAACTTTTTTTCTAAATCTCGAATAACTTGATTTCGTTTAATTTTTTCGATAACAAGAATAGAAAGTGTTTGTGAAATGAAAACACGCACTTTCAATTGGCAGCAAAAATTTTTATACAGGGTGGTTTATAAATCAGTTAACCGGTTTGGCAGGTACAAGTGATTTAGTATAAAATCTGGAAATTGCCACGTTATAAAATGTGAACCAATCAGGAGGAAGTATTGTGTCCATAATTGACAGTTCATTTTTGTTGTTGTTGAGAACTTAAAATCTAGACTTAAGACAAAATCTAGACTATCTCTTAATTTCGCCCCATAACTGCCGTCGATGGACACTTCCTAATTTTACACCAACAGCATAAAAATCATAAAAATATACGAAGTACCTCTGATGACCAACTCAAATAACGATTTTAAAACCCAATATCTAGAATCAACCTGTCACAATAGATCGCATGAAGTGTTAATGGAGTCCCGGTAGCTCAGTGGTAAAGGCGGCACTCTGTGAATCCAGAGATTCCAGAGGTCGTGGGTTCGAAACCCAGCCGGGACATGACAAGTTATCCTCCCATTTGGGAATTTTACCATATAATAATATGTCTTGGGCTTACTGCTGGAATAATGGGACTTAAATTGTCTTAATCGGGCAGTATAAAAAAGGCGATATTATTATTATTAATTCCACATAGCACGCTCGTTTTGTTTTTCTTGGCGTTGCAAAACTAGCGTTTTGCTTGATGGAGTTCCCGATGGAACCCTACATCCAGGTCAGATCATTATTAAATAAAAATCTGATTCGGGAGCAAATATCTACCTATTTGGCAAAATATTAGGTACCTCCGGGTAATTGAACCAGCGACATTCAAGTTCAAAGGCAGAAGCGCTATCCTCTCATTCAACTACTATTAGGTACCTACTTTGACAAAATGAAACAATTATTAAAAGTTATCTTATTTGTGTTAATCACCCTCGTGACATCACAACTACTCAAACTCGCTTTACCAAATCTACGCTGAAACCGGGACTGGTACCACCGTTCTTAAGGTCCGCTGCCTTATCGATCAAGCCACTGAGGTCGGTTGAAATTTAGAAAATTGATTATCCCCGACCTCAGTATGATCATCACAACCTGGAGGTCGGTGGTTCGAATCCCAAGCTCGGTAAAGTTTAGAGGCGAGTCGATAATAGATATTTGATAACCTTGATCTCTTCACCTTAATTTATGAGTAGACTCAACAGACTGAGAACTGACAATACTAATGTACCTACCTACGTTATGTTTTAGTCTGCCATCTTGAATATATGGAGATGGTAGAAGTCTACAAGTTTGTGGTTTGCCTGTATGTCCCCACTATAACCTCTATCATCTCTAGGTATGTGTAACGAATGACACTGATCAGCTAACAAACGTTATGCTAATGTTAGTTATCTATGCGGTTCCGATCTGAATGGTTCGGTGAGTTGGCCACTGCCTGCTATCAACTTATCGGGCAGAACTCTTATCGTGTTATCAGGGAGTTTAACAAACCGATGCTGTACCTCACATATTGTTTTCAAGTCAAGATAAAAAATATACATTTGCTTTGTTTACATATTTTTCGTGTTTGAAAACAAACTGAAGTGATTCGTAATTTATAGAAATAAACTGTGATAGAAGTAATTGATAATAAATAAAATTGTGTTTTTTAATTAATTATTTTTTTAGGCCTATTTTACGAATTAATAGTTGGACCAATATTTGGACAAGTTAACACATTCATATACCTACCAATATATCAAGAACTGTAAGTTACAATTTGTTTCTTTATTAAAAAATACACTGCCTATTATGGACACAATACTTCCTCGTGAAATACGAAAAAAAAATTGAAATCGGAGCAAAAAAATATTATTATTTTTTCTACAGAAATTTTTTTCTGTTTTTTTTTCTGCAGGATTTTTTCTGCTCTCTACTTATTGGGTGTTCGGGGTCCACCCATACCTAGTGAGGAAAAATGAATAGATGCTTTGATGTTATTAGTGACAAGTGGCGGAATTATAGACAAAAATAAGATATTGGGGATATTAAAAATACGGGTCCTATAATTTTGCGCTACCCATTAAAATTGTGACATGACAACACAAAGAAACACTTTTAATTATTATTCTTTGAATAGCGAGGAAATTCGTTTTCAGTTACATTTTTGCATTTTAGCTGCTTGTTATCGTTGTCAGTTTATTTCTAATTTATTCAGAGATCAATGCACAATGCTCCAAGAAATCGAAAGTTCATTGGTACTTCTTCGTTTTTCTTTCACTAGTCCTGCTTCTGAATGACGAGGAAAACGACATTTACTTTTATGGTAGCTTGGTCTAAGATGACCATTGTCCTGAACAGTAGTTCCGCATTCATCTTCACTAAAGGCCCTAGATTATCGGCAATTAAATCCTCTTAGGGTCCGGATTGACATGAGAAAAAATCTCCGCGGTCCGGATTAATAACCATCAGCCGATACTGTCTCTTTGCACATTGTTAGGACTACCTACTTCTTTTTTCTTTTTGCAAATCAATGATTTCCATCTGGAATGAGGTCTTTGGACTATGAAACAATGAATTAGTTTCATCCAGCCATCCAGTGATTTTTTTTCGGGCCTCGAATTAATGTTCTGTCCGCGGGCCGGACAAAAGAGCTTCGCGGTCCGAATTTGGACCGCGGTCCGCTAAGTGCCGACCGAGGCATTGGACAACCCAAACGGAAAGCATTGCGAGTTCTGAAGAATAATTCATCCATTTGTGTACCAATATTTTTTGTATGGCACCAGATTTGGAACTAGACACCAGATTCATTAGTTTGCAGGTAGGCAGGTATGGTAGGGAAATAAGTGTCTTGTGTCAGTTGTGTCTCAGTTTCTGACCTGAGTCCCTGATATGAGTTCATACATGTGTATGTATGTATGATTTTATTTGTGGTGAAGCACAAGGCCTCGTCACAATTTTTGTGGGTAGCGCAACATTACTAAGAGCCTCTTTCACTTTTCTAATTATATTACACTTAGTTCTTTTTACTCTGGTAATACCACTGGTTACTCATACAAGTAACTACTCTTTTTCCTCACGAGGTATGAGTACATAGGACCCCGTACATCCAAGTACATAGCAGAAAAGTTCCTGCCCCTCTGGGGATCGAACCCAGGCCACCAAGCGTGCAATGCCTAGCGCGCTATAACTCACTCGGCAATGGTGACTACTGATATATGAGTTCATATAGCTATAGGTATGCTTTGTCAATAATTGTTGACAAAGCATACGCAGTCAAAATGTTCAACTTAGAAATAAATTGCCAAGGAAGGGATGGACCGCGATTACGGTGGACTGATATGATCAAGAGAGATATTACTAGAAGAGGGCAAAACCTAACGATCAGAAAACAAATAGCTAACAAATGTATTGAAGGATGGTAGAGGAGAGATTTTGTTCCATTAGACAGAACGACAAGATTTATAAATGGAATAAACTCTTACATTCTCAAATTTATAAATTTGTTTCTCTGCCTCATCCATACTCAACTTCAGCCATGCAGAAATCAGAATGGACAGATAAACCAGTCAGTGTCTTAGGGTATTTATTTATTTATTTTCAAAAAACATTACAGTGAATACATAAAATATATCCTATAATGAAAATACATCGAGCAGCATTAGCCTAGCCATTATTGTATTTTTTTAAAGGTTATTTATACTCGTATGAATGCTAGATTAATTTTAATAATTTAGAAAGTTGAAAAAATTTCAATGTATTTTTTGAATTTTTATCACAGTCCTTAAGTACTTCTGAGAGATAGATTGGAGTATGACCAAACACTCTTTTTCTCAAGGGTTCTAAAATTGGACAAGAAATAAGAATATGATTTATTGAGATCAGATGTCCACATTCACAAAGGGGGGATCTTCTTTCTTCATTAGATGAACATGCGTTAGATTTGAATGACCAATTCTTATTCTTGCTAGTGCTGTCTCGAGTGTTCTTTTTTTATTAAATGATGTTTTCCAAACTTCAATATTTTGTTTTATTTGATATAATTTATTTTCGTGATTTTGTTCCCATTCTAGTTTCCATTTAATTTTAATTTGGCGTGATAAGAACATTTCAAGGTCTATTATCTGTAGGAGAGTGAGGCGGGGGGCAGATTCATCAGTAACCGTTTGCTTAGCTAAGAGATCTACCGCCTCGTTACCAGAGACTCCTGTGTGCCCAGGACACCAGAGAAAGTCAACTTGGATATTCATTTCGGATTTTAAAGACAGTAGTATATTCCAAATCAAGGAAATGACTTGATGTTTTGTTTTGCCATTACATGATGCTATCGCTTGTATAGCACTTTTACAGTCTGATAGTATTACAATTTTTGGATTTCTGGTTGAGTTTGATATATTATATACATATTCTAGGCTTTTATAAATAGCCATTAGTTCACACGAGAAAATAGAGGATATTGGATGCATTCTGTATCCGTTCTTAATGTTGAGTGCTGGAATAATAAAGGCACAGGAGGAGCCTTCGTCAAAAAGAGACCCGTCTGTGTAAATTTTCATATGATCTTCATAATAATGAGACATTATTTCCAAAAATTTCGTTTTAAGTTGGATTGCTGGAGTTTCCTTCTTGATAAATTTTGAAAGAACATTCACATGATCAAGATTTATGGAGAAGTTGGTCCAAGGTGGAATGTTGTTATTAACGAATTTTTCTGGATTCAAATGTTGAAGTTGAAATTCATCTTTTATGTTTTCGTATACAACAGGTACCGATTTAATGTTTTTATCTCTCATGAAGTCTAAGTATATGGGTCTAGTAAAATTTGAATGGCATGGGTGAGTGATGAAACTTAGTGCTTTCATTACATATTTATAAGTAAGAATTTTTCTACGTTTTTCCAAGGCCGGCTCGTTAGCTTCAACATATAATGATTGAACAGGGGAAGTACAGAAGGCACCTGTAGCTATTCTGATTCCTTGGTTATGGACGGGATTTAAGATCTGCAGAGTTTTATCTCGCGCTGAATTATAAACAATGCTTCCATAGTCAAGCTTAGATCTAATTAATGATCTATACAGGGTGATCAAAGTTTTTCTGTCTGCCCCCCAGTGTTGTTTTGATACAATTTTTAATATATTTAATTTTTTAATACATTTAGTTTTAAGATCTTTTAAATGTAAATCCCATTTGAGTTTTGAGTCGAATATCATACCTAAATATTTTACATTGTTATAAAACTTTATAACTGAGTTTCTATATTTAAATTCAGGAATCCGACCAACTTTCCTTTTTCTTGTAAATACAACAGCTTTTGTTTTATCAGCTGAGAATTTTTGACCTGTCTTATCGGTAAATAGTTCAAGATTGGTGACTGTTTCTTGCAGCTGATGATGTATATAATCTAGATTTTTATGTCTTAGGTAAATAACGAAGTCGTCAACAAATAATCCACACTGTATATGAGGGTCCACAAAGTTCCTAAGTTGATTTATAGCAGCTATGAATAATTTATTGCTGATTACCCCACCTTGTGGTATTGAGTTATTTAGGGGTTTAATTGATGATTTGTAACGTCCATTTAATTTAACATAGAAGTGTCGTTCACTCAGGTAGTTCTGAAAGAAATAGGCAAGATTTCCTTTCATGCCCAATTCATGAAATTGTTTTAAGACTCCGTATCGCCATACTCTATCGTACGCGAGTTCTAGGTCAAAAGCAATGCATATTACGTATTCATTTTTGGCAAAAGCTGTGAGAATTTCATTTTGAAGACGAATCAGTTGATCATTGGTTGAGTGATTCTTCCTGCCTCCTGATTGCTCAGGTACAATGCAATGGAAATTATCAAGGAACCAGTTCATTCTTTTAGTTATTATTTTTTCAAATAGTTTACAAAGAGTTGATGTTAGAGATATAGGTCTCAAATTTTTAGCCTGATCACTTGGTTTCCCAGGTTTAGGAATCGGCACTATTTCAGCGACACGCCACTGCTTGGGAAATATATTGTGTTTCCAAATTTTGTTGAAAATAATCAAAAGGTTTTCTCTAGCTTGTTGAGGTAAGTTCCTTATCATTCTATTATGAACAAGGTCAGGACCAGGTGTCGAATTTTCCTTTAGACTTTTAATTTCAGTTTCAAGTTCAGTAAGGGTTAAAGGTTCATTGTAAATTTCTGTATTGAGAGAAGAAAAGTCTAAATTATTAGTTTCTTGGTCTGCTTTGTATTGAGAGAATTTAGGAAGTACAGAAGAAGATGAATTTATAGTTTGTTCATAATGATTAGCTATTTCTTCCGAAATCTCAGACAAATCAGTCAATAACCTATCATCATTAGTTTTCAAGCATTTGATTACATTTCGGGGTGAAAGTCCTCCTTGAATTGCTTTGATTTTATCATATACTACAGATGAAGGGGTTGAAGAATTTATTGAAGTGATAAACCTCGCCCAAGAAACAGATTTTGAATTTCTGACAGTTTTCTTTACTAAAGCTCTAGATTTTTTAAATAATATCCAGTTCTCTATTGAAGGGTTAAGTTTGTATTTCCTAAAAGCAAGTTTTCTTTCTTTCAGCGCATCCTTACACGATTTATTCCACCAAGGAACAATAAATACAGGATTTTTTGGTGGATGTGACTCAGGAATCGAAAGTTTGGCTGCAAGTATAATCTCACTATTTATATTTTCGATTATTTGATCAATTGGTGATGTGTCGATTTGTTCAACCGCTGATTGAAATGAAATGTTTGTTGAAAATTTATTCCAATCTGCCTTATGAAAAATCCATTTTGGGTTTAACGTACGTTTTTCTTGTAAACAATTTAATTTCAAGAAAATTGGGTAATGATCACTACCATGAAGTTCCGAGTCAGCTGACCAAGATATTTTGTTAGCTAATCTTGAGTCAGCTATAGCTAAATCAATGGTAGATTCTGTTCTCGTAGTAAAGTTAAAATGAGTAGGTATTTCAGGTATGTTAAGTAATATATGGGAATCACTTAATAGGATTTCTTCAAATATTTTGCCATTGTTATTCCTTTGAGACGTCGATTTCCAGAGAGTGTTATGTGCATTCATGTCTCCAACTAACAGGAATGGGCGGGGAAGTTGATCTAATATTTTTAAAATGTCATTTTTAAGCACATGTTGATCAGGTAAATATATATTGCATATTGAAATTGGATAAGGTATGGACGCACGAACGGCAACAACTTGTAAGTGAGATTGAATATTAAGTGGTTCATAATAGATATTATCACGCAAATATATTGCGACACCTCCACACGCCGTCACACCTCCATCATGATCAAAGCGAACTTCTTCATATTTTTTTTATTTTTATTCTGTCAGTATTTTTAAGACGTGTTTCTTGAACACATAGTATATCTATTTGTTTATTTTTTATTAATAATTTTGCCTCATCAGATCTTTGGAAAAGGCTTTTTACATTCCAATGACAAAGTATTACCATAAATATAAATATTGAGAAAGTAGGAAATATATTGTGATTGATAAGAATATTCATTTTTATTATTATTATTTAAATTAGGCGTTATGACCGCTAAGCGGAAGCTTAGAATCATCGTCTGATGTTATCAATAATGATTGAATACTTTTCAACCTGTTCTTCAATTTATGCGAAATTGCATTGGTATTTAAAAGTTCAGTTAAAATAGTTTTAAGTTTTGTTTTGTCAACTTTTAATGCATCAACTATTTTAATTTTGTTTCTGGAGTGTTTACAATCCTCCAAAATATTGATGACATCACTAGTACTTATATCGAATGGTTCTGGACTATTTTGAGTTAAATCATGAATAATTGAATTTAATGGAATCGTTATTTCTTTGTAATCATCATACTTCATGGAAGATGGTGTGGATTTTTTCATATCCACAATGAAGTCTTGTAACTTTAGGGGAGGGCGTTTATCTTCACGAGTTATTTCGCTTTTTGTATTTATATCCTTGGACTTCTTTTTCCTTTTTGCTTTTGTCTTTCTGTTCACAACTTCAAAGTTTTCTTCGCCGCTTGTAGAGGATTGTACTTTTCGTTTGGGAACCGAGTAATCTTCTAACATTTGGGAATCTTCTTCTTGAATATTTTTTGAAGAGTCTTGTAAGTTGGTATTATCTGTATATTCAGGATGGATTGAACTGTTTTTTTCCTCTTTTTCATTAGAAGGTTTATTCAAGTTATTTTTCATTACTTGAGGTTCTACAGGTTTCACAACAGTGTTAGATTCTTCTGCTAATTTTTCAGTTTGTTTTAGTCTTTCATTAAGATTTGATCCAGATTTTGGACATCTTTTGGACGAGTGGTAATCGTCAGGGCAAATTCTACATCTGTTGCTTTCCACAGTTAGATAAATTTGGTAAGAAAGCTTGTCATAATCAAAGACAATAGACTCTGGAATGTTGACCACTTCAGCGTCATATTTGATAAAAACATAACGTCTGAAGTTAGTCAGGTGTGAGTAATCTTTGTCTATCAGACCATAGCTCATATGATGAATTGGAGATACAATTTCAACCTGTAGATGTGCTTTTAATATACTCTCCAATATGAAATTAGGAATAGGTGTTGATACATTTGAAATGATAAGTTTCTCAGCAGAATTAGCATACTGACGAACATAAATATTTTGATTATTTACTGTTATTTGCGGGTTATTGTAAACAAAGGAGCTTGCGATCTGCTCAGTTTTCAGAAACATGCAAAAACGTCCATTAGAAATTCGAGACGCGGATATAATATTTTTGGGGCCTATTTTACTGCCAACAGCTTTTATTAATTGAATATTGGGGATTTTCGAACATATATCAGAATTTCCTGAATGTAAAATAATACCCTGTTCCTTTTTTACAATAACCTCAGAGCTCATTTTTCCAGCATATGACAAATTATTTGATTGAGAAGTATTTGGTCTTAAATTTGAACTTTCAGATTTTATCTGATTCACATTAGGAACATTTGAAATTTTGTGTTGTTTTAGACTTGGAAAATTACTTTCCGTCATGTCCAAAAAATTATTTGTAGAATTACTAGATGAAATACTAGTCGCAGTTATTACAGTACAATTGTTATCAGTGACACGATTAGTAAAAGAGCAACTATTGATATTAATTGGTGTTGTTGTGTGGCCACCATTGATGGGTAGAGAAGGAATCGCAGGAGGACTGCCACTGGTAGTCGTGTAGCCGCCACTGACTGCAGAGGAAACAGGAC
This sequence comes from Bactericera cockerelli, assembly GCA_024516035.1. Lineage (NCBI taxonomy): Eukaryota > Metazoa > Arthropoda > Insecta > Hemiptera > Triozidae > Bactericera > Bactericera cockerelli. Next base: position 50,108,028 of record CM044955.1, read on the forward strand.
TATCAGGAGGAATGCCATTGGTAGTCGTGGCGCCGCCACTGATTGATGGGGAGACAGGAATAACAGTAGGACCGCCACTAGTAGCCGTGTAGCCTTCACTGACTGGTGGGGAAACAGGAAACATATGAGTACCGCCACTGGTAGTCGTGTAGACGCCACTAACCACCGGGGAGACAGAAATCACAGGAGGACCGCCACTGGTAGCCATGTAGCCGCCACTGGCTGCCGGGAGAACAGAAATATCAGGAGGAACGCCACTGGTAACCGTGTTAACGCCACTGACTGGCGGAGAGGTAGTAATCACAGGAGGGCCGCCACTGGTAGCTGTGCAGCCGTCACTGACTGGCCCGGGAATAGGAACATAAGGATGGTCACCACTGGTAGTTGTGTATCCGCCACTGATTGGCGGGGAGTTAGGAATAACAGAATGATTGCCATTGGGAGCTGTGTAGCCGCCATTGGTAGGCGGAAGAGGTAGCAGAGGAGGACCGCCATTAGTTGCCGAAGGATATAGCATAGTTTGACCGCCACTAGTAGCCATGAAGCCACCACTGCTAGGAGGAGGATATACATAGGAACCTCCATTAGTATTGATTGATGATGGAGGTGCCTGGTTATTAATATGATCATTGAGATGGGAATAGTTAGGATTGTAATAATTATTGTAAGACATTTGAGGTGGTCCATTATGGTTAACCGGCCGATGTGGCATATAATGATAAGAAGTATTATGAGCAGCAGGTTGGTAGAAAGATTCAGCACCATATACAGGTGGGTGATTTGATTGATAGTTGGTTACAGAATAGTTACTGATTCCACTGGACATAATAGGGGTACTACCATTTTGTTGAGGATAAGAGCTCTGATTTCTTTTATTTTCTCCAGAAGATATCGGTTCAGTTGATGTTGAACCAACATTCTTATCTTCATGGGAGTTTTGAGTGTTATTCGAAAAAATATCACTTTGCGAATAAAAGTGAGAAGTTTTAATATCACCATTTGGATGAATACCGCCAGCAGCATTTGAATTCGATACTTGCTCTGCACTCTCACGGGTGTGAGTAGAACTTTCATCTTCCTTCTGATCATTTTCCATCGTGAATAAAAGATATATAAATACCTATGTGATATTTATATATCTATCTGAAATAAACTCACGAACGATTTACATCAGAAAATTCGGAAAAAGTAACTGGCTAGAAAGGAAAATTGAGCAAAATAGGGATTGTGTATCTATGTATTACTAAATTATTGTCTATATTAGTATATACACTAGGGTGGCCCTTAGCTATAGAGGAGGATTTTTTTCCCCAGATTTTTTCCGCTCCATCGGCAAAATATGGTTCCAATCAATATTAAAAAAATCTGGAAAAAGTTTCAGCTCGATCAAAGGTCGTTAACACGTGCCGCCGGGACCTTTAAGTTTAGATCTGCAATCGGAAGGGGCAATATACGTTTTTAAGCATAATGTTGATCCTAACTTGAAGAAACTTCATCTCACAGAAAAAAATATAGAATGTAAAATGTATAGAAAGGTTTTCTTTTTATTATTTGGTACATAATAATTTTAGTGGGTAGCACAGCATTATCGAGACACCTGATAATAGCATTTGTGTGAGTAACTCACGACTGTTTTTCCGTAATATTAAGTAGAAAATTAGAAAACTATCGTATATTAGATTTTTCTATTTAATTTGAAGAAAAGAACATTGAACATAATAATTATTGTAATAATATTCATACATCCATACTATTAAAATAAATGCGAGATATAAGTTCACAAATAAGTAAATCCTGCTGTCCTACTTGCTATGAGTTTTCAAGAGATACTCTTTTGTTGGTTTAGGATACTGACTTTTGTGATCTTTGACAACTTGAATGACGAATTGTTTTTGGTTTTCACTCTTTGTTAGCTTATTATTGTATTCCCAGATCAATTTAACTCCTCTTTCTGCTGTATCATTTACTAATTTTAAAACTTTAATCTTGTTATACGCGTCTTGGAAATTTTCATTTTCCCACCAGTCACTAGGATCTAGACAGAGAAAATATTTGTTTATTTGAAACCTCTCAAAGAAAACCTGCCTCTCCTCTGACACAAAAAGTCCAGCTCCTTACTAAGCAAGTTTAGTCTCTTTTAGATCTTTAGTCTTACAACCATACTTCTATTTATTTTGTTTCTTCCCCTCTTTAGTGAGGGACTTAATCATGTTGGATTTTACAACATTTGAGACATCTCTATCAAAAAACCCCAATCCTACTGCCTCTTCACTCAAACACCAGAGATGCTTAACAATTTTTTTTTGATGCCACACTAGATACTCGTACTTTAGGGTTCATTTTTTGATACGCAAGAAGTTTCTTAATAAATGAGAGATCTAGTCTTGGCGCTGTAATACCTACAGGTGCAGTATACCAAGCCTCAATATAAAGGAAAGTTAGTCTGGCTGGGGGACGTTAAACAGGGAGAAGACCAGTGTCCCGCTAGAGGTCTATTAACAGAGAACAGACTAGCCAACCCTTATAAGACAGGCTAGCTTGCAGTTTCCTAAGGGTTTAATGGCTTACAAAGAAAAGTCCAAGTTCTCATGATGATTGATCGCACATAGAAATATGTGGTTCATTACAGCCAACTTTGAAATAAAGTTGGCTGGAGACCATCACTCACCCCTCCAGCTGTAGCCAAGCTGGCTACAACAACAACAATAAAGAAAAGTTACAAAGAAACAAATATCAAGGATGGTCTTGAGTTCTTCAGCAGTCATTAAGAACTCTTTTCTAAACTCTGGTATTTGTGGGAAGAGGTATTAGGGTTGGGGTTTTTTGATAGAGATGTCTCAAATGTTGTAAAATCTAACATGGTTAAGTCCCTCACTAAAGAGGGGAAGAAACAAAATAAATAGAAGTATGGTTGTAAGACTAAAGATCTTATAAACTTGCTTAGCAAGGAGCTGGACTTTTTGGTATCAGAGGAGAGGCAGGTTTTCTTTGAGAGGTTTCAAATAAGCAAATCTTTTCTCTGTCTAGATCCTAGTGACTGGTGGGAAAATGAAAATTTCCAAGACGCGTATAACAAGATAAAATTCTTTAAAGTAGTAAACGACACAGCAGAAAGAGGAGTTAAATTGATGTGCGAATACAATATTAAGCTAACAAAGAGTGAAAACCAAAAACAATTCGTCATTCAAGTTGTCAAAGATCACAAAAGTCAGTATCCTAAACCAACAAAAGAGTATCTCTCAAAAACTCATAGAAGTAGGACAGCAGGATTTACTTATTTGAAACTTCTATCTTGCATTTATTTTAATAGTATAGATAAATGAATATTATTACAATAATTATGTTCAATGTTCTTTTCTTCAACTTCAAAAGAGAAAAAAACTAATATACAATAGTTTTCTACTTAATATTACGAAAAAACAGTAATGAGTTACTTAGACTAATGCTATTATCAGGTATCCGATAATGCTGTGCTACCCACTAAAATTATTATGTACCAAATGATAAAAGGAAAACCTTTATATACATTTTACATCCTATATTTTTTTCTAATATACGATAGTTTTCTAATTTTCTACTTAATATTACGAAAAAACAGTAATGAGTTACTTACACAAATGCTATTATCAGGTGCCTCGATAATGCTGTGCTACCCACTAAAATTATTATGTGCCAAATAATAAAAAGAAAACCCTTCTATACATTTTACATTCTATATTTATTTCTGTGAGATGAAGTTTCTTCAAGTTAGGATCAACATTATGCTTAAAAACGTATATTGCCCCTTCCGATTGCAGATCTAAACTTAAAGGTCCCGGCGGCATGTGTTAACGACCTTTGATCGAGCTGAAACTTTTTCCAGATTTTTTTAATATTGATTGGAACCATATTTTGCCGATGGAGCGAGAAAATTCCGACTTTCGAAAATAAGGGCCACCCTAATATACCACACACCACGAAAAACGATAATATCACACTAATTACACATGTTTTCACAGTTTTAACTTCACATACTTGTAGTCCATGAAAAATAATATGTCTATGCAAAAAATTACATTATAATTCGACCAAAAACCGACAGAAATTTATAAATAGAACAGAGCAAAAAAAAACACGACTGACACGAATGAAGCCTAGATTGGGAATCTTAGGGTATGTTGTCGGACTTGCTGACCTGACTTCTGATATGAACGAAATGGATACCAGACAAGTAGACAGGCTTAATTAAGAAATACAACTATATGAACCAATGTAACCTCACTCTACATAATATGTACAACTGTGAATAGAATCGAAATAAATAATTATGTAAAACTATTTAATAATACAGCTAAACCTGGATGTCGGCTCCTCCCTCATAATATTATCGCACCTGGAAATAATCCCGTACCTGGCTAATGGGAACCAACTTACAAAAGTTTGGTTCTCCTGATAACAGCTCTGATCCCTCCTCGAAGGCACGGGACCTTCAGAATCTTCCCAAATCTGAAGTGAGAGTGTGCACAATTTTATGAAGGAATAGAACAAATATAAATATGAAGGAATAGGACATCTCATAAAACCATCGCGCATCGTCTCGTCTGAGATCTAATCAAAGAACATTTATCTACACGAGCGGATAAACAAATTGAACGAGTCTAGGCGTCATTGAGAAATAAAGAGAGATTAGCAAGAATATTGAACTATTTCATTTCACAGAAGTGTCTGACAGTGGTTGGGCATAATACCTATTAGATATAACAATATTTTGCTTTTATATAAACTGATTTAAACAGGAACATTTTTTTTCTATATAATCTCAACACAAAAAAAACTTCTTCAAGGACATCTTCCCGAGACAGTGTTCACAGTGTACTCAGCACTGAGGCAACGTTACCTCTTTGAACAGCGAAACTTAAGCCTTTGTCTTTGTCCTTCGTCTCAAGGACCAAGGTTTTGGATATGCTGTTGAACATTTCCAAAGCACTTGGCCCAGAAGAGCCAAAGGTTTCAACGGCGAAGGGAATGAAATCATAATGATTTTGCAGGTCTTTGTATAGGAGGCACTTTTTTAGTTCCGCTTGTTTGGCAAGTAAAAAAAAAAGAAATAGAATGTAAAAATATAAAATCACTGACTGATATCGATAGGACTATCGTTTGGAGCACTCTTGTATTTTGACGTTTTGTCCTCAAATCATTCAGTGTTCTCCATGTTGTGAAATAATATTTGGGACGAACCAAGAAAAAACTGTTTTGATTACACGTTTTCAGAATTCACTAAGTACCAAATGAGAACATTAAGATCGCGTGTTGAAGGATCAACAACTAACTATACACTATACATTCTATACAAAGTGTCTCATTTTAAGTGCACCAGCCGATTACTCGGCTCCTGTTCAGGTCGATCTATTTAAGATTTTGAAGTTGACGTTGAAGTAACCTTGAAGGACAACCTTGACAGATCTGCAAAGGTCATCATTACATGCCCCCTTTTGAGCTATGAAAATGATCTCGGGATTTTTTTTTTTTTTTTTTTTCAACAGGGGCTGAGTAATCGCTCTGGTGCCCTTGAAATGAGACATCCTGTATAGTGTGTGTGATGATATCGATGTGATCCAACAAACCTTAAACTCTATCCTCTAATGTCGTATCGAAACACGAAAATATACAAGGTAATGACTGATCATAGTGGTATAGAAACATTCAATTGAATAACTAGGTTTTCTATCTGATCCTGGTCTCCTGGTAGCATTCCAGTTTCCTGGTATAGTTTCCACAGGTTCTAGATCACCCTCTGAGACACATGGAGCCCCTATGCTTAGCTCCATTGTGACTGGCCCTGCTCAAGTAAGGTGACGGACCTGATGGATCCATTCACATCTAAATGATGCCTGACTTGAGGCATTAAATATCCAAGTTGTAAAAAATAATATAATACCTACGTATATCAGAAACTTAAAATTTGAATAACAAAATGAAAACTTTCAAACGTCAAAAAACTGAGTCCCTTATTTCTTTTCTTCTCTTCACCTCTCTGTCCACCAGACTTTGTTGGTTGGATCAGGAGGGACTATCTGGTTGGGTGGAAGAGTTCACAATGTGAGAATCTTCCCGTTAAAGCCTTAAAATAATAATAAAAAAATAGGAACCTATAACGCTATACCATTTAAAAATAATATATAAAAATATGGCCCTTTTTTAACAATATTTTCATTATTTAAAAAAATGTGTAGTATGATATTTTAGAGTTCTTGTGAAACTTCAATAAACTCGTGTTAAAAATCTCCTGGACCATGTTACAGTTTACAAACATTCTGATCGCGTGATGTGGTGCTGAATTTACACCGAAGGTTACTTTTTTGTACTTGAAAACATTCGTAAGTACCCGGTCATTATTTTGATTTGTTTCCTGTTTCCACAATTCTACTGCAACGATGACAACAACAAGAATAGCAGCTTTGCTTCTGTTAATACTGTCTTGAAACCCACCTCAGTAGCTTAATCGAAAAAGTTTGTAATCTGTCATAGGTCGGTCCGTGGTTCAAGTCCCAAGTCAAGCAAAAATGTAGTAAATTCACTTTGAGTAATTGTGATATCACGGTTGTGATTGACACAATGATAGATTTTTACCTACAATTATCTTGTGTACATCTCTACCGAACGGTCAAAACATGTGTACCAATTTACCAAATCGTTTCAGAATTTGACTGTTTATATCAAACGCTAAATCATAGGGGAAAGGTCAGTATGAGAAAGGTCAGTATCAATCAAGTTACCTGAAAAAAAAAAATACAAATGAAAATTAATGTCGCTTTCAACTGTATGGTGATATCACGACGAAGGTGTTACCCTCCATTCGCAGGAAACTCACAAACCTGCTACCCACATCCCACATTAACCTGGGTTGAGCCGGAATGCCAGCATCATTAAGTATTCACCTCACTGACCGTTGCTGAACTTCGGTGATCCTTCGAGATCGGTACATTCAACGCGCCATTGAAACTGTCTATTGTGGTTTTTAAATTTACTTTTGTGGCGAAAAACGGGGAAACAGACACTATATTCTGTGATTGTGCGTTACACTAAAAAAGGATCCAATTTTGGTTTCTTTCAGGAATTTCAAAGGAGGAAGTTGTCTGGCAGAACCTGCACCATAACCTCTGCCAACAGTGTCTAGGTCAAAATGAGATCCAAGCTACTGAGGACATCTAGAACAAGTGTCATTTACTTCCATGTGTCAAATAAAAAGTAAGTCTTCAATTAGGTATATACTATTTGTACTCTACATAATACATACGTATAAGTCGAAAAGAATGTCATCAAATCACATAGATACTGTACATAAATATCTATCAGGCTCTATAAATCAATGTTCTTCTTAAATGACTATCTAACATATATCTATAAAGGTACTTTTCGTCTCGAAAGAGGGGGAAAAAGGCATTATTCATGAAGCATCTTCTAATATGGAGAATTATGGATTGGTGCTCGTTGCAGATTTAGAATCATTTTTTACAAAATGTTTCTGCTGGTATTCTAGATCCATTTATACTGGATTAGGGTATTGTGGGTAGCTAGGTATAGTTTTCATGTGATAAATTTGGACTACTCTGTTGCACAATTTCCTTTTTGTCTAAGAAGAACAACCAAAATCATTTTCATGTTGTCATTCCTTCGGCCCATAGTAATAATAAATTGTAAACAAAAGCTTATTTCTCTTGTCCAGCATTTACTCTCCTGAAATCGCCTTTAGAGGCGTTCGGCGAAGGTTCAACATATTTTCACAAGGATCCTCAGACTCCAGAGTGGGGATAGTTTGTTTTTGTTCCAAGGTCCTAGCTCCCGTTCTCGAGAAAAAGATAGTGGCTGGGTGGTAAACTGTTGGCATAGTGGGACTACCTGTCTTTCGCTGACAGCCTAAATAAAGTTTCATGATTACCACCATGTTAATGGCAGATTGTTATAATTATATTGTATTGCCGTAAATTGTAATATTAATAAATAAATATAGCACTACTTATACTTATACTAATATTTTCAATCGTCTTCCAGTTTCAGTTACGTGCACGGAGCAAGCAATGTGAAGTTCCTCACTGACACCATAGGACAACTAGTGAACAAGTCTGCGGAGAAGTACGGAGACCGAGAATCCTGTGTGGACGTGAGGAACAATGTGAGGCTCACCTTTGAACAGGTGCACACAAAGGTAAGTGATCATGATAAGGACGTATGTGAATTCCTCCGATTTAATGACTCTCTAATTGCTCCGGACTCTAAATCCTCCTCGGTTGATTTTGGGTATACGGGGACTGAATGGTCAATTCCTCCGATTTAATGACTCTCTAATTGCTCCGGACTCCAATTCCTCCTCGGTTGATTTTGGGTACACGAGGACTGAATGGTCAATTCCTCCGATTACTGTGGTCAGGTAGATAAACTTGTTCATGTGAATTCCTCCTTTCATCATAGATAAATTTATTTTATTTGATTAGGTAATTATGTAGGTTGTTGTTGTTGCCAGCTTGGCTACAAATATATTGCACTTTGCATATCTATCTCAAACTTCAATTGTAAGGCGTACTCTAAAAAGGTGAAAGAGACATTAAATTTAGATTTTTTTTCCGATTTTATGTGCTTGTTTTTTTTTTAATAATTAGGATTCCTCATTATTATGTTACTTCAACTAGTCTACAAATAATAATAATAATAACTCTCTTTAGTGGAAGGTAACCACCACGCGAGGTTAATGCTCAAAACATTTTCTACCACCTTACCCTCAGAGTCTTATTATTATTTAGTTACAAACTCAAATTAATGAGGAAAAGTTCATGCACTGGGTGGGATTCGAACCAACGGATCCCTACGCTACTTGGATTACCAGACAAGCGCGTTACCAGTGCAGACAACAAAGATATATTGGTTTTGAAAAGTACCCATACAACTTTACAATTGGAAAGTTTAATATACCTACCTACCCTAAGTATAAGTAACTATCTATATTTCCATACTTGCAGGCAAATGAACTGGCATCAGGGCTTTTGTCCCTGGGTTTTAAACCAGGGGACAGGTTGGGCATATGGGGTCCTAACTCCGCGCAGTGGCAGATAACCAGCTTGGCAGCGTGTAAAGCCGGTTTAATTATGGTGAGTCACAAACAGATTGGTGAGTTGGAAAGAGAAAGTTGGTGAGTTTTTTTTTTTTTTTTTTTTTTTTTTTTTTTTTAAAGGAGATATTTGTGCCACAAACAGCTTTTGTATTGCTTCAGGACACTTTACCATTACACCCATGCCATTGATATGAAGTTATATTATAAAATAGGCCTTGTTAAAATACTGTCTGAATGGAATTTCGAAATGCTATTTCTAAAGAGGGACAGCGAAAAAATCTTTCAGTGACACCCGAGTAACATGTTTGGGGAGTGGGCAATACTGTGCATGTTAGTCAAAACCATAGGAAGTATATAGATTGTAGATAATAAGCTGTCTATCATTTTATTTATTTACATCTGACAATGAGCTTGTTACATTTCTGTCCGGGCTTTGTATTTTAGTAATTAATTTATCAACTTCCATTTTGTTCATAATATTTAATACTTCAAAATATCCGATATTTTTTCTAGGTGGATTTGAACCCTGCATATCAAAGTCCTGAAATCCTAAACTGCATTAAAAAGGTGAACGTCAAAGGTATTGTAGCGGACGAATCCTTCAAAACACAGAACTACTACAACCTGGTGAAAGCTGTAATCCCTGAAATCGGCCAGACAGTAGAGAGTTCGCCGATCAAGTCCAAAGAATGTCCATATTTTACCCACCTGATCATCAACAGTGATAAGAATTTCAAGTAAGTATGGTGGACTGACAGAGTTTTTATACGTAGACATAAATAATTTTCTACCAGCCTCCGTGGCGTAGTGGTTGTGACTACTGCCCCTAGTCCAGAGATCTCGGGTTCAATTCCCGGTGGGGCAGACTTTTCGAAGATAATTCTGTTGCTTCGAAACACGTGAGACTATTATTTCCGACCCTACCCAGGACGGGTGAGGTTAATGTGGGTAGCTGGTACGATTGCCAGCGAATGGAGGGTAAAACCCACGTCCTGATTTCTTTAAATCAGGACGTTAAAACCAAATATAGAATCAGCTGGTCACAATAGATCTAAATAGAAGTCGGTGTGATAATTGGTGCTTCTCTTGTGGAACAATAATAATGTACATACAAACGTATCATATTAGGTATGACCTCGTAGATTGATAATCTAATGCTTAAATCTGTAATTTAATATTATTATTATTTTTTTTTTTTTGTGGTGAAGCACAAGGCCTCTTCACAATTTTTGTGGGTAGCGCAGCATTACTAAGAGCCTCCATCACATTTCGAATTATTCTATTACATCAATTTCTTTTTACTCTGGTAGGTAATGCCGCCACTGGTCGTTACTCATACAAGTAACTACTCATTTCTCCTCACGAGGTATGAGTGGACCCCGAACATCCAAGTACAGAGCAGAAAAATTCCTGCCCCGCTGGGGATCGAACCCAGGTCACCATGTGTGCAATGCCTAGCGCGCTAACTCACTCTGCCACGGTGACTACATCTGTAATTTAATATATAGATACGAGTATTATACTGGTGAGGATTGAGCGCGTGGTCCTTTTGAAATAGTAAATGAAAAGACATTATTGTAATAATAAATATTATTACATTAGGTCGCTGTATTATGGTAACATTGGGTATTGTGAGTTGTGGGTCACAATTAAAAGTTTTGAAACGCAAACGTTATATCCTACAGTATAATCACGGGGTCCATCAAATGTCTTCAGGGTGTCCCTTAACAGATTGCTCGGTGATTAAATCTCTGGATCCTCTTTCGCATTTTAAATACTGGCAATTGCAGCGTTTCATGTATCTACCTGTTCTTACCGACCTCAGTAGCTTGATCGATAAGTCAGCGGACTTGTAACCTGGAGGTCGGAGGTTCAAGTCCCGGTTTCAGCGTAGATTTAGTAAAGCGAGTTTGAGTAGTTGTGATATCGCGAAAGTGATTAACACAAATATGATAACTTAACATGAACTTTTTATCTACCTGTTCTTTTTGTTTAGTCTGTCCCAGTAGCTCAGTGGTAAAGGCGACACTCTGTGAATCCAGAGATTCCAGAAGTCGCGGGTTTGAACCCCAGCCGGGGCATAACAAGTTATCCTCCCATTTGGGATTTTTACCAAATAATAATACGTCTTGGGCTTACTGCTGGAATAATGGGACTTTAATAGTCTTAATCGGGCAGTATAAATAAGGCGATATTATTATTATTGTTAGCAACGTTATGTATGGACTGTGAAAATTCTTTAATATATATTTGGTGTTGTATTAATTTTAAATTTGTGCAGCATAGAAATAACTTTACCTTTGCAGAGGCGCCTTCAGACTCCAGGACGTGGCGAACTCAGGCAGCAGAGAATCTCAGGACATCATTGACAAAGTGCTCGCCACTGCCCAGCCTGATGATGGCTGTCTCATTCAGTTCACATCGGTAAAAATATCAGCATGAAGAGAAAAATAATATTCGCTGTGGCTAAAGCAACACCGCCTAAGTCGCATTTTTTCAAAATTGAGATTTTTGTTCTAACGAATAGAAATGACCGTTTTGCACCTTGTGACGAAGTTTTTTTTCAAAAATTCCAAAAGATAGCGCTGTAGTTTCATTTTTAGTATCTCCGCACATCCTCCTGTAAAATTGCAAAAAATTAGATAGGCGGTGTTGCTTTAGCTGCAACGATTTGCTCATTTGTTTCATTATCTTTTTTTTTTACAAACTTCGTGTCCATTTATACAAAACGCGATTTTATATGTTGAAAAAAACTTATGAATAACTTATAACTTACCTTAAACTCTAAATTTTAGAAAATTAGAACTACCTAGAATTAAGCAATTTAATGCTTGAAATATGAAACACATTAAGCCCATCATCACCGGCTCTGTTCCCCTTGGATTGAATCCTTAGCATTGGGGAGAATTCGCCCACGTTAGAATGGCTTCTCTTGAGTTTAAATTGGAATTGACTGGAATTGACTCGAAGAATTATCCTAAACTGACGAACCATTTCCTGTTCGAGCTTTTCTACAATAACATCCCTACAACTGAACTAACTACACGTACAAACTACCTACATCACAAAAAACATCATTTTTTTGTGAGAGGAGGTAAGTAAATGTTATATCCAATTTAAAATAATGTGAGGGCAAGAGAAATCTGTGTCCAATACCAAATAAAATCCTTTTTTCTTTTTTTTTGCCTTTTGAATATACATAGGTATAAGATTAACATAATTATAAATTTAAATAAAACTAATACAGTATTTTTCAATGTCATTAAATTTTCAGGGGACAACAGGATTTCCTAAAGCAGCCTTTCTGAGTCATTTCAACATTGTGAACAACTCCAATCTGGGAGGACTGAGGTTGGATTTTGACAAGAATGTAAGTTTTAAAAGATATAACGAGAAATTTGATGGTAATTTACCTAAAAAAAATTGTGTTCAGATAGGTTTAGCCGACCTCCGTGGCTCAGTGGTTAAGAGGTTGCTGACCCAGAGGTTGTGGGTTCGAATCTCGGCCGGAGCTGAACATTCTGAACGAGTTTTTCGTTTCTGGAACTAACTTCCGGGGCACAACTATCTATCTTAAAAGAAGGTAGGTTTAAAATTACAACAATAATTCTAGAGTTTCAATACTTCTTTATTAATATCAAGAAGTAAACACGCAACTGAAAATTTTTTTTCTCAATTCAATCATGAAAAATTTAGTTTTGCAAAATATCTCTTACAGGGATTGTTCAAATTTATTTTCAGCACCATAGGATTTGTGTCCAGGTTCCTTACTTCCACGTGTTCGGCCATGTCTATGGGTTGATCACCAACCTCCTTTTTGGGTCCACACTCGTGAACGCCTCGCCCACTTTTGAGGGCGAAGCCACCATGAACATTTTGGATAAAGAAAAGTGAGTCCAATATTGTAATGTAATGTAATGTAAAAAAGCCTTTATTTGTACAATTAAATTTACACACAACATACTTACATAGTATATATGGGCATCTCGTACAAAATCAGATTAGTATCTGAGGCCTCCCCATGTAAAGGGGGCATATGAACAGCTGGACAGCTGGTTTAAAGGATATAATTTGAAGGAAAATAATAAATATTGAATGAATAAATACTTTTGGTAACTTTCCAAAAGTTAGATTTTTCATTTGTTAATTTGTACTGATGTTACGCCCACTTTTGAGGGAGAAGCCACCATGAACATTTTGGATAAAGAGAAGTGAGTCCAATATTAGATTAATAAATAAAATACTTTTATTAACTTTTCAAAACTAAGATTTTTCATTTGTTAATTTGTACTGAAGTTAATCTTGTAAATGGAGCAAATTTGATTCCTGCAATGTGCTTCAAGAAAGAGTTTGTTTATCTGTTAGCACGTTGCATATACACATAAAAAAATTTCAGGCGTTCATAATATACTCATAGAATTTCAGTTGAAACCTTTTCACTCTCTTTAGTATTTTCTAAGATTTGGACTTGGTAAAAACAAATAATATAAGAGACACACAGGCAGACACAAAACCAAAGTTGCTCAGTAAGTTACAACCTGTGCAATAAAAAAAAATCTGAGCATATTTTTGTTCTTTCTTTTAAAAAATACATAATACCTACGAGATAAACATTATACATGTAAACATATTATGTACTAGGAGACAATGTGTAAATCCGTTTTTTTTTTTTTTTTTTATTTATTTTTTTTTTAAAGATGAGTGTTTCGCAGCCTCCTTTATTTCGTAGCCATGAAACAGGACTACTGTAAACGCTTGTGGTCTGTGTTGTAGCCTGCCCATCCCATAGTATGCCTCCCCTCTGATGGGCGAGAAGTGACACAATACTTCCCATTTAGGTGCTGGGTCAACACGAGCGCACCGGAAGGTATCCCTTGCAAACAACTGTAACCAAATTTTGAATACAATTTTTTGTCGGCGCGGGGGTTCGAACCCGGGACCTTCCGCATGGCAAGCGAGTGCTTAACCACTGAGCTATTCGTGCGCTCTATTACAGGATCACAGTCATTTACGGCACCCCCACCATGCACGCGGACATTGTACATCGCGCCAGTCAGCTGTCTGAAGAGGAGAGGCGTCGAAAGTTCGCCACTGTTCAGTGCACCATCAGTGGCGGAGCCTCCATTTCCAAACAGCTCATGAAGAGCCTACACGAAACGTTATTCCTTGAGAAGGCCATTGTGAGTGACGCGGATGCACAGTAGGAATGGAATTTATTTAGGGCACTAAATTTATATAAAACAGTATAAAACAGTCTGTCCCGGTAGCTCAGTGGTAAAGGCGGCACTCTGTGAATCCAAAGATTCCAGAGGTCGTCGGTTCGAAACCCAGCCGGGACATGACAAGTTATCCTCCCCTTTGGGATTTTTACCACATATTAATATGTCTTGGGCTTACTGCTGGAATAATGGGACTTTAATAGTCCTTATCGGGCAGTATAAATAAGGCAATATTATTATGATTTTTTTTTCATTTGGGTTTCACGTAGCTTTAAACTGCATGGTTATATCACGACGGGGGTGTTACCCTAAATTAACCTCACGCAGCCTGGGTTGGACTGGAATGCCAGCATCACGAAGTCTTCACCTCGCTGGATGTTGCTTAACTTTGGTGATCCAACGAGAACCGGTGCATTCAACGCGCCATCGACAATGGCTAAATGCTTGTGTCATGGTGATGGAAGGATTGATGGGGTATAAGGTATAACCCCTGTGGACGCACAGAAGCTATTTTCTGGGCCCCTTCTATGTCCTGTGTGTATTAAAAACATTCTTAAATTAAAACAAAAATAGGAGTTTTCAATTGAAGTTTCAACCTGGATGTTAAACATTTGAATAATAATGTTGAATTGGACCCTAAAAGTTAGTAAGTAGATATCCTGCTGATCCTGTTATTGGCTTCTTAATTTTTCAAAATCAAGTTTAAATCATAACTACCTCATGTGTGAAGGAAGTTCTTTAATTGCCATAATATTTCTGTTCACAGTGTGCCTATGGGATGACAGAGACCAGTCCGGCTACATTCATAGCAAAGCTGGGTGAAACAGATGAAATCCATCTCTACAATACTGTAGGCTACATCATGGATCATACAGAGGTGAGTAATAATATCTGAAATACTTTATTTTTTTACTGTCTGGGGGACTATAAACAGGGAGTAGACCAACAGTCTAGCTGGGGGACTATAAACAGGGAGTAGACCAGCATTAGCTTGGTTCTGGGAGCCCTAGTCAATTATCAGCCTCCTTGTAAAGACGGTGGTAGAAGCGCTGAGTCATTCCTCCACTGTCTGGCTACCATCGTTCACGATGACGCCACCCGGAATTCGAACCCGCAACCTCTGGGTCAGCAACCAATGCTCTTAACCACTGAACCACGAAGACGCCACCCTATGATGATGATAATGATGATGAAGAATATTGTGTCATGATGGCGTACATGTTAAAAATTATACTGGCACACCAATAGGAATAAACAGTTGGACATACCTTGGATATCTCCCAATTCCTCGGCTTCCAGTGTTGTTTAACAATAGTAGGTATATGTTTACCCAGGCCAAGATTGAGAAGAGAAAGCTATAATGTTAGAACCGTAAAGATGTAGGTATGGCTGAAAGTACATGAAATGCATGGGAACTATGTTTTCCGTAACCTTACAGTCTGCCGGGCTGTCTCTTTCTTTGTATAGGCGTTCTTCACACCCCGGCCGAGGTGTTTGATTAATTCCGGATATTTTCAAATTTGCTCAGAAGTAATATTTGTCAGGCTTTAGTTTTAGATTTGATATTATTTAAATTCTCGACCTCAGTAGCTTGATCGATAAGGCGGCGTACTTGTAACCTGGAGGTCGGTGGTTCAAGTTCCGGTTTCAGCGTAGATTTAGTAAAGCGAGTTAGAGTAGTTGTGACATCACGAAAGTGATTAACACAAATATGATAACTTTTATATAAATTCTCGTTTGTCTCTTCTTCGATTTCAGGCAAAAGTGGTCGACCAACACAATCGCATTGTACCGTTTGGCACCCCTGGAGAGCTGCTGGTCAGAGGGTACTGCAACATGCTGAAATATTGGGAGGAAGAGGAGAAGACGAAGGAGACCATCGGAGCAGACCGATGGCTCAGGACAGGGTAACAAATAAAGAGATACACACCTCTACCTCTTTATCCGAGAGTTGCGGATTTTGAATTCCAGACAGGGCGGAATTTTTAGTACCATACTTACTTAGGGCGGAATTAATAGACAACATCAATAACTTAAGTCGTTGGTAAGTGTCGATTTTTCCTATCTTACACAGTACGCAATCGCCACAGAAGTATTACAAAAACGTCTATTAATTCCGCCCTTAATTCTAAAAGTATTTTTACAAACCTAAAATACCATTCAACCTTCTTTTTATTATCTTCTTTTTTGAGAGGGAGGGGGGGGGGGTGATATTAAACGCTTTCAAATAATACGAGGTTTGGCTATTAAATTCGTAGACTCTTCCCATAAAACGATGTGTGTTTAACTTACCCAACTTTAGTAGTTATCCCCTTCAATGTACTCCCCTCCTCTATCCCTACAACGTTCTAAGCAAATTTTCCATTGATCGACACAGTGGTGGAGGTCATTTTGTGTGAGGCCTTCCAAGACTTTTGCCGGTTTTTTCTTAACGGCATCTACGCTGTCAAATCTGGTACCTTTCAGGGCAGATTTGATTTTTGGTAATAAGTAAAAGTCGCACGAGGCCAGGTCGGGTAAGTAAGGAGGGTGTTCCAACACTGGGGTGTTGTACTTGGCCAGGAACGTCTTCAAGGAGAAGGCACTGTGGGCTGGCGCATGGCACCATTTTTGCGCAAACTTTTGTCATGTTGAAATTTTCGTACAAAATTTGTCTCACACATTCTTTATTAATTTTAAGTGTATCAGCCATTAGTCTAAGAGTTAATCTACGGTCAGAACGAATCATAACATCAATTTTTTCAATGTTTTCGTCAGTTTTTGAGCTTTGGGGGCGACCAGGACGTGGATCGTCCTCAACATCTTCCTGACCATCTTGAAACCGTTTAAACCACTTATAAAGCGTTGATCTTTTTAAACATGACTCCTGGTACACTGTCTTTAACAAAGAAAATGTTTCACCAGCATGTTTTACGTAAAATTCAAAAATCACTCGTTGCTCAACGTTTGTATCAATCATAATTCCGGCAAAATTAAAAAAGGTGTCTTGCGCGTCGGGCTGTCACAACAGAACTAATTACAGTACAGACATGTGACAGCTATCAATGAAAACACAAGACTTGAAGCTGTCTAAATATGTTTATCATATCTTCCTAGCATGGACAGCTTTTGCGTAGCGGCTCGCGTCTACGAACTTAATAGCCAAACCTCGTATAGTCACATTAATCATGTGATTTTTTTAAACCATTCGCTGGTTGATTATTCTCAATTAGCTACTCACATTATCCTCACCCATTCATTCATGGGAATTTTGTGTTCAACCTACAATATCTATTTTTAGGACGAGAGAAATTTTGAAAAAATTCAGCCTATTTTTAATCAAGCCCACAAGAAAATAAGTAATTTTGTATGGAAACCTCGCCTCGGTAAAAACTGAGATTGTTTCTCTCATGACTATTACAAGGACCAATTCTCTATAATCTCTATTACAGGGACCATTTCTCTATTACAGGGACCAATTCTCTATTACAAGGACCAATTCTCTATTACAAGGACCAATTCTCTTTTACAGGGACCAATTCTCTATTACAAGGACCAATTCTCTATTACAGGGACCAATTCTCTATTACAAGGAACAATTCTCTATTACAGGGACCACATCTCCATTAAAGGGACCAATTCTCTATTACAAGGACCAATTCTCTATTACAAGGACCAATTCTCTATTACAAGGACCAATTCTCTATTACAAGGACCATTTCTCTATTACAGGGACCAATTCTCTATTACAAGGACCGATTCTCTATTACAGGGACCAGATCTCTATTACAGGGACCAATTCTCTATTACAAGGACCAATTCTCCATTACAAGGACCAATTCTCTATTATAAGGACCAATTCTCTATTACAAGGACCAATTCTCTATTACAGGGACCAATTTGTTCTCCTGGAGGATGGCTACGGCCAGGTCGTGGGCAGAATCAAAGACCTGATAATCCGAGGTGGCGAGAACATCTACCCCAAGGAGATTGAGGAGTTCATTGAAACACACGAGGATGTCTTGGAAGCTTATGTGAGTATTTTTTTTTTTTTTTTTTAATTTACGGTTCCCATGGGGACCCAATATACATAATAATGAAGTACAAAAAATTAACATTAAAAACATTAAAATTATTTAAAAAAAAAAAAAAATTACTTGAGTTAGGTAATATGTAGCACTAGGGTGGCCCTTATTTTCGAAAGTCGGAATTTTCTCGCTCCATCGGCAAAATATGGTTCCAATTAATATTAAAAAAATCTGGAAAAAGTTTCAGCTCGATCAAAGGTCGTTAACACGTGCCGCCGGGACCTTTAAGTTTAGATCTGCAATTGGAAGGGGCAATATACGTTTTTAAGCATAATATTGATCCTTACCTGAAGAAACTTCATCTCACAGAAAAAAATATAGAATGTAAAATGTATAGAAGGGTTTTCTTCTTATTAATTGGTACATAATAATTTTAGTGGGTAGCACAGCATTATCGAGACACCTGATAATAGCATTTTTCTAAGTCACTCACTACTGTTTTTTCGTAATATTATGTAGAAAATTAGAAAACTATCGTATATTAGAAAAAAATATAGAATGTAAAATGTATAGAAAGGTTTTCTTTTTATTATTTGGTACATAATAATTTTAGTTAGTAGCACAGCATTATCGAGACACCTGATAATAGCATTTGTCTAAGTAACTCATTGCAGTTTTTTCGTAATATTAAGTAGAAAACTATTGTATATTAGATTTTTTTCTATTTGAAGTTGAAGAAAAGAACATTGAACATTATTATTGTAATAATATTAATTTATCCATACTATTAAAATAAATGCGATATAGAAGTTCACAAATAAGTAAATCCTGCTGTCCTACTTGCTATGAGTTTTCAAGAGATACTCTTTTGTTGGTTTAGGATACTGACTTTTGTGATCTTTGACAACTTGAATGACGAATTGTTTTTGGTTTTCACTATTTGTTAGCTTATTATTGTATTCACCCATCAATTTAACTCCTCTTTCTGCTGTATCATTTACTACTTTTAAGAATTTAATCTTGTTATACGCGTCTTGGAAATTTTCATTTTCCCACCAGTCAGTAGGATCAAGACAGAGAAAAGATTTGTTTATTTAAAACCTCTCAAAGAAAACCTGCCTCTCCTCTGACACCAAAAAGTCCAGCTCCTTGCTAAGCAAGTTTATAAGATATTTAGTCTTGCAATCAATCTTCTATTTATTTTGTTTCTTCCCCTCTTTAGTGAGGGACTTAACCAAATAACCATGTTAGATTTTACAACATTTGAGATATCTCTATCAAAAAACCCCAACCCTACTGCCTCTTCACTCAAATACCAGAGTTTAGAAAAGAGTTCTTAATGACTGCTGAAGAACTCAAGACCATCCATGATATATGTAACTTTTCTTTATTGTTGTTGTTGTTGTAGCCAGCTTGGCTACAGCTGGAGGGGTGAGTGATGGTCTCCAGCCAACTTTATTTCAAAGTCGGCTCGTCCAGAACCACATATTTCTATGTGCGATCAACCATCATGAGGACTTGGACTTTTCTTTATAAGCCATTAAACCTTTACGAAACTGCAAGCTATCCTGGCTTGTAAGGGTTGGCTAGTCTGTTCTCTGTTAATAGTCCTCTAGTGGGACACTGGTCTTCTCTCTGTTTAACGTCCCCCAGCCAGACTAACTTTCCTTTATATTGAGGCTTGGTATACTGCACCTGAAGGTATTACAGCGCCAAAGTATTACTAGATCTCTCATTTATTAAAAAACTTATTGCGTATCAAAAAATAGACCCTGAAGTACGAGTATCTAGTGTGGCATCAAAAAAAATTGTAAACAATCTCTGGTATTTGAGTGAAGAGGCAGTAGGGTTGGGGTTTTTTGATAGAGATATCTCAAATGTTGTAAAATCTAACATGGTTAAGTCCCTCACTAAAGAGGGGAAGAAACAAAATAAATAGAAGTATGGTTGTAAGACTAAAGATCTTATAAACTTGCTTAGCAAGGAGCTGGACTTTTTTGTGTCAGAAGAGAGGCAGGTCTTCTTTGAGAGGTTTCAAATAAACAAATCTTTTCTCTGTCTTGATCCTACTGACTGGTGGGAAAATGAAAATTTTCAAGACGCGTATAACAAGATTAAATTCTTAAAAGTAGTAAACGATACAGCAGAAAGAGGAGTTAAATTGATGGGTGAATACAATAATAAGCTAACAAAGAGTGAAAACCAAAAACAATTCGTCATTCAAGTTGTCAAAGATCACAAAAGTCAGTATCCTAAACCAACAAAAGAGTATCTCTTGAAAACTCATAGCAAGTAGGACAGCAGGATTTAACGTAAAATGTAAAATGTATAGAAAACCTTTCTATACATTTTACATTCTATATTTTTTTCTAATATACGATAGTTTTCTAATTTTCTACATAATATTACGAAAAAACAGTAGTGAGTGACTTAGAAAAATGCTATTATCAGGTGTCTCGATAATGCTGTGCTACCCACTAAAATTATTATGTACCAATTAATAAGAAGAAAACCCTTCTATACATTTTACATTCTATATTTTTTTCTGTGAAATGAAGTTTCTTCAGGTAAGGATCAATATTATGCTTAAAAACGTATATTGCCCCTTCCGATTGCAGATCTAAATTTAAAGGTCCCGGCGGCACGTGTTAACGACCTTTGATCGAGCTGAAACTTTTTCCAGATTTTTTTAATATTAATTGGAACCATATTTTGCCGATGGAGCGGAAAAAATCTGGGGAAAAAAATCCTCCTCTATAGCTAAGGGCCACACTAATGTAGCACTGTAGCAGTCTGATCAAAGATTATAAACAGGAAGATGTTGTTGTTGTTGTTGTAACCAGCTTGGCTACAGCTCGGGGTAGTTATGGTCTCCTGCCAACATAAATTAAAAAGTTGGTTCTAAACCTCATGTTTCCATGAGCAATCAACCATCGTGGGCTTTTTCTTCTGAATCCATTAAACCCTTGAGATTTTATTAACATAAAAAAACCTACTTTGGACTGGGGTTTCAGTGCAAAGAGCTAGAGTCTGGACCTACAGCTCCGCAACAGAAATTTAATTTTTTCATAGGTTCCTTGTGTCTTATTCAGAATTGCATTAATTATCACTTTCCGTGTTCAACCACGTAGGTAGGTATCTATTCAACCACCTAGGTAGCATAGAACGCTATCTTTAAGTATAAAGCTTTAATACAAAATTTCAGACACTTACGAAGTAATTCTTCTATTTATCCCCAGGCATATGGCGTTCCTGACGAAAAAATGGGAGAGGAGGTGGCAGTGAGCATAAAACTGAAAGAGAATGCTAAACTGAGCGCCGCAGATCTACGGACATTCAGCAAAGGAAAAGTAAGTGAAATAAGTAATTTAGGTAAGTTCTACACATAAAAAGAAGTGCCATTTCGTGTATTTTCAAGTTTTACTAAGAAATGACTTATCAACTTTGTGTAAGAATTCAACTCTGTATAGGTTCTGAAAATGCAACCAATTTTACTCTCGTTCAAAGTAACATCAAAGGTTTTAATGTTATTGGGATCCAAGGTAAATCAATGTTGGATCTTCTGTTTTCTTTCAAGCCACATTGTGTTTAATTTTATTTATTTCCGGCTGAACATGATCAATATGGATGTAAGGTGGCCCAAGGGAAGTCCTCTCGTGTCTCATCATAATAATTGGAATCCGCGGTCCCCTGGTAGTGC
Organism: Bactericera cockerelli; assembly: GCA_024516035.1. Classification (NCBI taxonomy): domain Eukaryota; kingdom Metazoa; phylum Arthropoda; class Insecta; order Hemiptera; family Triozidae; genus Bactericera; species Bactericera cockerelli. The sequence goes on from CM044955.1 coordinate 50,130,039, forward strand.
GATTTCTCGAATATGGAGGCCCCCGCACTGTCCGCCACTGTCATGTTCCTCTCCTCCCTCAGGTACTTCTTGTACATGTCTATCATCTCCTGGCTGTTCAGGTCCTGCTCTGGCCACGTCATGGCTATCCTGCGTGTGGTGGACGTGTAGTTCGGGTTCAACCAATGTTTCAACTTGTAGAGCCCCTTCTTCGCCGGTTTAATGAAGTAGTTATGCACGTCCTTCTCAAAGTTGACTCCGAATTTCCCTTCGAGGTCGTAATATCTATTCTGCATGATCTCAAATGGCTTCCGCAACTCTCGACGTTCAGGGATGGGCCCTGCATCCTCGTTGTATACCTCGTTCACTGTCCTGCCCCATTCTTCATCGTACCGCCTTATCTTGTTAGCATATTCGGCGGAAATGATACTCTTCTGACCATACTGGCGGTCTATCTCCGCTGAAATGTTGGGAGGTAGTCGACTGCTCATTTTGAGAGAGTAAAGCGCCCGGTCGTAGTCTAGTGGCACGCCCTCGTACTTGTGCTCGCAGGTTTCGTTGGGGTCGTACGTCCACCAGGGGTAGTGCTCTGTGGTGGCGTTGTACGGCTTCTTCATTTCTTCATCGTACCACCGCTCGAATGAATGGTAGTCGGAGGAAATAGATTTGGACTCTTCCGTTTTAACGTCTTTGTACGCTTCTTCGTAGAGTCTGTCGTAATGAGCTGAGTCGCCTGAAGTGTTGAAATAATAAAATATCAATAATCATGTTCCCGTCCTTATGACTAATCCATTTTTATTCTATCATATTTGACCCACATTGTTGTTTACCTTTAATTTTCTAAAAAAAATATTAAAATTTACGACATTTTGATTTAAAAGAACACAAAATGTTTATTTAGAACATTTTGTTACTGATGAGTATACCCAGGAGGAGTTGAGATACTTGGTCTTGCAATTATTATTTTTTTAATCGTCCTCTAGGGAAAAGAAAATGACGAGCGTTTTATTAAAAATAAATAACAATAATTATGAACCTTCAAAGACCCTCAGCCGTACCTAAAGAGTTAAAACCTTATACACCTCTAGCATACCTGTAACTAACTTTCTGCACTGTGCATCCATCTCCTCCAGAATCTTCTCATCGGCCGTGAAGATTTCTCTCGTGTTCTCGGTCGTGGATGTCTTCATGGTCTGTCTTGTTCTTGTCCGGAACAGAGGATGGAGGGTCGGCACTCCTAACTCCTCTTCTCTCTCTTTTCTCTCGTCCTCTCTCACTCCATGCTTCTTCCTTCTCTCTTCCTCCAGTGTCCTGTTATGTTTTCTCTCTTCCTCCAATTTCGCTTTCTCTTTTTCCTCTCTCGCTTTCCTCTCGCGCACGAATCGCCTCTCCAGAGATGCGATGGCAGATTTCTCGGGGTTTTCAGCGTAGTTCTTGAAGATGCTGTCGCACATGATATACTCGGGGACGACAGACTTGCGGGTGTAGTTGGGTGAGTTGACGTAGGCCCGCCGACAGGACGCCGGGTTCTCATGTCGATGACGAATCACCTCCTCCATCGGCACCGCCGGCCTGAACCGGGCCAAGTCAGGTGTGAACAACTTTCGCTGTGGGTAGGAAATATTACCGAAACATTGGTTTTGAAAATAGTCCTTGAAATTAGCTTCGTGCACATTTCTAGGAAAAAATACATTAAATGGACTTTTTCCGTTGTACGAAATGAAATTATAAGCACTCTATTCCTGACGAGCGACGGTTTTGTTAATAAGCCTGTCTATGTGTCTAATGGTTGTATGAAAATTAGACCTTACTTAGTTTTAGTAATTATCTTATTGAGTGAGACATTTCACTTAAATTTTCATCGCCACATTAGTGATTAAAAATAAAAACGTTATTTTCAAAAAATACTAACACATTCACATCTAAAACTGTCTTTACAATTGACTAAGGCCCCCGCCGCCTTATTGATCAAACTACTGACGTCGGTTTAAAGACACAAACTATCTGCAAAATCGTCATTTGGACAATTTTACAAATTCCTTGTCTTTGAGACGCACATTTTAATATGGATTTGGTATTAGTTTAAGGAATAGATATAAACATATATCACAATTTCATGGTTTTTAAGGCCGATGCTTTTCCTCCAATGGGTTGATTTAGGTTGTGACATTATGTAGTGACACAATGTTTATAACTTTATACTTCGATTAGGCTCAACTTAAAATGAACTTATTTAAATTCACCTTACCACATTTGCAAAACATTTCAAAGGACTGACTCTAGCTCGGTTGATATGCAGTAAGTGGTAACTAATTAAAAACTGGATGAACTTTCCCACCCATGGGAGAGGCATGGGCTGGGTTGAACGGCTTGGGTTGGGTGGAAGAGATTGCCACAGGCAATAACCCCGCCCTTTAGGTAGGACATTATTGTTATTATCTTTTTTTACTTATTTATTTTGTCATTTGTTTTTTTTTTTTTTCTTTTCTTTTCTTAATTTTATACTGTTACCATTGTACATTGTCCTCCTAATAAAGCTTAAAAAAAACGGCGGATATTATGATAACACATCTACTCACCCTCGCTAAGTAAATCTTTCGCTCTTTCTGCATCCGAATCTCCTTGCTCGCGTTTGACATTTCATGCCATTTGTGATAAACCTTGTACACTTTGGCGGTGCTCCTCGTTCCCACGATAGACGAACCTTCATGGTTTGGCCTGGCGAACACACACGACAGCAGAAGAGTAGCCTGCACTGTCCAGACGCACCAGACTGAAATATTCATCGCTCAAATAAACACATTTCCACTCTAATCACATGTCATGTCCTCATCGTTCACGAAAAAGCCGTCGCGGTCGGCCTAGTTCTGAGTTCAACGCTTGATCAATGAACTCTGATTATAATTGTTCTAGGGTTACGTAAGTTATGTCTAATGTCATTATTTAAATAATATAGGTGCACTAATATAGATCCCCAAGAACTTAAAACAATTGGGAAATGAGCGTAGATCAGTCAGATCTCACTTGTAAACAAGCCAAATTCAAATATCAATGTCTGAGTAATCACTGATTGGGATGACTCAGCTTTAATTATTTTATTTAAATTTTAACAGTATATGTCGTCAACATACATAATTTTACATACATACATAGGTCTTCTCATGGACCATAATGGACTGAGCACCGAGTCTTGGCTGAGCGTGATGATAGTGAAACCAATAATGAGACATAGAAGAAGAAGTCACAGCTATAGACTTGTTGCCAGTACTCAGCCAGCGTGAACATCACTGCTAGTACACTCGCCTGGCGAGTTAACTAGCATGGGCGAGTAGAGAGCTTGCCAGTGAACTGGCCCAGGGGGCCGATAGATCGCCCACTCGCAAACCCCCACCCCTCAGTTTTTTTTACTGGCAAGGTACACCAGCCTGTCTGAACGTGTAAGCCAGCACTACTGGCATGCCAGTTTCATGGAAGGCGAGTGTTTAAACTGCACTGAGCTCTCATTGCTCTCAAGCTGACTGAACTGTCCTCCTATCCTGTGTGAACACTTTACTGGCATTCCTCTTGCCAGTAGTCGCTTGTTAGGCGCTAGCTGCTAGTAGTGTGCCAGTATAATGGCATGCTACTATACTCGACAGGGTGAACAAGCATTGATAGTGATGTCAGTTATTTGTGAATAAGTTTTACTTTCTTTCTCTCTCTACTTTTTTCTGAGCATTCAAGTGAGAAAAATCCCCCTTTCACCGTGCATTGGTTCTCCAAACTCCGGAACATCTCAGGAGTCAGGACACCTGTTCCAGCCATGTGGGCGTGTCAACTAGAAGTTGTTCTGAAATCTCATTGAAAATATTGCTAAATTATATTTGAAATTTTCTCGTATGCATTACGATATGACTTTTGATATTACAATGGCTGTTAGTTGCCATCAAGCCATCTATTTTAAGTCAAGAAATATACTATAAAAATACGTTTGAACGCTGTTGAGTTCCATCGTTCCCAACCAAAAAGATACTTTCAGATTCTTGCTACGAAACTCTATCTCTGGAGCATCGCTCAATGCTACAAAGTACTCAGAATGCTTGAGCAATTTCCCTTCTCGAATATAAATGATATTTTTTAAAGTATATATGAGAAAGCTAAAGGAAGGCTTGTTTACACATATGTTTCAAGTCGGGTTACAATTATTTTATTTCTTCTGCCCAATGTCAACAGAGACAGTCAGAAATATAAATGCATTTTTGATCTGGGAAGACACTCGATGCTTCATTTATACAGCCTTTTTTTCGTGGCGGAATCGGTAGCCGGCGCAATCGGAGAGGGTTTTGCGGAATCGGACAACGCCCCCTTTTCCGAAACAAAACCAGGACCAGCGTTCACGTTGATACTACTTGGAGCAAGAGACTCAGCACAAGTGGTAACCACCCACAACAAGGCAAGGCCCCGCTCCCAAGCTGTGTTCGTTATGCCGCCGAGTCTTTTGCCATCTTTACTTAAAAGTGCTGTTGGCTGACGTTACGATTCAATACTGGCAGACCTAGCTCTTCTAATGAGAGAATTTAGCTCAGCACATTTCGAGTAAGTACCAAGATTTTTATGATAATTTCGCCCATGATGCCCCAGAGCATCAACCTCATACTCACTCATAAGGAACACAGACATAATGATATTACAACCAAGACCTAAAGCCACTCATATTTTCATTATACTGTTTGCCTTCTGGATTGAAAAGACAGAAATCTTTTACGGGTAGTAAATAAATAAATGAACGGAAATTGAGAAAAGGTCACATTTTGCACGGACTTTTTTGCTAAAAAGTGACTAATAAAAGGACATTTTCATAAAAGTCATTCATCGGGAAAACATAATGAGAAGTACCTAACAAACGCAGTAATCTTTCACATGCTCATTGCCACAATCACCTACCTCCAGAATGCTGTTCTGCAATAAGAAAAGAAGAAAAACAACAAGAAAAATATGTAAAAAGCAACTTAATGAGAGAATTTTTAGCTCCAAATGTCAAGAAGTCCCTAATGATCGAATGATGAGAGTTATCAAGTCTAAACATCTGATGGCTCTGATAAGGAACCCAACAGTCACTCAGTAGCTCTCAAGGCGGCCATGTTGCAATATGCGGCGCTTTTTGCCCTTCTGGCATGTCTGTCGCAAGATGGTCATGCTTTCTTCTGGAAGAACCGACTAGTGTACTCCACCATAGACCCGGAACCCACCTGGGGCTCCTCTCTGTTGCAGTGGTGTGCGGACGTGCGCCAGTGGAAGAAAGATGTCAGCGCTGGCAAAATCACAGGTAGGAATAAATTCCTTACCCTCGTGGTATGACAGATTTTTCTGAGCAAGTGTGAATATGAAAACAATGGACTGGCCGAATAGATGACGGCGTCGATGCTAACTAAAAACATCAAACAGCCATGATAGGACTTGCTGGCATGCATTTCAAATTATTACACCTCCGATGTTAAACATAGGATAAAGTACACGAAAAGAGAGAAAAAAAGCAGTATTTGTGCGTAAAGCAAACTTCCATTTCAAAACAAAAAAGGGATAAACGTACTTTACTTGTAAAAAAAATCTTTTCATGGTTCGTTTGGTCTATAAAATCAATTTTTATACCAAATTTCAAGTATCTAGCTCTTACCGTTCTCGAGATATATTGTTCACACACACGGACGCACAGACCAATTGCTGAAAAGAACTTTTTTGGTAACCTATAATTCGTCCAGAAATGTGAAAAACTAGATGGGTCAAATTTTCAACGAATACAATACTTTCCTTATTCTAGGATAAGGAAAGTAAAAAAAAAAAAAATCAAACAAAATTTTACTTTTCCTAGACACATTCAAGAGTTTGTTCTATCTCAAGTGCATAAGAGCAAAATTGAAATTCCCTATTACTCATTCTAAATTGGTACAATCAGCATGAAGCTGATGTTCAGAACTGCTGCTCGCTGATACCTCGAAATAACTGTCCAAGTGTCCACTGTCCAGGTATATTCTGATATTTATCTACAATGTACAATAGTACATCTTTGACAACTTCTCACTTCTCTGTCTTGCCTGACATGAAACACATGCTTATTACTCATTTACCGTCACACTGCAGGACCCGAGACTTGGCAATACACAACCAGCGTGTCCCAGAAGCTATGGGGACTGGACTGTCGCGAAGATTGGATTAAAGAGGCCACCGAGTACTCCGTCTACAAGGAGAGGTTGATGATCTACTTGGGCAACATCTTCGGCCAGATCTGGAATATCTGGGGCCACAAGTACCAGAAGCATCGCCTGCAGTTCAGGAACATCAAAGACTGGATCACCGCGAAAGTCTTCCTTCGAGATCCGAAAGCGGTCAAGAACATGTTGAACAACGTGGAGATGGGCTGGTTTCACGCGGGCATGAATGATGAGTACCTGAGCGAGCGGTGGGCTGATCTGTGGAAGGATATCAAGTTCATGAAGTACATGGTCGGTAGGTTGAGCAAGACCTACTTTGACTACCACTATCCCGACGGGCCTATTCGGACGCGCATCAACGACTGGTTGGGCATCAAGAACAAGCTCCGGGAGGAAGCTCTGAAAACTAGAACCACAATAAAAACAAAACCCACCACCACCAAGATCTACGACAAGTACTTCTTTGAGAACTATATTGGAAAAGACCATTGGGACAAAAAGAAGAAGTGATCTGTTAGATAGTGTGGGAGCACTCTAATGATGATTTGCTAAGGATCAAAGTTTAATTTCTAAAATCCCGGGTAAGTATAAGTCCTTTTGGATCCATAAATATTTTTGATTCAGGCCTATGTCCTAGTTGTCCTACCTAATCACCTCCTTACTAGACTTACGTCATAGAACACACGACCTCTAATAGGTTTATTTGTTAGAAGAAAAAGAAATCGAAAAGAATTTTATTTTTGTTTTTGAAAATTTGCAAAAATAATTCACACATTGATTCTATTCCACCTTGTATTTTCATCTTGAGTGTGTTATAAATTAATTCAAAGATACCATGAAAAGCAATAAAAGGATCTCTCTCAACAAATATTGAAGAAAGGGTGTCATTCTCACTTTATCCCCTAAAGAGGCGCCTGGCGCCTAGCAGAAAATGCTACCCTTAAATAATTTTGTTTCCCCATTATGTAAAAAAGTAAGGACACTTTTCTTACACCATTGGAAAATCTAGATAATAATAAATTTTCTTGCTTTGAATACTACTAGATATATTTTTCTACTTACTATTTTTGTATATTGGTGTCCATGGTATTTTTTTTTTTGTATTCGTGTTTCTTCTTATTTTGTACAACGACCAAAAGGATCTTGTCAATTTTTCCACCACAGACTGAAATTATACAAAATTTATTTGTTACTCTTAACATGAATTTGAAAAAATACGTACTAAAACGCATCTTTTGAGTATTAGGGTACGGCTGGTCTTCTGATAATATCTGAATCTTTGCAATCTCAAGTGTGTTATACTATGGTGGTAGTATAATTCTGATTTCTGTCAATTATCTATGTCAACTTTTAAAGGAAAATATGTGCAGTTAATTTTGACAGAGTGATGAAGTAAGTCCTGTGAGATCTAAATGTCAATACCCGAGAAAGTAATTCAGGCTGACATCTTACTGTCTGAAGAAAAGGATGTCGGAAATTCCTCGCATGATCCTTTGAACCAGCAAACCAAGTCAACAAAATAAAGTTATCAATGACATATCTTATACTCGTATTTACTGCATACACAATAAAATTTTCATTGTGAACTTCGTCTTGCATGTTTTTGAAATGTTATGTGTTCGGTAGGTATTTGTTTTTACTACTTCGAAAGAGTAGTTATAGTATAGGGACTATAGGTGGATAGGAGATTCTTCATGTAATAACCTGAACAGTTTAAAAACTCCCACTTCAGTTCAGTAGCTCCGTAGCTGGATCGATAAGGCGGCAGATTTGTAACCGGAGGTCGGTATTTCTGCCCCTTAATCAACAAAAATGAGTCATTATTGTACGAATGAATAATAATTTTATTATGATATAAACTCATATTTTAATTATTTTGTTAAGAAAATAAAATACATCCCCTTCCTAGACGCTAAATTCAGCAAACAGAAATTTCAGTTTTATTCATTTTAACCTTTTCCAGTTCATTTTTATTTCCTTTTGTAGCTTGTATTGAAGAAAATATTTCTTCGATTATTGCCAATTTTGATCGTTTTCTAGCTCATATTCCTTAAACAATCTACTAATGTATTTTCTCCTTTTCCAGATTGCCCATTTCAAAATTCCCAGGTACATAGAGTTTGTCCAGGACTTCCCGAAGACCACATCCGGTAAAATTCAAAAGTATGTCCTTTCCAAGCAATTGGAGGAGAAAATCAAGAACGGACAAGTGTGAACTGCTTACTATGAGATGACATTCTTGCAGAACTTTCAACTTTTTATTGTGACCTGGTAAATTGTAAACCGACAAATTGGTACTACATATACTACAGGGTGGCGCATAAGTAATGACAACAAGTTTTTTTGTGATATTTTTTTATTATTTGTTCAATCGAAAAAAAAGTTTTATTGTCGATTCTAGAGGCTTGGCGAATTTGTTCCATACTACACATGGAATATTACGTCACGTAAGTGTTGGCCATATCCAGCTTCGCAAAGTCGGGCTCTTTCCCGGGCATTTTCCATTACTGATCGGAGAACGTTGCTCCTAACGCTTGAATTTCTTCTGTAATGTTGTCTTTAGTTGTTGAATGGTCCGAGGTTTGTTCACGTACACCCTTTCCTTCAGATATGCCCACAGGAAGAAGTCTGGGCGGATAATTCAGGTGAGCATGAGGGCCATGGGAATGTCGCTATTTCGGGAGATATGCAATTTTCAAAAAATTTCCCGTAGAAGTGCCATTGTTGTGCTTGCTGTGTGTGGTGTGGCTCCATCTCGCTGAAACCATATCTGTGGGTGATTTTCAATAGCTGGGACATTCCCAATTGGGTTGAGCGCCGTCGTGTTGAAGTGCCTGGGCTGCTTTCAATATTGTCAGAAACACGCTGTCGATTTGCTTCAGTGACGACTGAACGTTGTCTTCCTGGTCTCGGAAGGTCTCTGACTGCACCTTGTTCTTGAAAACATTCAATTATTTTCATAATTGTTCTGTAAATCGGGGCCTTTCGAACTTGGAAATATCGCTTGTACGGTAACTGAGTTTGTGTAATTGAACGTCCATTTTCAAAATAAAATTGTACAATTTTGGTTCGTTGTAAAGTTGTGTACTTTTGCATAATGACCTTGCATATAGTTTATTTCAAGGTTATGAAAAAATTACAAGAAAAAATTATTTAGAAAAAAAGTTAAAGGATTTTCAAATGTTGTCATTACTTATGCGCCACCCTGTACATATGTGTATATATGTATACCTATCAGAAGTGTACCACCTAAAAGCACGCAGTTTCACATTAAGATTTGGCTATTGAAATACTTATTTTGATAGAAACCGGCAAATTGCTATCAATATCTACCTATGTTCAAGCACATTGTGCATCGTTTCATAACTTCAATGTAGCTAGTTTGGCCATTCAAATTGTATAGGGACAAACTGTCCCAAAAGACTTGTGTATTCAATTACCCACCTTTAATGATTGTCCCAATAACTGTCAACTATTCTTACTTGGACATAGAGTAGAAAGATGGCATTGGCAACAACATTAATCTCTTCAAATTATATAATGCTAACTTCAATTATTACAAAGCATAAACAAGTCTGCGATTTTACCCATTCTTATGGTCATAATAACTTTCTTTCATATAATTATAGAAAATTAATATTGTCTTGGGGGTGCGGCTGGTGTGGTCTAGGAGGGTATTCTGTTTTGAGATCTTTCAATAAACTCAATTGATAAATGAATACAGACATTGAGGATTTTTCATTTTGAATAGATAGATGTTTTTTAAGCCTTCAAGTTTGATCAATAAGACGGCGGACTCGTAATCTGGAGGTGGCTGGTTCGAGTCCCAAGCATCGGAAACATTATTAATTTGTTAGAGTTTCTGTAATTGAGACATCTGCACTCTTGAAATGAACACAAAGATGATAACCTCTATCACCTATTCTGACCACATAAAAAAATGTTTTAGCCAGAATTTTGGCAATCAATCTGTGACTCTTCCAACCCGAACTGTCTATTTGGTTCAGATCTTGAGGAATCCTCATCACCTGATTTATCTAAGTAGGTAACAGCATTGGCAGGAAACGCATGCATAACCATGAAACAATAACACTGTTCATTGACGGCTCTGTGGAACAATGGCACCTAACTGAATCGTACCCTACTTTAAACAATGAAAAATTAGGTGGTTCTACCTGGAGCACTCGATACGTCCACGGAATTCTTAGACAAAGCCTAATGAGAAAGAATTTCTTCCAAGATTGTATAAAATACTTCTTTCAGAACTATGTTTACCTTAATGGACAAATCATGTTCAGGGAAGTACGGTCAGTTAAGATTGATTCAAATTTTATCATCTCTCGCCCAATTTTTCGTCGAATTTTTTTTCACCTTTGAATACCTGAGTTAGGAATTTCATTCATCTAGACCGCACAGCTTTATGAGGGCTGCCTATTGTTTCCAGACATTTTGGTTCATTGAAACCTTATTCATTTGATTGAGACTTCAAGAGGCCAGATTTTTTAATGAGAAACAAATGTCTTGTACTAAAAACAAATAGGTAAGTACTCATGTATTAAAAGCAGGTATATTCTTATAAGATCCTTTTTCTTGAATAGACTCACTGACGTAGAAAACTATGATTAATGTTATCTTTTCCATCCAAATTTTATCAGCTAAATGTTATCATGTTTCTGGCTAAGATTTGGTAAACCCTTACCAACTCTTTGTGACAGAGGAATGCAGTGACATAACTGTAGATGTAGAATTTGTAAGTAAAAGGTGCATAGCTTATTCTGTTGGTGGTCGAGTGGTTATTGCTTGAATAGTTATAGTAATCCCGACAGCGCAGAGAACCTTTTTCAGATCCCTCCCAATAAATGGATTTTTCATAATACAGTAGAAATCGTTTATAACGAACTTCAAGGGACCGGACAGATTTGTTCCTAATAGCCGATTTTCACTATAAGCGATATATCGGCTATAAGGAACAAGTTCACTATATCCGATATGTATCGCTTATAGAGAACAATGTACGTTATAAGGGAACTTCGTAAGACATGAAAAATGTACAATTATGTATGAATGTAGGTACATTCATAATCCACTAATTCAAAATCTGAAACAATACTAACTTTTAGGTGCTAATAAAATGATCTAAAATAGACAGGTCACTCATCTACTCCTTGACAAAGATCTGCATAACTAAACATGTTTTCTATTTTACTCACACAGCATCAAAATGAATTTTGTACGTTATAACCGATAGAAAGTAGCCACGGGACTTGAGAATTCGTTCGCTAAAGCCGATATTGTTCCTAATAGCCGATGTTTGTTATAAACGATACCAATGTTAATTTTCCATAAGACTCCAAGGGACCGGAGATTTTGTTTGCTATAGCCGATTGTTCCTTATAAACGGTGTCGTTTATAAACGATTTCTACTGTATATCCACCGGTGATTATTACAGTTAAATAGGTAATAATAATTAATAATGTTACTAAATTTAGCTAGCAAAGATGGCATGTTGAATACACCAGGGCCTTATTCCAGAAAGCACTCTCAAAATCCCCAAATCTCCCTTTCAACCGTCAAAGTTCGTTCAATCAACCCAACAAAGTGCAGTTGAAGGAGAGATTTGGTGATTATAACAGTGACAATGCTTTCTGGGGAGGTCCAGCTCTCATAACATTTCTGAAGTTAACATGGTTGTATCGGCTTCATTGACTACATAACTAGATTCTTTATTCCGACCCCGCTGGAATTCGAACCCGGGTCACTTAGAGTGCAAGTCGAACATGCTACCGCTAGACCCAGATGACTAATAGATTTATTTATTTATCGTTTGAAATTTGATATTTATTCATCAGATGAATGTATCTGTCTGTCTAAATTGTTAGTATTTTACCTGATGGTTGAGTTCCACCACCAAATATTCGCCGAATAAATTTGTTTTTATTATTGTTATTTTTATATGCAACAGATAAGATATTCCACAGAAAACTATTGCTTAACTTGGAACTCAAACTAATGACATTCAGATGAAAAGTCAAGCTACTGAGGTCGGATTATAATTTTACAAGACAAAGATGGAAATATTTCCGAAGGCGCCACCAGCACATATCTCAGCAGAAACAAGGAACATTGGGTGAATCATTGATTTTGTTTTTAATAACAATAATGATTCGAATGGTTCACCCGGGGAGAGAGAGAGATAGCTCGGCCAGAATTCCGGTATGCTCAGGACTGAAAAGCACAAAAAAAAAACAGGAATCCAGCCACCCTCATCATACGACTAATTTGGTGATCTTTCAGTCCCAGAAGACTATTTTACAATTTGAAATCATAATTGTAAGCGCTTATAACCTTGTCATTATACATGTCGTTCGCGCTAAACATTTATTTTATACAATCATCATCACTCACAAATCTGAAAAAAAATCCCATGCTCACAAAAAGAAAAAGAAGACACTTATGGGACCAAATTCCTTGATCTATCCCTCACAAATCTGATCCAAACCCCTTGCTCACAAAAAAAATTGTGATAATCTATCCCTCACAAATTTGACCCAAATTATTTCTTGCTCACAAAAAGAAGACTGCGATGATCTATCCCTCACAAATCTGACCCAAAGGAACAAAAGGCGAGCTGCTGTAAGGTAGTTATTTGGAGTACCAACGTCTTTGTTATGAGAAAACAAGCTGCAAGACACGGCCTGTAAACAAGCCTATAATTAATGACCACCCAATACCACCCAGCACTCACTGCGGGGATCAGGGTTCGAGTCCCGAAACATTTTTTCGCAAATCAAATAAAATACCGCTTTCTAGCCATCATGAATACCAGATTACATCAGTTTGTAGCCTTTGAAAGTAGCCGTTTTTAGTTGAATGTAATTTACAAAAAAAAGTAGAGTCCATGATTTTTTAAGGTAGGTACCAGAAAGAGTTCCAACTTACTATGAACCTACAGAATGGATCCAAAACTTTGTCAATGTTGTTGGTCAGAAGCTAGTCGCACTTACCGGTAACAGGATGGCTAAATTTTATCTTTGGCAGATAGCCAATTATTGTCAATAGCCATTCAGAGAGGAAATGCAGCCAGCATGCTGGGCACTTTAACACAAAACGTTGGACTTCATGAAATATTTGCATTGTAATGTTGTTTTCCAAAACTAGTTAGTTAGAAGATTAATTAAAACTTTTCCAACATCAATATATAAGACAAGCAAAACGAGTGTGGTTTATAAATGATTACAGAAGAGTTCGATTCAATTTTGGTACTAAATTTGCAATCTACAACGATCGACCGCACGAAACTTGCTCGCCAAAGGGCTTGATAATCCGAATCGCATTCCACAGGTTATAAATCATGTTCCTAATAATAGAGCTCGCTATCTTCTGGGCTTTACAACCATAGGAATCAATCAAACCGAAGTTCCAAAGCGATATTTACCCGATTCCATTGACTAATAATAGTACTTGTATCTCTCTCGTTTTTGCAAAATTAAATCTCGCAAAATAAAAATTAAAAAAAGACGCACCGGAAATAAAGGATCAAAATTAATTAGAAGAGCCCCAGAGAATTCCATCTTGAGCTTATAATGGGCGCATCACGATTCGTCTCAAAAAGGGTTTTTTAAAAAGGTTGGAATTTCAGGTATAAAAATGACCACACGATTCGTCTCAAAACATTTTTTTTGGCGAAAAAGTAAACAACACGATTCGTCTCAGTACGACAGTAAAATACGGTACATATTGAGGGATATTTTATTACATCTTATTTAAAACATCTTAGAGGGAATTTTTTCTTATATTCTTGAGGCATGGCCTTCTATGCATTTTACCTAACCCTACTTTAAACCTAAGGCATTGCCTTCTATGTATTATCCCTAACCCTACTATATTCTTGAGGCATGGCCTTCTATGTATTTTACCTAACCCTACTATATTCTTGAGGCATGGCCTTCTATGCATTTTACCTAACCCTACTATATTCTTGAGGCATGGCCTTCTATGCATTTTACCTAACCCTACTTTAAACCTAAGGCATTGCCTTCTATGTATTATCCCTAACCGTAATACTATATTCTTGAGGCATGACCTTCTATGTATTTTACCTAACCCTACTATATTCTTGAGGCATGGCCTTCTATGTATTTTACCTAACCCTACTGTCAAACACTCAAATAAACACTGATAACATAGATGACTGTTACTGGTTCAAAACAATAACATCGTGAACATCGCCATTTTATAGGGATTTTTTTTTGGTGCGAGAGGGAATTTTTTCTTATGGGGATAGTTTGAAAGGGATATTATATATTTTCGATTTTTGAGTATTTGAGACGAATCGTGTTATGAGACGAATCGTGTTTTGTTTTTCTTGAGACGAATCGTGTTGTGAAAAAGGCCACCTCAGGTAGTTTGAGACGAATCGTGAAATCCCCCTTATAATATTGACTAAAAGCTGTTATTAAAAATATGGAATATACAGAGTGTCTTTAAAATAGCGCGAGTCAGAATCAATAGAATAGAACTGATGGCGATACTATGCGCTGGAGGATTGTAGAAACAGAAAAAAACTTATTTTTTAAATACATAATTGCTTGATGAGAATGAACTTTTCCATCCTCACATAGACCTTGGATTTTAATATCTAGTTAATTCAAATTATTCAAGAATATGCTAACATCGTGCATCTATCAACCTAAGTAGTGACATACTCGACATTTGCTAAACCAATACAAAATACCAAAGTGCGTTTGTCGTCTCCACTGAATCTGGTCAAATCTGTTGGGATTTTTGGATGAGAATTACAAACAGGGAGCAAACCAGCATTCGAACTGATTCTTGTCCTCAAGTTTGAGTACAAAGAGAAATCATTTATGAAGAAAAAACATCCGCCGAAGCCACCACATTCTAGACTTTCTACGATCACATTCAAGGGAGATTGTAGAAGAAAATCCCACCCCGTTGAAACGGAATAAGACGAAGAATGAAGAAAAGAAGATTATGTTTGTCATAAATTCCATTCAATAAAAAATGAAATAAAACTCATCTTATTAGTTGAAGTGATCCAAAAACAATTCTTCGGTTCGAAACTCAATTAGTTCCTAATACCTGTAATCAGAAGAGTAGTTGGGTGATTTATTTATTCTAGGGAAGGTAGCCGCAGGAGTTGGAACTCAAGAGATACAAGGGGTTGAACAAGACATTCCAGAGTCAGAGACCTAATTGATAGAGAATCCAGAGATAAGGGACTATTATTAGATGGAAGGACTTCCCAGGATGAGTCGACTAAACGCATACCAAATAGACTCTTTGAATTGAGCATGACGAGAGCTTACACTCACCTGGTTGTTTATTCAGGAGCGCGAGCTCTCCGCCCGGCCAAGTCAAAAGTAGAAGAGATATTACACGTCCACAGCACAAAGTGCCAATTCCACGCCCTTGTACTTGAATATTCACAAACTATGAAGGGTTGGGTGGAAGAGATTGCCATAGGCAATAACCCCGCCCTTTAGATAGGACATGTGTATATATTTTGTTTATTTTTTTTTTTTTTTCTTATTTATATTATTAATATTGTCAATTTTTATATTTAATTTTTACTATTATTTGTCTGTATATATGTTCTATATACAGACTAAATAAAGAGTTTCTAAATAAATAAGGAAAACAGAATTCATTACTAGTTTACTTCTACTGCTCTACCTCTCCAAGTCACCTCAGCTGAGTTGTATATGAGGCTTACACACAGGTTGACGTGAGTTCGAATCACAGCAAAGTAAAAAAAAACGAGCGAAAATAATACTTTCTATACCTTATAGGTAATAGAGAGTAAATAAATCGTGTAGCTAGGATGTTACGGCGTCTACTTATAACACGTGAGGAAGAATTAGTAGGTACCTGTTTTGATGGGATCAGCAAATCAGTGGTGGAGTTATTGGAACAAAATAACGATATCATCGATATTATAATGATAGGACATAAGATGATACGGAAAATTCTTACCAATAATTCTGCGCTAAAAGAAACACATTTTTTTTGTTCCTAATAAAGATAGGACATAAGAGATACGGAAAATTCTTACCAATAATTCTGCGCTAAAAGAAACACATTTTTTGTTCCTAATCCTACTGATGCCTTTGTAATCTTATTTTACTAAAAGGATGTGGCGTTCACCATATCATGGTAAACCGTGCACTGGTAGTCAAGTAGTTTACGCGCTAGTCTGGTAATCTAGGCTGCGTAGATATCCCACCCAATGCATGAATTTTTTCTCATTAATTTGATTTTATGACCACATCATAATTGGACTGTAAGCGTTAAGTAGCAGAAAATGCTTTGGAAATTAATAATAATAATAACACTTTTTAGTGGAAGGTTAACCAGGCGAGGTTAATGCTCAAAACATTTTCTATCATCTAACCCTCAGAGTCTTATTATTATGTGGTCACAAACTCAAATTCATGAGGAAAAATTCATGAACTGGGTGGGATTCGAACCAACGGATCCTCTACGCTACCTGGATTACCAGACTAGCGCGTTAACCACTTGACTACCAGTGACTATACAATTAAATCAATTGTGTACTAAACCTATATTCCAGTTAAAAAAAAATTGCTGAAATTAACAAAAAATATTTCCTTATGCTTTGAATTCTTATAAAAGAATTCCTTGTAGGTTGAATCAAGCTCACACCACAGGAAGCCTGTCGTCAATCGCAACGGCTTATAAATAATCAAAGAGAATCAAACATTCGTATGGACGTAGATCTTTGTGAACTGCACCAAAAATTTACCAATACTGCAAAAAATTGATGCAGACAGAATTGGAAACGTGCAAACAGTGCTGAATTTCAACTGAACATTTTAATCTTAAGGCTTAATTCCCTTTCAGTATCATAATGACGAAAATTGGATGGACAGGTATACCAGCAAAGGTTGCTGATTTGGTCGTATTTATAAAAAATGAAGCATTTGCTCGTGAGAAAAAGCTAAAGTAAAAGCAAAATGTCTGAAGGAAAAGGTAAAAGCAAAAGCATTTGCACATTTTCGTATTCATAACCAAGCTCAAAAGTAATTGCTCTATGTTTAAGTTGGAGGAGCTATATTAATAGAAAGAAAAGGTCCCTCTTGAAGGGCACCAAGTCTGTTGGCTCAGTGGCTCACCCACTAAAAACCTCCATTTTCATCTTTCTACTGGAACTATGCTGGTGGTAATTCTTCAGGGGACTGCTCATGGAAATTCATACATCAGTTCTCGTTAGATTACTTATGCGCAAGTTAAGTTGACGTTCAGAGAGGCAAAGTCTTGGTGGGTAAACCCCAGGACCTTCGTAATGCAGCTATTGCCGGCCATGTAGGGTCAATGTAAACTCAGGCTGGGTGAGGTCAACAAAACTGACAGTAATTTGATATGGAGACGCCAAGGAAAAAATGACTACCGCAAGCATATTCATCAGTGATGTTAAATCTCAAAAATAACCAGATTCAAAAATGCCACCACACCGTCCGGTTTGCATCTCTCCGAATATAAAGTTATAAATAATTACATAACGACCGGTGAATTGCTGGTGGGCCCCAATGATTTTGGTCTTCAGCATTCTGTTTTATATATTCGTATATTTATATTATATAATTTATTTTCCGTGCAAGATGAATGAGATATCTCTATTGTTACCTGGTGGTCCGGCGATCTTATCTGATCTTTCTGGTGGCTTCTTAGAGTCTTCTGCTCGTGCCGACAAGATGAACCATTTAACTTGTTTTTTGTTTTTTCCCTGGTGATTTACCATTTGAAGTTCTTGTTTGATTATTTCTTGTTAATTGTGTGATGATAGATGATGCTGCGCTGGTGTGGGCCCTCATTGGGGAGGTCCCTCTTAATGACCGCTCAGTTTCTTTCATTCTTGCACCTCTCCGGAGAATTGAGATATTTTGGAGTCTGTTCAAGATGATTTGATCGAATACTATCTACTCCTTTGTAGGTATTCATAGTGAATTCTTTGATGTTTTTGAGGGACTGACGAAATTTTGGCGTCTATTAAAAATAATACTATCGAAAAGGAGGTAGAAGTACCTATTCCTAGTTGTAAGTAGGAAAGTATATTGATTCTTTGTTGGTTAGTAATTTTGTGAGTATGTATATGAAATTCAAAAGAGTTTTGACAACAACTACAGAAATATGTATATTACTTTTTCATGTATAATATTTCTACAGGGGACGAACTTTCGGCTATTGATGCACTAATGCCAGTGGCCCGCAACCGGGTCCGCGAGATTTAGAAATTATCTTTTAAATTTTGGTGTTTTTGAAATTTGGTGTTTTTCAAGCAAGAAAACAATGTTATTTTTTGTGTGATCTTTCGACAAATGATTAGTGGAGAGCCGCAAATATTGGCCGCAAGCGCCGCTTCTGTTAAAGATACAAAAAAAGTTAAAGAACAACATTTTCTTGATTTAAAAAAATAATAGGGGTCTATTCTGATCATTTTTTTTTTTTTGATATCTTGAACTTTTTGGACCTCGACCCCAATTTACCGGTATTTTGGGGGGGACCCGCTTTGACTAACTTATCCGTTACCGTTGAGTCATAAGTGGCGGAATTCGACTTTTTCGGGGATAAAGTAAATTCGTGTGATGTTTACACCAGATTATTGATAAATAAAAGTAGATCGTCTTTTTTTGTAAGGCTAATTTAGAA
>CM044955.1:50148996-50187256 GCA_024516035.1 Bactericera cockerelli
ATTTTCTTTTCCTCTTACCTACTAGGTTTCTTTTTTCCCACTGAAGACCCAATCAACTAAGGTTCACTTTTTGGACGGCATTTTTTTTTTTGTGTCAATTTCAACTATATTATGGTCAATTGCACGTTATGTGAATTGCATGTTATATTGCAGGTTCTCTAAAAGAAGGTTAAAACTTCCTAATCAAATTAACCAGAATTAAATAAATAAAATAATAAAATGTGTTTCTTTGTGTTAATATATCACAATTTTTAGTGGGTAGCGCAGAATTATGGGACTTTTCCATATCTTTTAATATCCTAATATCTTATTTTTGCCTATGATTCCGCCACTGGTTGCTGCTCACATTAAATCAGCTACTCATTTTTCCTCACGAGGTATGAGTGGACCCCTTAATCAAAAGCGATTAACCAGAATTAGTAAAGTCGAAAGCGATTTACCTAATTCCAAAAGAAGATATTACAGCAGAAAAGCCCCAATCCCCAATAAAAATAAAAACTGGCTCTATTAGGGATACGGCAGTTGATTGCCGATTTGCCGAACCATTCTTACTGAATAGGTTCTGCTTTTGGTACATTTCAAAAACAGGAAACAACAAAGACAGAAAACGCTTCAAGATTCAAGCCAAGAATTCTTCATTAGAATAAAAACATGGTTACACCTGGAGAAATATACACCACAGAATTCCAAACCAAGTGTTACCATTGGTTACCAAACATTAGGGGCGGGGCTATCTGGTTCATAGAATTCCAGCTATGTGAAAATGGCTTTACGAAATAACGAAAGACCATGGTCAGGTCTTTGTTATCTACATACGAGTAGGTATAATGTATAAATAAAACATACCTATCTACTTAATATATATAAACAATGATCAGCCACAATTTATACAAAGAAATGTTCAAAAAAGAATAGATAAGCAGTACCCATTATTAAAGAGAAAACATAACAACCCGAAAGTGTTTAATTCCAGGTAATTGGGGCTCGAACCACTGCCCCCCAGTTCCCGAGTCCGCTACTTTATTCCATCTGCTGAGGCCGGTCAGCGCCCAGAGGCTATTACTGCTATCTACACTTGAAAGCTATCTCAACCCTCGAGCATGAGTCATCCCAGAAAGCATTGAAGTTCTCGGTAAGCATCAATTAAAGCATCGCATGTCTGGAGACTGTACTATACAATTGTTCCGCTGACATTTGCCTTCGACCCCCCTGCAGTGGAGCTATCGATTTTCCAGCTAAAATATGCGAATGGGAAAGTTATTATTAGTACGTGTCAGACGTCATTGTATGTATACGAACAGCCATGGTCCGCTTCGTGACGTAGGCATTACATCTGAACTGTAAAGCCATGCCTCTGAACGAGGTTGGGATTTTTCTTTTCTTATTACATATCTAACATTCCAAGAGAATTAAGCAAGTACTGAGCATGATTTTATATTAATTTTAGAGTAAATTACATAATCATACTCTCAGTGTTAATAAAAAAATTAGTGTCACAAAAATTTGCTATGCTTGGGACTCAAACCAATGACCTCTAAGTTACAATCCGCTGCCATAACGGAAAAAATAGATGGAATTGTGAAAACGCGCGCACATACTGCGGCATAATAATCGTAAGCAGACCTGTATGCCCATTAGAGTATTGGTGATTATAATGGAAGTATAAAAGATGACATGTTGGACAATTATTCGACAACTGCCGGCAAGAAGTCTACAAAGAATAGCGAGGTTCCAATATTTAAGGGCCTCGTTTCACAAGCGGACCTAGAAAAAAGTAGTATTTTAGGACAAAAATACGGCAGATACTGGGCCCCAAGGTCCAAGTTATCTTTTTGAAGACTGCGCTGTCTCGGTTAAAAAAAGCTACTATTTAGGTTAAAAAACATAAGTTAAAAAATATATATTATAGAAGCCATCACACGCTATTTAATATGGCACTCCTAATTTTTGGAGAGTATAAATTTATTGTTTTTGACGAAAAACTCTCTGATAATCACTTGAACTTAACTGAAAACTAAATTCGAGTTTCCAGAAAAACATAGGTAGGTATTCACAACATCTACAACTACAACATGCCAAAAAGAAAATTGTGATAAGCTGCAAAGACTTTTTGAACCGAGGCCCATATCTCGGCACGTTATAATAAATTATGATTGTTATGATCTCTGGTTATTAATTTAGTCCATATAGTATAGATTGTCATCTTGATGTGGACCAAGTTCGTTGTTCATAATTGCTACTTTGTGTTACAAGAGCTGATTGTTGTTGTCCGCTTTGACTGTTGTTTGTTGTTGTTCCTCTCATTCTTCTTTTTGCTGTCGTTTAAATCGATTTTTTTGGACGGTTTATTCTGTCTGTATTGTAGATATGTTCTTAGAATGTAGTATACAGACACAATAAAGTAATATTTGTATGGTTTTACTTTGCAAGTATTTTGTATAGTTTTATTTGTGGTGAAACACAAGGTTTCTTCACAAATTTGTGGGTAGCGCAGCATTACTAAGAGACTCCTTTACTTTTCGAATTATTCTACCCAAAAAACACTTCGTGTAAAAATAGTCGTCAAGTGTTGGAATAATTAAAAAGAACTGATATCAAAAACGTCAATTTTCTATGTTTCAAAGAATTATTTTTCACGTGATTAGTCACACAACAAAATAATACTCATGAAAGAACCATGTTGTATAGTTACAGAACCACGTCCTTGACTACTGCACACTGTTTTGTTCTGAAATTTATGTGTAGTAATCTGCTAACAAAACAGTATGCATTAGTCAAGGACGTGGTTCTGTAACTATACAATATGGTTCTTTCAAGAGTATTATTTTGTTGTGTGACTAATTACGTGAAAAATAATTCTTTGAAACATAGAAAATTGACGTTTTTGATATCAGTTCTTTTTAATTATTCCAACACTTGACGACTATTTTTACACGAAGTGTTTTTTGGGGGATATCACTACTTTTTGATTTAATTGATTTTCCTCAATTAGTGATGCAAAAAGGGCGTAAATCGACTTACGCCCTTTTTCCATCAAGCCCCGCAAACAAAAAAGAAACTTTAGAAAGATGCTGAGAGAAAATTTTATAGTACTTTCTGAAGAGAGGAGAAATCTTGAGATAACAAGTGTGATCCTTTCAGTGACACTAGATAGCGCTCAGCAGTTTTGTTGATCTTTTCAAAATTTTGAAACCCACTGCTAGATTCACTAACAGAAAAATACCCCGTTTCAGTATTGTTGGCAATAATTAGAGATGGGTAATACCGAGTATTTCATAGAACTGGTACTTCAGTAATCGATTACATAAAAGTACCGAGTATTTACCCAGGTTCTTTTGTACTTGGTTTTTGAGATTCTGTGAGCGGATGTAAATGGAATAGTGGATTCGAGTAATTACTCTATGAGCCGTTCTTGAGCTACGCCAGGTAAGGTAAAAAAATGGATGGGTAACACGTAAAATATTGTGACCTAAATGACATTTTTTTTTTTAAATTTGAAGTGACGACATATCAACTCAAAGTGAGAACTTTTTAGGCAAGGGTCTGAGCTTTCCTTTGACATATCGATCGCAAAATTTTGATGAGCCCTTCTTGAGCTATGCCGGGTAAGGACAAAAAATGGATTGTGACACAATTTTTTTCTCATAGTTTTACTTTTCTGTGCGGTGTGGTGTGAATGTGGTATGTGTGTGTGTATGTGTGGTGTGTGTGTGTGAGTGTGTGGTGTGAGTGTTTGGTGTGAGTGTGTGGTGTGGTATGTGTGGTGTGTGTGTGTGAGTGTGTGTTTACGGATTAATAATTAGCCGAACGCGTAAAAGAAAAATTAATACTTAGCCGAACTTTACACAAATATCCAATACTTAGCCGAACCATGAGAGGTTCGGCTAATTCCTTTTTCCATTTTCATTGAAAATATAACTTTTTAAGTTTTCTGAGTGGTATTGGCGCATAGAGAATGAGTTGAAGAAATTATATTAATAATTTGAAAAATAAATATTAGATAGTCTTTCTCATTTTACAAAAAAACCCAATAAAATTGATGTTCGTCTAAATATTAATTTTTCTTTTACGTATATTCTTACGCAGCAATAATTAGACGAACCAAAAATCAGTATCGAAGCTACGGTTTTTTTTTGTTGAAACTTCGTTAATTTTTTTTGTTTCAACTGCTCGTCCCGACCTCTGGATGTCCAAGATACTCTTTAAGTGTAATTTTGTATCTGTTTAATCCTGTAATATAATTTATAATTTACATTTATTATGTGTATTGGAAAATTTCCAGTAAATCTACTTTCTTTACCTCTGCAGCTGGAAAGTAATTCAAATAGAATTCTCGTATAAGTATGAGGATTTGAGGAATAATAAGGCTTTACAATAACCTCTACAAGTTGAACATAATTATACACTCAGCGAGTGCTCACTAAATCTACAAGTGGAACGATCCGTGATCATAAATTTTGATTTTGTTTCTTTTTTTTTTTTTAAAAAAAAAAAAGGTGATTGTTTCAAGGACTTTTTTTATTTCTTAGCCATGAAACAGGAGCTACTATAGACCTTTGTGGTTTGTATTAATGGGCGAGAAGTGACTCATTACTACCCATTTAGGTGCTGGGTCATCACGAGAGCACCGGATGGTATCCCTCACAATCAACTATAACCAAATTTAGAATACAATTTTTTGTCGGCTCCAGCGATCAAACCCGCGGACCTTTTGTACGAGTGCTTAGCCACCGAGCTAATCGTGAGCTTGAATTTTTGCATTGATTGTTCTTAATATAATTTAGCTACCTCTTTTACCTGAAAAGTGGAATGAATGGAAAAGAAATTTGTTTAGATGAAACACAGCCCAAGCGGAATACCTGGATATGTAGAATACAGGAGCGATTCCAAATATCCACATTTATTTAGTTTGAATAATTTGAAACCTGCCAGACGAATGATAAATCTTTTTTCACGTGTATGATTCTTTTGCTGCAAGTTAAAAGTGACTACCATATTATAATATTATGCCCAAGAGCGGTACCAAGTACTCGTACATAGTTACTATTTTTACTTTTAACGGGTGTATTATACTACTTAATACTATTTTTATTTTTGACGGGTGTTTTTTTTTTTTTTTTTTTTTTGTGGGGTTTAACGTCGCTTTCAACTGCCATGGTCATATCACGACGGGGGTTTTACCCTCCATTCGCAGGAAACTCACAAACCTGCTACTCACATTGACCTCACCCAGCCTGAGTGGGGCCGGGAAAAGCCAGCGTCACGAGAATTAGAATTTGAATGGTCACCCATCCAAGTCTTAACCTCGCTAGATGTCGCTTAACTTCGGTGTTCTGAAGGGAACCGGTGTATTCAACATGCCATCGACGCTGGCTTTTGACGGGTGTATTGTACTACTAAATACTATTTTTACTTTTGACGGGTGTATTGTACTACTAAATACTATTTTTTACTTTTGACGAGTGTATTGTACTACTAAATACTATTTTTACTTTTGACGGGTGTATTGTACAGCTAAATACTATTTTTACTTTTGACGGGTGTATTGTACTACTAAATACTAATTTTACTTTTGACGGGTGTATTGTACAGCTAAATACTATTTTTACTTTTGACGGGTGTATTGTACTACTAAATACTATTTTTTACTTTTGACGGGTGTATTGTACAGCTAAATACTATTTTTAGACTGAGAAAAATGAAATTTAAAATGTACGTAGAAAAAATTTAAGTTTAAAATACCTAAAATTGCATACTTGATGAGCATTGAAGGCAAAATGTCAAATATAATAAAATACCCCTTCAACTTTCGCTGAGTATGCAAACAAGTGGTTCCAAATGCTTGTTAAGGCTTTATTCAC
The DNA here is from genome assembly GCA_024516035.1 of Bactericera cockerelli. Classification (NCBI taxonomy): domain Eukaryota; kingdom Metazoa; phylum Arthropoda; class Insecta; order Hemiptera; family Triozidae; genus Bactericera; species Bactericera cockerelli. The sequence goes on from CM044955.1 coordinate 50,154,858, forward strand.
CACTGCCTATCTTCAGTTCAAATTTGAAAGAAATCCTTAAAAAAGAGGTTATATGTCGACATGTTTTGCTTAGGATTTGACTCGATCTGAGATTTTGGATGTTTTCAGAAATCGAATGAACTTATCTTTCGAACCGTACGTCCGATTTGAATGAACTAAAGTGCTATCGATAGATCTAGTGGATTGTGAGATAGGCTGTTCTCGTTCATTTTCTGTCATTTTACATAAAGGGTTACTTTTTAACGGAAAACACTTTTGACGCACAACTGGGTTAAGAATGGCCTGGGTTATCAAAAAGTATGCATGCGATATCAAAAAAATTAACGATATTAGGCAGATCTTGCGAAACATTATCCCAAATTGGCATAAAAATATCAACATATTATTTCATTCTGTCCATTTCTTATCAAAAATGTCTATTTTGGCCTACCTCGAACTTTCAAAGGTCTGAAAACCTGGCAAAAATGCAAGCATCAAATCTGTGTTAGTCCATGCTTAATCGTTAGTTGAGAGCTATTGAAATCAACGTTTGTTTTTCAAAAACGCCTTCATATTATCATGTTATGCAATCATTTTGAAGGAGCCTTTGTGGCTTTCCTGTTGGCGGTACGGAAATTTTTTGGGAACCAAAAACGTATATTTTTGACTACTTCTTTCTAAAATTTAGTTTAAAATACCTAAAATTGCATACTTAATGAGAATTGAATGGAAAATGCAAATATGATAAAATACCCCTTCAACTTTCGCTGAATATGCAAACAAGTGGTTCCAAATGCTTGGTAAGGCTTTATTCACCACTGGCTATCTTCAGTTCAAATTTGAAAAAAATCCTTAAAGAAGAGGTTATACAGGGTGTCCCACCAAACTTGGACACCTCAAATTACTCGGCCCTTGAAAGAGTTTTTGAAAAATAAAAAATCCTAGGGTACATGGTCTAATTATGCGGTTTCAGTCATGAAATTTTTTTTATACAGGGTGGTTCAAAAGTTAGAAATTGATTTGTCAACTTTCGATTTTTAAATGGATCGACCTGAATTTTATTTGATAATTTTACTTCTAAATGGTTCTTGAGTACTTTTTTAAACAAAAATTTTACATACAGGGTGGTTTTTTTTCGACCAATTTTTTTTCTAAATCTCGAATAACTCATGTTTGTGTAATTTTTTCGATAACAAGAATAGAAAGTGTTTGTGTAATGAAAACACGCACGTTCAATTGGCATCAAAAAAATTTATACAGGGTGGTTCACAAGTGAAGTAATGATTTGATTTTTTTTTTAAACCAAGTTTTTTTAATTTTTTATTTGAGATTAATAATTTTAACTTAATTTTACACATTTTTTGTTAGTCATATCGAAAAACAAAACTAAAGTGTTGTACAGGGTGAGACATAATTTTTTTGGGACACCCTGTATATGGGCAGTCAAAGAGACGTAAAATTAAATATAAAAACTAAATGTGCAAGAAAAACTTTGATTTTTAATGATATCAAAAAGTTACGGTATTTTAACTAATATTGTCGCATGGACCGACAATGGGTACTCGAGGTTATATAAAATTCAACGAAGACTTCGAATCGTGGGGAAAAACAAGTAAGAAACACGAATTTTGAAGCCATTTTCAATTTGGTGTACACACTGAATGATTTTAAAACTAGAAATAAAAAGTAGGTAGGAGTAGACACAAAATTGAAAATGGCTTTTTGAATTCATTTTTTTCTTTCAGATTTGGACTCCTCGTTGAATTTTAGACAATTTCGACTACCCATATGATGTTTTATGAAAATATCTACAGGGTGGTCCATGCGACAATATTAGTTAAAACACCATAACTTTTTGATATCATTAAAAATCAAAGTTTTTCTTGTACATTTAGTTTTTATATTTAATTTTACGTCTCTTTGACTGCCCATATACAGGGTGTCACAAAAAAATTATGTCTCACCCTGTACAACACTTTAGTTTTGTTTTTCGATATGACTAACAAAAAATGTGTAAAATTAGGCGAGAATTATTAATCCCAAATAAAAAATTAAAAAAACTCGGTTTTAAAAAAAATCAAATCATTATTTCACTTGTGAACCACCCTGTATAAAAAAAATTGATGCCAATTGAAAGTGCGTGTATTCATAACACAAACACTCTCTATTCTTGTTATCGAAAAAATTACACAAAAATGAGTTATTCGAGATTTAGAAAAAAAATTGGTCGAAAAAAAACCACCCTGTATGTAAAATTTTTGTTTAAAAAAGTACTCAAAAACCATTTAGAAGTAAAATTATCAAATAAAATTCAGGTCGATCCATTTAAAAATCGAAAGTTGACAAATCAATTTCTGACTTTTGAACCACCCTGTATAAAAAAAATTCATGACTGAAACCGCATAATTAGACCATGTACCCTAGGATTTTTTATTTTTCAAAAACTCTTTCAAGGGCCGAGTAATTTGAGGTGTCCAAGTTTGGTGGGACACCCTGTATATGTCGACATGTTTTGCTTAGGATTTGACTCGATCTGAGATTTTAGATGTTTTCAGAAATCGAATGAACTTATCTTTCGAACCGTACGTCCGATTTGAATGAACTAAAGTGCTATCGATAGATCTAGTGGATTTCAAGTTAAGCTGTTCTAGTTCATTTTCTGTCATTTTACATAAAGGCTTACTTTTTAATGGAAAACACTTTTGAGACCCAACTGGGTTAAGAATGACCTGGGTTATCAAAAACTATGCATGCGATTTCAAAAAAATAAATGTTGATGTTTTTATGCCAATTTGGGATAACGTTTCGCAAGATCTGCCTAGTTTCGTTTATTTTTTTAAAATCGCATGCATACTTTTTGATAACCCAGGAAATTCTTAACCCAGTTGTGCGTCAAAAGTGTTTTCCGTTTAAAAGTAACCCTTTATGTAAAATGCAAAATCATATTTGCTATTTTCCTTCAATTATCATCAAGTATGCAATTTTAGGTATTTTAAACTAAATTTTAGAAAGAAGTAGTCAAAAATATACGTTTTTGGTTCCCAAAAAATTTCCGTACCGCCAACAGGAAAGCCACAAAGGCTCCTTTAAAATGATTGCATAACATGATAATATGAAGGCGTTTTTGAAAAACAAACGTTGATTTCTATAGCTCTCAACTAACGATTAAGCATGGACTAACACAGATTTGATGCTTGCATTTTTGCCAGGTTTTCAGACCTTTGAAAGTTCGAGGTAGGCCAAAATAGACATTTTTGATAAGAAATGGACAGAATGAAATAATATGTTGATATTTTTATGCCAATTTGGGATAATGTTTCGCAAGATCTGCCTAATATCGTTAATTTTTTTGATATCGCATGCATACTTTTTGATAACCCAGGCCATTCTTAACCCAGTTGTGCGTCAAAAGTGTTTTCCGTTAAAAAGTAACCCTTTATGTAAAATGACAGAAAATGAACGAGAACAGCCTATCTCACAATCCACTAGATCTATCGATAGCACTTTAGTTCATTCAAATCGGACGTACGGTTCGAAAGATAAGTTCATTCGATTTCTGAAAACATCCAAAATCTCAGATCGAGTCAAATCTTAAGCAAAACATGTCAACATATAACCTCTTCTTTAAAAATTTCTTTCAAATTTGAACTGAAGATAGGCAGTGGTGAATAAAGCCTTACCAAGCATTTGGAACCATTTGTTTGCATACTCAGGCAAAGTTGAAGGGGTATTTTATCATATTTGATATTTTGCCTTCAATTGTCATCAAGTATGTAATTTTAGGTATTTTAAACTAAATTTTAGAGAGAAGTAGTCAAAAATATACGTTTTTGGTTCCCAAAAAATTTCCTTACCACCAACAGGAAAGCCACAAAGGCTCCTTCAAAATGATTGCATAACTTGGATATTGAAGGGTTTTTTGAAAAAAAAAAGTTGATTTCAATAGATCTCAACTAACTATTAAGCATGGGCTAACACAGATTTTTGATGCTTGCATTTTTGCCAGGTTTTCACACCTTTGAAAGTTCGAGGTAGGCCAAAATAGACATTTTTGATGAGAAATGGACAGAATGAAAAAATAATGTTTTTATGCCAATTTGGGATAATGTTTCGCAAGATCTGCCTAATATCGTTGATTTTTTTTTAAATCGCATGCATAGTTTTTGATAACCCAGGCCATTCTTAACCCAGTTGTGCGTCAAAAGTGTTTTCCGTTAAAAAGTAACCCTTTATGTAAAATGACAGAAAATGAACGAGAACAGCCTATCTCACAATCCACTAGATCCATCGATAACACTTTAGTTCATTCAAATCGGACGTACGGTTCGAAAGATAAGTTCATTCGATTTCTGAAAACATCCAAAATTTCAGATCGAGTCAAATCTTAAGCAAAACATGTCGACATATAACCTCTTCTTTAAGGATTTTTTTCAAATTTGAACTGAAGATAGCCAGTGGTGATTAAAGCCTTGCCAAGCATTTGGAACCATTTGTTTGCATACTCAGGCAAAGTTGAAGGGGTATTTTATCATATTTGCATTTTGCCTTCAATTATCATCAAGTATGCAATTTAGGTATTTTAAACTAAATTTTAGAGAAAAGTAGACAACAGGAAAGCCACAAAGGCTCCTTCAAAATGATTGCATAACTTGGATATATGAAGAGGTTTTTGAAAAACAAAAGTTGATTTCAATAGCTCTCAACTAACGATTAAGCATGGACACAGATTTTTGATGCTTGCATTTTTGCCAGGATTTCAGACCTTTGAAAGTTCGAGGTAGCCCAAAATAGACATTTTTGATAAGAAATGGACGGAATGAAATAATCTGTTGATGTTTTTATGCCAATTTGGGATAACGTTTCGCAAGATCTGCCTAATATCGTTGATTTTTTTGAAATCGCATGCATACTTTTTGACAACCCAGGCCATTCTTGACCCATTTGTGCGTATACTACTATCGGGACTCCGTTGTGGCCGCTTGCCATATAAATAAATTTGAAGAGAATCGGTTGAGAACATTATAAATATTATAGTAAGTTTAATTAGATAGAACAAAAATATTCAGGGTCTTCATAAAGTCTCACCCAGGCCTAGGTTTCTCGAAAACGACTCAAAATATCAAAAAACGCAAAAACTCGTATTCCTTTATATTTAGGGGGATTGATTTTCAGCCAAAAAATTTTTGCCTACACGGCCCCAGTCAGGCTGGGCATGGACCAACTTTAAAATCTTAAATAGAATGGTATGTCTTGTGGCATATTGTTTTAAAGGTCTTATTGAGAGAAGTTCATTACAATAAATTTCAGTGTGCTACGACTTAGCGTTCTTGAGATACAGGGTCGGACGTCCTGCGTAATATCCCTATATTTTGACCTATAACTCGTTAACCGTAAATTATGGAGAAAATTTTTCTTGATAATAATAACTCCTTATAGCAAGAACTTTCGATCAAGTTAAAATTTGATTTGTTTTTTCGTTAAAATTTTTTCGACTGTTCGTCCGGCTGGCTGACGAAACCGACCAGAAACTAACATCAACAGAGTATGTCGAGTTATAACTTGTTCGAAAAGTCTCATCATAAGGAATTATTATTAACAAGAAAAATTTTCTCCATAATTTACGGTTATCGAGTTATAGGTCAAAATATATGGATATTACGCAGGACGTCCGACCCTGTATCTCGAGAACGGTAAGTTGTAGCTCACTCAAATTTGTTGTAATGAACTTTTCTTAATAAGACCTTTAAAACAATATGCCACAAGACATACCATTCTATTTAAGATTTTAAAGTTGGTCCATGCCCAGCCTGACTGGGGCCGTGTAGGCAAAAATTTTTCGGCTGAAAATCAATCCCTCTAAATATAAAGGAATACGGGTTTTTGCGTTTTTTGATATTCTGAGTCGTTTTCGAGAAACCTAGGCCTGGGTGAGACTTTATGAAGACCCTGTATACAGTAAAATACAATGAAATTATAAAGAAAAACAAAAAGATTGAGCAAAGATACAAGAACAAAAAAAAAAGAATGAAGTTAATGTCCTACTTCAGGGGCGGGGTCATATATTGCCTGTGGCAATCTCTTCCACCCAACCCTTGGGACATTTGTAAATACAAGTGATTCAGTAAAAAAATCTCTGATTCTAGCGATAATAAAAGTAGAAAAATTTGAATGCCATTCACGAGGAAGTATTGTGTCCATAATTGGCAGTGCATTTTATTCTCTTTCTATTAAACGGATCTGAACATACCAACATTGCCTTTTGCTTTATGAATTATTATAGCATTCAAAAATCTCGAACTCAGAACCAAATGACTAATATTCATGTATAGGTATATAGCAGTATTTTTCCTTCTTCTGTGGAGGGTCTGTGGGGAGGTCTTAGTTGTTAACACATAATAAAGGATCAAATTTTGTTTAGGTTTAAAAGTGCAGATCTCTTGTATTTAATGGCCTTCTTTTAAAAGGGGATACCTACCACGCTCCAAAGGCAAAGTACAAATGCAACTCATATAAATAAAAAAAGGTTGTGTTTCACTAAATTCAGACCGTTAGAAATAAAAACAAAGGGAGAATGGAGGTAATTATTTATATTGTACAGTTTGCCGACTTTACAACTTCTTATTCCTTTCGAGATTTTGACGAAATTTTTTACACATATAGGTATAGGAGACGTATTGTAGGTGGTCCCATTTTAAATTCATTAACTTCGCACTATCACTTGTTGGTGATACAGACCATGTGTCTGACCACTATATTTTTACTTAAACGCTTATATCTCTTGAACAATACACCCAATTGTCACGAAATTATGTATGTATATTGTATATGCTGGGAGTTAGCGTTCTCATTGTGCATTTATAGCTAAATCATAAGCTTTGATATTTAGGAAATCCAATTTTTTTTACAAAAAAGTGCAAAAATAACGTCTATGACTTGCCGATACACAATTTTTTGTAGATTTGGATTTGTAGGAAAAACGTTATTCTACCATAATATTTATAACATATAAAATTTGAAGAAAATCGGTTAAGCGGTTTTAGATAATATATAATAACACTCTATATTGGAAGGTAAGATACCTATACTTATATAAGAGAGTTTCACTCACTGACTGACTCACTCACTCACTGATTCATCACTGTTTCTCCGAACTGGTAAGTCCTAGGAAGCTGAAATTTGGTAGGTAGCTTTGTCTTATAGTCTAGATGTGCAATAAGACGGAATTTTTCGAAATTCCCACTACAACACCTGCCATTGGCGAAAAAGGATTTTTTGCTTCTAGCGGGCCATGCTTCGGCCCGCAAAGCGGGCGACAGCCCGCTAGTAATAGATATAATAACCACCAGGCGAGGTTAATACTCAAAGCATTTTCTACCACCTTAACCCTCAGAGTCTTATTATTTTGTGGTTACAAACTCAAATAAATGAGGAAAAATTCATGCACTGGGTGGGATTCGAACCAACGGATCCCTACACTATAATTTCTAGTTATTATGTTTTACTAGTTATAATATTATCCTGTATAAAATTTACAATAAATAAAGAGGTGCTATATTAAACTGTTAGCATAATGGGACTCCCTGTCTCGAGCTGACAGTCTAAATAAAGCACTACTATACTATACTATACTACACTACCTAGATCACCAGACTAGCGCTTTAACCACTTGACTACCAGTGCACTGTACAAGAGATACAATGGAGTTTTATTTTATTTTTTAAAGATGAGTGTTTAACAGCCTTTTTTATTTCGTAGCTATAAACAGGGGCTACTGTAGAAGCTTGTGGTCTGTGTTGTAGCCTGCCCATCCCGTAGTATGCCTCCACTCTGATGGGCGAGAAGTGACACAATACTTACCGTTTAGGTGCTGAGTCAACACGAGCGCACCGAAAGGTATTCCCTACAAACAACTGTAACCAAATTTTGAATACAAATTTTTGTCGGCGCGGGGGTTCGGACCCGGGACCTTCCGCATAGGAAGCGAGTGCTTAACCACTGAGCTTAAGTATAAAATCTCAAAATTGCCACGTGTATACAATGTAAACCAATCACGAGGAAGTATTGTGTTAATAATTTATTGACAGTGTATTACTTCCGAGAAATTTCTAATATTAGAAACTAATATTTCTAATATTAGAAATATTAGTATTGTGTTCGTTTCTGTAAAAAAAAAACATTTTTTTGCTCTGAGCAATTTTGGTTTTGTGTCCGTCTGTCGGTCTATTAAAAATATTCCTTGTAACGCGCAAATCTCGGAAACTACTCAATGGATTTTGATTAAAATTTCCTACGTGTATATAATGTGAAATAATCACGAGGAAGTATTGTGTCCATAATTGGCAGTGTTTTTTATCTTCAAATTATTTCGATGATTATTATTTTGTTTTACCAAGAGTTGTGTATAATAATTTCCTGAGAACTTATATGTTTCATTCCTATTATAATTATATTAGAAAATTTAGGAAGTAATAGTAGGACCTGACTCATCTGACCAAACTTATCACACGTAAAGTTTCGTTCCATTAAGTAGATAATGCCTTGATTTAATCATTCCATTTTCCTGCCCGAGCAAAGCTATGTTAAGACAATAATATACTTTTCAATTATTTATTTTTTTAAAAGCGACGTTAAACCCCACTTTTAACTGCATGGTCATATGACGACGGGGGTGTTACCCTCTTTTCACAGGAAACTAAAAAAACCGGCTATCCACATAAACCTCACCCAGCCTTTGTTGGGCCGGAATACCAGCATCACGAAGATGTACGTTGCTCAACTTCGGTGATCCTACAAGAACCGGTGCCTTCAACGCTGGCTCAAAAATCGTTAATGTTCGGTTAAGTACTATTTTTTCATTTGCGTGTTCTGCTAAGTATCAAACGCGAAAATGGTTCGGCTAAGTATTGCTGAATGAGGAAATTTTAGAGACCGGCACTGGTCGCTTCGCGCTCGGGAATTAGCAGAACGTTAGAATTTTTCAATTATTTTCGAAATGGTTGAGAATTGTAAAAAAAACCGAGAAGTGTGTATCTCTTAAATTAAAATTGCTAGCAATTGATATAAACCTTATTCAAATCGGACAAACTTTTCTTAAGTTCGGCTAAGTCGCAACGCGAAAATGGTTCGGCTAAGTATTGCTGCGTGAGGATGTGTGTGTGTGTGTGTGTGTGGTGTGTGTGTGTGTGTGGTGTGTGTTTTTGTGTGATGTGTGTGTGATGTGTGTGTGTGTGTGTGTGTGTGATGTGTGTGTGTGTGATTTGTGTGTTATGTGTGGTGGTGTGGTGTGGTGTGTTTTGTGTGTGTGATGGGCTGGCGAAGCGGCGGGTGTAAACCGCTAGTGTTTCAATAAATTAGAAGTTCCACTTCCTAGTTTATAAACTGAGTTACATAATCTACACTTCCCTAAACCGTCCGATTGTTTGAAACTGGTTCTTACTATGGCTTTAAGAAATGATGACCCTTATATTTGCCTAACTTCAAGTTCCTAAACATCAAAGTGAAGTCACAACTACTCAAAGTCACTTTACTAAATCTACGCTGAAACCGGGACTTGAACCACCGACCTCTACGTTACAAGTCCACTGCCTTATCGATCAAGCTACTGAGGTCGGTAAGTTGCTAAACATGGTGTCATTTCAGCATTATCAGTATAAACAGAAAAAGTAAGAAATCGTTCTAGATATACATTTTTATTATTATTATTATCTGACCTGGTTGCAGGGTTTCCAATGAAACCCTTACAATTAACACTGCGACCTAATTAGATCTACTGTGACCAGTTGATTTTATTTGGTTTTAACGTCCTGACTGAGATAGTCAGGACGGGGGTTTTACCTTCCATTCGCTGGGAATCGTACCAGCTACCCACATTAACCTCACCCAGCCTGGGTAGGGCCGGAAATGCCAGCCTCACGTGTTTGGATGAACCAGAATTTTCGTCGAAAAGTCTGCCCCAACCGAGAGTTGAACTCGCGAACTCTGGATAACGGGCAGTAGTCACAACCATTAAGCCACGGAGGCTGGCTAGATACACATTTAATAATTATTATTAATTTATAGGCAGACATGTATCCGTGAAACATACCCTGAAAATTTCAGCTCGATTGGACAAAATATGCAACTTATATCACGTGACAGATCAATGTTGATCGAGTTAAACCATACTCACTTCATTCGAAATTAAACGGTCATAGGAGGTTGACTCAAACTACCAACTACTGTTTTTTTTTCTCACGAGAAAACCAGACATCCAAAGTACAGAGTTAAAAAAATTCTACCTAGCCGGGATTCGAACCCAGGTCACCTCGCAAACTTTGTGTTTTACCTACACCAGTCGACGACCACAGAGACTGCTCAATACATAATAGGTATTTTATTATAATTTATCATTGTTTTGATCTACATTAATCAATATTTTTCCTCTTACTGGCCAATATTTTATACACTTCTCATAATATAGACCTAGTTTACCTCTTGATGTAGAAATCTTTAAATAACGTTATAGAACGTTATTATTCCCCTTCTGATAAAACGGTCTGCTGGCAGCTTGGATGAAGCAAAGGCATTTATATACCACCCATAATTTAAGTTATATGTGAGGCGAAGATTTTTTGTTACTCTCATAAATCTAAATTCAGTTTTTTCTTTTTATGTCTCACACTGTCGCTGATTTTTCTAAAATTTTATTTACATCGTAGTATAATTCTGCGTAATTAGACCTTTAGAAAGAACCTTCAGTCATCAACTTGGGATAACTAGGCGTGGCTCCAGGGTTCATTATAGATATTCCTTTAGAGGGCTTTAAAGACTTTTCTACTTGTTTCAACCATCTGAAATTAGGTGATCTCATTCCCTTTGACTAGACCCTTCTAAAAACACAGAAATACATCTCTAGGATAACAATAGACGGCTCTGGGCTCCAAAATAAGTATTCCTTTCAAAGGCTATAACTCAAGTTTGGTCCAGTGTAATACTTTGGTTATATTTTTATATTTTTTCCTATGATAAGGCCTTTCGAAAAATACCAGAATCGCAGCTCCAAGATAACCAGGGGCGGCTCTGTGCAACTTTCCGCTTTTATTTAAGAAGGCTATATCTCCTATCCTATAAAAAATAAATACTTGAAACTATAAAAGGTATGCAGGGATAAAAATTCCTTATTCAAAAACGTAGCTCACGTCTTTCCACGACAAGCACACATTGCTGTACGCTTGACAGAAAATTGGTCTGAAAAAAAAAACCTGTATGAATATTTTCATGAAATTTAAGATTTTCGGCGTGGCCAGAAAACGACTTTAACTGTTCGTAGGAACCTCGCGCTTTCGTGAAACACAATCTATTTTCGCGTCTCATTACGAATTTGAAATAAAAATTGATAAAAGTTAGCGGGAAGTGTGCGAAAACAATAAAACAAAATACATATAAACTCTGTTTCGTGTTAATATAGGCCGGTTGGCTGGCGCTACTTGACGAGCGCTCGCCTACCGGCGAGCTTGATTAAATTAATTTCTTTTTACTCTGGTAATACCGCCACTGGTCGTTACTCTTACAAGTAACAACTCATTTTTCCTCACGAGGTATGAGTTGACCCCGAAGATCCAAGTACAGAGCAGAAAAATTCCAGACCCGCTGGGGGTCGAACCCAGGTCTCCATGCTCGCAATGCCTAGCGCGCTAACTCACTCTGCCACGGTGACACAATTAAATAATATTTCAAAGATGTAATTATTTCATAGGTATTCATTTTGTTTCTAATCTTAAAATAAATAAAGGAAAGTATAGAATCAATCCTACTCTTTTCAAACATAACCAAAGCTTGACCTCAAAACACTACTTTGGAAAACAGCACCGCCTCCCTCAACGGTACTCCGTTGTTCAACCGAATGTGGACCATCTGAAGAATCGAACCCGGAGCTAGCACCGCAGGCGGATCAGGAACAATCCACGGAGGAAGCGAACAACAGTCTCGGGACCTAGAAACTCCTAGCAAATCCAATGTGTGCCTAGAAGACTTTTCAAGATGGCCCATATCTTCTGGGTTTCGATTTCAGACACAAAAACATATCCCAGAACAATGAAAAGGAGATCGCGATAGATTTGAAAACAGTCACTTTCTATTCTTCTTTTACATATTTTCTTTACTTCTTAAGAATCTGAAGTTCTCGTCAATCTTGAGAATAATGAAACTTTCTTCCCTCAAGCATCAGATGATCAAAGTGTAATTGTGATTTCTAAGCGAAAAACAATGAATTTGGTGTTAAAGAAATTGGCCTACTCTCCTGTGTTTGTGTCTTTGGACGGTGTAATCTGTCTTCTTCTTCTCTGTCTTATCCCGCTTGAGCACGGTCGACGTTCTTCAACCTCATGGTTGAGATCGGTTGTTTTGGCACATTTTTTTTACAGCTGGATGCCCTTCCTAACGCCAACGAAAAACACCAAAATTTCAAAAACATCAAAATTTAAATAATTTCTAAATCTCGCGGCACCCTGGTTGCAGACCACTGGCATTATTAGTGCATCAATAGTGGAATGTTCGCCCCCTGTAGAAATATTATACATGAAAAAGTAATATACATATTTCTTTAGTTGTTTGTCAAAATTCTTTTGAATTTCATATACATACTCACAAAATTTACAAAATTACTAACCAACGAAGATTAATATACAGGGTGCGGCGCGGTAATGTCCCATTTTGAATCGCTTAGTGTGAAGCCGCACTTCTAATTAGACAAGTTCAAACAAAGTTAGAAGATGCAAAAACTACTAATTTTTTCGATTCAATTTAGCTCTATAGTCAAAATGATTTTATCAAAGCAACAGAAAGCTTATTGCGTGGAGCGTTATTTTTCGAAAAATAAGTGTATCGTAGCAGTGCAGCGGGAGTTTGACATTGCACACCAAACTGTAACTCGATCTGCATGGAGGGGGTTTTCATGAAGTTCCCTAGGGTTGTTGTCACTCCAATAACGCATATTTTGTTTATTAACACAGCCTGACATGTGAAAATGGGCTTCATCACTGAAGAAAACTATCGCATCTGGAAGTAAGGAGTCAATCAGGGTTTCACATGCATTTTGTCGTTGAATAAAGTCTCGCTTGAATAATTCCTGCACCACTACCATTTTGTAGGGATGAAAATGCAATTCTTTATGAAGTATCCTCCGCAATGAACGGTCTGATATGCCAAGAGCAGCAGCATGCTTGCGAGCTGAGCACCTAGGTGACCGGAATATCGCCTCACGTACTCGTTCAACGTTTTCGGGGGTTGACACAGGCTGTGTTAATAAACAAAATATGCGTTATTGGAGTGACAACAACCCTAGGGAACTTCATGAAAACCCCCTCCATGCAGATCGAGTTACAGTTTGGTGTGCAATGTCAAACTCCCGCTGCACTGCTACGATACACTTAATTTTCGAAAAATAACTCTCCACGCAATAAGCTTTCTGTTGCTTTGATAAAATCATTTTGACAACTGAGCTAAATTGAATCGAAAAAATTAGTAGTTTGTGCATCTTTTAACTTTGTTTGAACTTGTCTAATTAGAAGTGCGGCTTCACACTGGGCGATTCAAAATGGGACATTACCGCGCCGCACCCTGTACTTTCCTACTTACAACTAGGAGTAGGTACTTCTACCTCCTTTTCGATAGTATTATTTTTAATAGACGCCAAAAAATTTTCAGTCCCTCAAAAACATCAAAGAATTCACTATGAATACCTACAAAGGAGTAGATAGTATTCGATCAAATCATCTTGAACAGACTCCAAAATATCTCAATTCTCCGGAGAGGTGCAAGAATGAAAGAAACGGAGCGGTCATTAAGAGGGACCTCCCCAATGAGGGCCCACACCAGCGCAGCATCATCTATCATCACACAATTAACAAGAAATAATCAAACAAGAACTTCAAATGGTAAATCACCAGGGAAAAAACAAAAAACAAGTTAAGTGGTTCATCTTGTCGGCACGAGCAGAAGACTCTAAGAAGCCACCAGAAAGATCAGATAAGATCGCCGGACCACAACAGGTAATCAAAAATGATGTATAATCCTCATTATTTTTCATATCATTGCAACGGATAAATTAAACTTATAGGTAATTATATAACTACTAAAAGATAATTATAAAAAAATTTATTTAAACAGAAACGGCTTGAAAATGACCAAAATCATTGGGCAACAGCAAAATGGACGGTTTTATGGTGATACTGTATCAACTAGACTTCGGTGGATTCAAAGGGACCGTTTTCATTTTATGAATATAGTTAATTTAAAACTCATTACTGAGTTGGTTATTGCGAAAGTCAATTTTTCCCTTTTCCTCTTCCTTCACATTTTTACTGTAGCTTTTGCCTCACAGCAATACGTTTATTTGACCACGGCCCAACAGACCTTATGCCTGGTTTACCCACCAAGTTTGCTACTTGAACGTCATTAACTTGCGAATAATAATTAACAAACAGTATGATTTCCATGGCGTCCTAAAATCACTGATAGTCAAGTAGAAAGATAAAATGGTAGGTTTTTAGTGGGTGAGCCCTGGAACCGTGGTGTTCAGGAACCTTTTCTTTCTATTAATTTTCCTTATAGGCAATTTTGAGCTTGTTATGAAACGAAATGGCAAATGTTTTGTTTTACCTTTTCCTTCAGACATTTTGGTTTACTTTGAGCTTTTGCTCACGAGCAAATACTTCTTTTTTTGATGATACGGCCCAATCAGAACCTTTGCTGGTATACTGTCCATCAATTTTCAGTCACTATAAATTTTTTTTAATGGAATATTGTTTAGTACACAATTGATTTTGTGTAGTCACTGGTAGTCAAGTGGTTAACGCGTAGTTCGGTAATCCAGGTATCGTAGGGATCCGTTCGTTCGAATCCCACCTAGTGCATGAATTTTTCCTGATTAATTTGAGTTTGTGACCACATGATAGTAAGACTCTGAGGGTTAGGTGGTAGAGAATGCTTTGAGCATTAACCTCGCCTGGTGGTTACCTTCCACTAAAGAGTGTTATTATTATAATTATTAATTCTCAAAGCATTATCTGCTACCTAACGCTTACAGTCTAATTATGATGTGGTCATAAAATCAAATGAATGAGGAAAAATTCATGCACTGGGTGGGATTCGAACCAACGGATACCTACGCTACCTGGATTACCAGACTAGCGCGTAAACCACTTGACTACCAGTGCACGGTTTACCATGATAATATATGGTGAACGTAAAATAAATTTATCAGTAGGATTAGAAACAAAAAATGTGTTTCTTTTAGTGCAGAATTATCGGTAAGAATTTTCCGTATCTTTTATGTCCTATCTCCTAATATCGATGATATCTTATTTTGTCCATAACTGCACCACTGATTGCTGATCACATCATCAAAACAGGTACCTTCTAATTCTTCCTCACGTGTTATTAGTAGACCCCGTAACATCATAACTACACGATTTTTTTACTTTCTATTACCTATGAGGTATAGAAAGTATTGTTTTCGCTCGGTTTTTTTACTTTGCTGTGATTCGAACTCACGTCAACCTGTGTGTAAGCCTAATATACACCTCAGTGACTTGGAGACTTTGGAGAGTTATAGCAGTAGAAGTAAACTAGTAAAGAATTCTGTTTTTCTTCATAGTTTGTGAACGTTCAGCTACAAAGGCGTGGAATCGGCACTTCGTGCTGTGGTAAAGGCGGCACTCTGTGAATCCAGAGATTCCAGAAGTCGCGGGTTCGAAACCCAGCCGGGATATGACAAGTTATCCTCCCATTTGGATTTTTACCACATAATAATATGTCTTGGGCTTACTGCTGGAATAATGGGACTTAATAGTCCCAGTCGGGCAGTATAAATAAGGCGATATTATTATTATTATTATTACTTTTGACTTGGCCGGGCGGAGAGCTCGCGCTCCTGAATAAACAACCAGGTGAGTGTAAGCTCTCGTCATGCTCAATTCAAAGAGTCTATTTGGTATGCGTTTAGTCGACTCATCCTGGGAAGTCCTTCCATCTAATAATAGTCCCTTATCTCTGGATTCTGTATCAATTAGGTCTCTGACTCTGGAATGTCTTGTTCAACCCCTTGTATCTCCTGAGTTCCTTCCAACTCCTGCGGCTACCTTCCCTAGAATAAATAAATCACTCAACTACTCTTCTGATTACAGGTATTAGGAACTAATTGAGTTTCGAACCGAAGAATTGTTTTTGGATCACTTCAACTAATAAGATGAGTTTTATTTCATTCTTTATTGAATGGAATTTATGACAAACATAATCTTCTTTTCTTCATTCTTCGTCTTATTCCGTTTCAACGGGGTGGGATTTTCTTCCACAATCTCGCTTGAATGTGATCGTAGAAAGTCTGGAATGTGACTTCGGCGGATGTTTTTTCTTCATCAATGATTTCTCTTTGTACTCAAACTTGAGGACAAGAATCAGTTCGAATGCTGGTTTGCTCCCTGTTTGTAATTCTCATCCAAAAATCCCAACAGATTTGACCAGATTCAGTGGAGACGACAAACGCACTTTGGTATTTTGTATTGGTTTAGCAAATGTCGAGTATGTCACTACTTATGTTGATAGATGCACGATATTAGCATATTCTTGAATAATTTGAATTAACTAGATATTAAAATCCAAGGTCTATGTGAGGATGGAAAAGTTCATTCTCATCAAGCAATTATGTATTTAAAAAATAAGTTTTTTTCCGTTTCTACAGTCCTCCAGCGCATAGCATCGCCATCAGTTCTATTCTATTGATTCTGACTCGCGCTATTTTAAAGACACTCTGTATATTCCATATTTTTAATAACAGCTTTTAGTCAATATTATAAGCTCAAGATGGAATTCTCTGGGGCTCTTCTAATTAATTTTGATCCTTTATTTCCGGTGCGTCTTTTTTTAATTTTTACTTTGCGAGATTTAATTTTGCAAAAACGAGAGAGATACAAGTACTATTATTAGTCAATGGAATCGGGTAAATATCGCTTTGGAACTTCGGTTTGATTGATTCCTATGGTTGTAAAGCCCAGAAGATAGCGAGCTCTATTATTAGGAACATGATTTATAACCTGTGGAATGCGATTCGGATTATCAAGCCCTTTGGCGAGCAAGTTTCGTGCGGTCGATCGTTGTAGATTGCAAATTTAGTACCGAAATTGAATCGAACTCTTCTGTAATCATTTATAAACCACACTCGTTTTGCTTGTCTTATATATTGATGTTGGAAAAGTTTTAATTAATCTTCTAACTAACTAGTTTTGGAAAACAACATTACAATGCAAATATTTCATGAAGTCCAACGTTTTGTGTTAAAGTGCCCAGCATGCTGGCTGCATTTCCTCTCTGAATGGCTATTGACAATAATTGGCTATCTGCCAAAGATAAAATTTAGCCATCCTGTTACCGGTAAGTGCGACTAGCTTCTTTTTTTTTTTTTTGTGGGGTTTAACGTCGCTTTCAACTGCCATGGTCATATCACGACGGGGGTTTTACCCTCCATTCGCAGGAAACTCACAAACCTGCTACTCACATTGACCTCACCCAGCCTGAGTGGGGCCGGGAAAAGCCAGCGTCACGAGAATTAGAATTTGAATGGTCACCCATCCAAGTCCTAACCTCGCTGGATGTCGCTTAACTTCGGTGTTCTGAAGGGAACCGGTGTATTCAACATGCCATCGACGCTGGCTGACTAGCTTCTGACCAACAACATTGACAAAGTTTTGGATCCATTCTGTAGGTTCATAGTAAGTTGGAATTCTTTCTGGTACCTACCTTAAAAAATCATGGACTCTACTTTTTTTTTGTAAATTACATTCAACTAAAAACGGCTACTTTAAAAGGCTACAAACTGATGTAATCTGGTATTCATGATGGCTAGAAAGTGGTATTTTATTTGATTTGCGAAAAAATGTTTCGGGACTCGAACCCTGATCCCCGCAGTGAGTGCTGGGTGGTATTGGGTGGTCATTAATTATAGGCTTGTTTACAGGCCGTGTCTTGCAGCTTGTTTTCTCATAACAAAGACGTTGGTACTCCAAATAACTACCTTACAGCAGCTCGCCTTTTGTTCCTTTGGGTCAGATTTGTGAGGGATAGATCATCGCAGTCTTCTTTTTGTGAGCAAGAAATAATTTGGGTCAAATTTGTGAGGGATAGATTATCACAATTTTTTTTGTGAGCAAGGGGTTTGGATCAGATTTGTGAGGGATAGATCAAGGAATTTGGTCCCATAAGTGTCTTCTTTTTCTTTTTGTGAGCATGGGATTTTTTTTCAGATTTGTGAGTGATGATGATTGTATAAAATAAATGTTTAGCGCGAACGACATGTATAATGACAAGGTTAAAGCGCTTACAATTATGATTTCAAATTGTAAAATAGTCTTCTGGGACTGAAAGATCACCAAATTAGTCGTATGATGAGGGTGGCTGGATTCCTGTTTTTTTTTTGTGCTTTTCAGTCCTGAACATACCGGAATTCTTCCCGAGCTATCTCTCTCTCTCTCTCTCTCTCTCTCTCTCTCTCTCTCCGGGTGAACCATTCGAATCATTATTGTTATTAAAAACAAAATCAATGATTCACCCAATGTTCCTTGTTTCTGCTGAGATATGTGCTGGTGGCGCCTTCGGGAATATTTCCATCTTTGTCTTGTAAAATTATAAACCGACCTCAGTGGCTTGACTTTTCATCTGGAGGTCAGACGTTTGAGTTTCAAGTGAAGCAATAGTTTTCTGTGGAATAGCTTATCTGTTGCATATAAAAATAATAATAATAAAAACAAATTTATTCGGCGAGTATTTGGTGGTGGAATAAAGAATCTAGTTATCTAGTCAATAACGCCGATACAACCATGTTAACTTCAGCAATGTTATGAGAGCTGGACCTCCCCAGAAAGCTTTTTCACTCTTATAATCACCAAATCTCTCCTTCAACTGCACTCTGTTGGGTTTTAACGGAATTTGACGGTTGATTGTTGAAAGGGAGATTTGGGGATTTTGAGAGTGCTTTCTGGAATAAGGCCATGGTGTATTCAACATGCCATCTTTGCTAGCTAAATTTGGTAAAATTATTAAATATTATTACCTATTTAACTGTAATAATCACCGGTGGATACCTATATTATGAAAAATTAATTTATTGGGAGGAATCTGAAAAAGGTTCTCTGCGCTATTGGGAATACTATAACTATTCAAGCAATGACCAATCGACCACCAACAGAATAAGCTATGCAGCTATGCACCTTTTACTTACAAATTCTACATCTACAGTTATGTCACTGCATTCCTCTGTCACAAAGAGTTGGTAAGGGTTTACCAAATCTTAGCCAGAAACATGATAACATTTAGCTGATAATTTGGATGGATAAGATAACATTAATCATAGTTTTCTACGTCAGTGAGTCTATTCAAGAAAAAGGATCTTATAAGAATCTACCTGCTTTTAATACATGAGTACTTACCTATTTGTTTTTAGTACAAGACATTTGTTTCTCATTCAAAAATCTGGCCTCTTGAAGTCTCAATCAAATGAATAAGGTTTCAATGAACCAAAATGTCTGGAAACAATAGGCAGCCCCTCATAAAGCTGTGCGGTCTAGATGAATGAGATTCCTAACCCAGGTATTCAAAGGTGAAAAAAAATTCGACGAAAAATTGGGAGAGAGATGATAAAATTTGAATCAATCTTAACTGACCGTACTTCCCTGAACATGATTTGTCCATTAAGGTAAACATAGTTCTGAAAGAAGTATTTTATACAATCTTGGAAGAAATTCTTTCTCATTAGGCTTTGTCTAAGAATTCCGTGGACGCATCGAGTGCTCCAGGTAGAACCACCTAATTTTTCATTGTTTAAAGTAGGGTACGATTCAGTTAGGTGCCATTGTTCCACAGAGCCGTCAATGAACAGTGTTATTGTTTCATGGTTATGCATGCGTTTCCTGCCAATGCTGTTACCTACTTAGATAAATCAGGTGATGAGGATTCCTCAAGATCCGAACCAAATAGACAGTTCGGGTTGGAAGAGTCACAGATTGATTGCCAAAAATCTGGCGTAAACATTTTTTTTATATTATGAGAATAGGTGATAGAGGTTATCAATTTTGTGTTCATTTCAAGAGTGCAGATGTCTCAATTACAGAAACTCTGTAATTTTAATAATGTTTCCGATGCTTGGGACTCGAACCAGCCACCTCCAGATTACGAGTCCGCCGTCTTATTGATCAAACTTGAAGGCTTAAAAAACATCTATCTATTCAAAATGAAAAATCCTCAATGTCTGTATTCATTTATCAATTGAGTTTATTGAAAGATCTCAAAACAGAATACCCTCCTAGACCACCAGCCGCACCCCCAAGACAATATTAATTTTCTATAATTATATGAAAGAAAGTTATTATGACCATAAGAATGGGTAAAATCGCAGACTTGTTTATGCTTTGTAATAATTGAAGTTAGCATTATATAATTTGAAGAGATTAAAGTTGTTGCCAATGCCATCTTTCTACTCTATGTCCAAGTAAGAATAGTTGACAGTTATTGGGACAATCATTAAAGGTGGGTAATTGAATACACAAGTCTTTTGGGACAGTTTGTCCCTATACAATTTGAATGGCCAAACTAGCTACATTGAAGTTATGAAACGATGCACAATGTGCTTGAACATAGGTAGATATTGATAGCAATTTGCCGGTTTCTATCAAAATAAGTATTTCAATAGCCAAATCTTAATGTGAAACTGCGTGCTTTTAGGTGGTACACTTCTGATAGGTATACATATATACACATATGTAGTATATGTAGTACCAATTTGTCGGTTTACAATTTACCAGGTCACAATAAAAAGTTGAAAGTTCTGCAAGAATGTCATCTCATAGTAAGCAGTTCACACTTGTCCGTTCTTGATTTTCTCCTCCAATTGCTTGGAAAGGACATACTTTTGAATTTTACCGGATGTGGTCTTCGGGAAGTCCTGGACAAACTCTATGTACCTGGGAATTTTGAAATGGGCAATCTGGAAAAGGGGAGAAAATACATTAGTAGATTGTTTAAGGAATATGGGCAGAAAACGATCAAAATAGGCGATAAATCGAAAAACGAATTTTCTTCAATACAAACTACAAAAGGAAATAAAAATGAACTGGAAAAGGTTAAAATGAATAAAACTGAAATTTCGGTTTGCTGAATTTAGCGTCTAGGAAGGGGATATATTTTATTTTCTTGACAAAATAATTAAAATATGAGTTTATAATATAAACTCATATTTTAATTATTTAATTTTATGATGATATAAACTTTATATCATCATGAAATTATTATTTATTCGTGCAATAATGACTCATTTTTGTTGATTAAGGGGCAGAAATACCGACCTCCGGTTACAAATCTGCCGCCTTATCGATCCAGCTATGGAGCTACTGAACTGAAGTCGGGGTTTTTAAACTGTTCAGGTTATTAGATGAATATTCTCCTATTCACCTATAGTCTCTATACTATAACTTGCTACTCTTTCGAAGTAGTAAAAACAAATACCTACCGAACACATAACATTTCAAAAACATGCAAGACGAAGTTCACAATGAAAATTTTACTGTGTATGCAGTAAATATAAGATATGTCATTGATAACTTTATTTTGTTGACTTGGTTTGCTGGTTCAAAGGATCATGCAAGGAATTTCGACATCTTATTCTTCAGACAGTAAGATGTCAGCCTGAATTACTTTGTCGGGTATTGACATTTAGATCTCACAGGAGTTACTTCATCACTCTGTCAAAATTAACTGCACATATTTTCCTTTAAAAGTTGACATAGCTAATTGACAAAGAAGAGGACTTTTCAGAAATCAGAATTATACTACCACCATAGTATAACACACTTGAGATTGCAAAGATTCAGATATTATCAGAAGACCACCCGTACCCTAATACTCAAAAGATGCGTTTTAGTCATTTTTTCAAATTCATGTTAAGAGTAACAAATAAATTTTGTAAATAATTTCAGTTTGTGGTGGAAAAATCGACAAGATCCTTTTGGTCGTTGTACAGAATAAGAAGAAACACGAATACAAAAAAAACATCTATGGACACCGAAATACAAAAATAGTAAGTAGAAAAATATATCTAGAAGTATTAAAGCAATAAAATTTATTATTATCTAGATTTTCCAATGGTGTAAGAAAAGTGTCTTTTTACATAATGAGGAAACAAAATTATTCAAGGGTAGCATATTCTGCTAGGCGCCAGGCGCCTCTTTAGGGGCTAAAGTGAGAATGACACCCTTTCTCGAATATTTGTAGAGAGAGAGAGAGATCCTTTTATTGCTTTTCATGGTGTCTTTGAATTAATTTATAACACACTCAAGATGAAAATACAAGGTGGAATAGAATCAATGTGTGAATTATTTTTGCAAATTTTGAAAACAAAAATAAAATACGTTTCGATTTCTTTTTCTTCTGACAAATAAACCCATTAGAGGTCGTGTGTTCTATGACGTAAGTCTAGTAAGGAGGTGATTAGGTAGGACAACTGGGACATAGGGCTGAATCAAAAATATTTATGGATCTAAAATCTAAAAGGACTTATACTCACCCGGGATTTTAGAAATTAAACTTTGATCCTTAGCAAATCATCATTAGAGTGCTCCCACACTATCTAACAGATCACTTCTTCTTTTTGTCCCAATGGTCTTTTCCAATGTAGTTCTCAAAGAAGTACTTGTCGTAGATCTTGGTGGTGGTGGGTTTAGTTTTTATTGTGGTTCTAGTTTTCAGAGCTTCCTCCCGGAGCTTGTTCTTGATGCCTAACCAGTCGTTGATGCGCGTCCGAATAGGCCCGTCGGGATAGTGGTAGTCAAAGTAGGTCTTGCTCAACCTACCGACCATGTACTTCATGAACTTGATATCCTTCCACAGATCAGCCCACCGCTCGCTCAGGTACTCATCATTCATGCCCGCGTGGAACCAGCCCATCTCCACGTTGTTCAACATGTTCTTGACCGCTTTCGGATCTCGAAGGAAGACTTTCGCGGTGATCCAGTCTTTGATGTTCCTGAACTGCAGGCGATGCTTCTGGTACTTGTGGCCCCAGATGTTCCAGATCTGGCCGAAGATGTTCCCCAAGTAGATCATCAGTCTCTCCTTGTAGACGGAGTATTCGGTGGCCTCTTTAATCCAATCTTCGCGACAGTCCAGTCCCCATAGCTTCTGGGACACGCTGGTTGTGTATTGCCAAGTCTCGGGTCCTGCAGTGTGACGTTAAATGAGTAATAAGCATGTGTTTCATGTCAGGCAAGACAGAGAAGTGAGAAGTTGTCAAAGATGTACAATTGTACATTGTAGATAAATATCAGAATATACCTGGACAGTGGACACTTGGACAGTTATTTCGAGGTATCAGCGAGCAGCAGTTCTGAACATCAGCTTCATGCTGATTGTACCAATTTAGAATAAGTAATAGGGAATTTCAATTTTGCTCTTATGCACTTGAGATAGAACAAACTCTTGAATGTGTCTAGGAAAAGTAAAATTTTGTTTGATTTTTTTTTTTTTTTTTACTTTCCTTATCCTAGAATAAGGAAAGTATTGTATTCGTTGAAAATTTGACCCATCTAGTTTTTCACATTTCTGGACGAATTATAGGTTACCAAAAAAGTTCTTTTCAGCAATTGGTCTGTGCGTCCGTGTGTGTGAACAATATATCTCGAGAACGGTAAGAGCTAGATACTTGAAATTTGGTATAAAAATTGATTTTATAGACCAAACGAACCATGAAAAGATTTTTTTTACAAGTAAAGTACGTTTATCCCTTTTTTGTTTTGAAATGGAAGTTTGCTTTACGCACAAATACTGCTTTTTTTCTCTCTTTTCGTGTACTTTATCCTATGTTTAACATCGGAGGTGTAATAATTTGAAATGCATGCCAGCAAGTCCTATCATAAAAACATCAAACATGTTTTTAGTTAGCATCGACGCCGTCATTTATTCGACCAGTCCATTGTTTTCATATTCACACTTGCTTATAAAACTCTGTCACACCACGAGGGTAAGGAATTTATTCCTACCTGTGATTTTGCCAGCGCTGACATCTTTCTTCCACTGGCGCACGTCCGCACACCACTGCAACAGAGAGGAGCCCCAGGTGGGTTCCGGGTCTATGGTGGAGTACACTAGTCGGTTCTTCCAGAAGAAAGCATGACCATCTTGCGACAGACAAACCAGAAGGGCAAAAAGCGCCGCATATTGCAACATGGCTGCCTTGAGAGCTACTGAGTGACTGTTGGGTTCCTTATCAGAGCCATCAGATGTTTGGACTTGATAACTCTCATCTTTAGATCATTAGGGACTTCTTGACATTTGGAGCTAAAAATTCTCTCATTAAGTTGCTTTTTACATATTTTTCTTGTTGTTTTTCTTCTTTTCTTATTGCAGAACAGCATTCTGGAGGTAGGTGATTGTGGCAATGAGCATGTGAAAGATTACTGCGTTGTTTAGGTACTTCTCATTATGTTTTCCCGATGAATGACTTTTATGAAATGTCCTTTTATTAGTCACTTTTTAGCAAAAAAAGTCCGTGCAAAATGTGACCTTTTCTTAATTTCCGTTCATTTATTTAATTACTACAAGTAAAAGATTTCTGTCTTTTGAATCCACAAGGCAAACAGTACAATGAAAATATGAGTGGGTTTAGGTCTTGGTTGTAATATCATTATGACTGTATGAGTGAGTGTGGAAATGAGGTTGTTGCTCTGGGGCATTATGGGCGAAATTGTCATAAAAATCTTGGCACTTACTCGAAATGTGCTGAGCTGAATTCTCTCATTAGAAGAGCTAGGTCTGCCAATATTTAATCGTAACTTGAGCCAACAGCACTTTTAAGAAAAGATGGCAAAAGACTCGGCGGCATAACGAACACATCTTGAGAGCCTTGCCTTGGTGTGGGTTACCACTTGTGCTGTGAGTCTCTTGCTCCAAGTAATGTCAACGTGAACGCTGGTCCTGGTTTTGCTTCAGAAAAGGCTGTTTAAAGGAAGCATCGAGTGTCTTCCCAGATCAAAAATACATTTATCTTTCTGACTGTCTCTGTTAAAAAACTTTGACATTGGGCAGAAGAAATAAAATAATTGTAACCCGAGTTGAAACATATTTTGTAAACAAGCCTTCCTTGCTCTCTCATAGATACTTTAAAAAATATTATTTATATACGAGAAGGGAAATTGCTCAAGCATTCTGAGTACTTTGTAGCATTGAGCGATGCTCCAGAGATAGAGTTTTGTAGCAAGAATCTGAAAGTATCTTTTTGGTTGGGAACGATGGAACTCAACAGCGTTCAAACGTATTTTTATAGTATATTTCTTGACTTAAAATAGATGGCTCGATGACAACTGGCAGCCATTGTAATATCAAAAGTCATATCGTAATTCATACGAGAAAGTTTCAAAAATAATTTAGCAATATTTTCAATGAGATTTCAGGACAACTCCTAGTTGACATGCCCACATCGCTGAAACAGGTGTCCTGACTCCTGAGATGTTCCGGAGTTTGGAGAACCGATGCACGGTGAAAGGGGGATTTTTCTCACTTGAATGCTCAGAAAAAAGTAGAGAGAGAAAGAAAGTAAAACTTATTCACAAACAACTGACATCACTATCGATGCTTGTTCACACTGTCGAGTATAGTAGCATTCCAGTATACTGGCACACTACTAGCAGCTTGCACCTAACAAGCGACTACTGGCAAGATGAATGCCAGTAAAGCGTTCACACAGGATAGGAGGACAGTGCAGTCAGCTTGAGAGCTCAGTGCAGTTTAAACACTCGCCTTCCATGAAACTGGCATGCCAGTAGCGCTGACTTACACGTTCAGACGGCTGGTGTACCTTGCCAGGAAAAAAAACTGAGGGGTGGGGTCTATAGTTGTGAGTTCTTCTTCTATGTCTCATTATTGGTTTCACTATCATCACGCTCAGCCAAGACGCAGTGCTCAGTTCATTATGGTCCGAGAAGACCTATGTATGTATGTAAAATTATGTATATTGACGACATATACTGTTAAAATTTAAATAAAATAATTAAAGCTGAGTCATCCCAATCAGTGATTACTCACACATTGATATTTGAGTTTGGCTTGTTTACAAGTGAGATCTGACTGATCTACGCTCATTTCCCAATTGTTTTAAGTTCTTGGGGATCTATATTAGTGCACCTATATTATTTAAATAATGACATTAGACATAACTTACGTAACCCTAGAACAATTATAATCAGAGTTCATTGATCAAGCGTTGAACTCAGAACTAGGCCGACCGCGACGGCTTTTTCGTGAACGATGAGGACATGTGATTAGAGTGGAAATGTGTTTATTTGAGCGATGAATATTTCAGTCTGGTGCGTCTGGACAGTGCAGGCTACTCTTCTGCTGTCGTGTGTGTTCGCCAGGCCAAACCATGAAGGTTCGTCTATCGTGGGGACAAGAAGCACCGCCAAAGTGTACAAGGTTTATCACAAATGGCATGAAATGTCAAACGCGAGCAAGGAGATTCGGATGCAGAAAGAGCGAAAGATTTACTTAGCGAGGGTGAGTAGATGTGTTATCATAATACTCGCCGTTCAACCCAGCCCATGCCTCTCCCATGGGTGGGAAAGTTCATCCAGTTTTTATTTAGATACTACTTACCGCATATCAACCGAGCTAGAGTCAGACCTTGGAAATGTTTTGCAAATGTGGTAAGGTATGAATTAAAATAAGTTCATTTTAAGTTGAGCCTAATCGACAAATAAAGTTATAAACATTGTGTCACTACATGATGTCACAACCTAAATTAACCCACTGGAGGAAAAGCATCGGCCTTAAAACTAGAGGTCCATGAAATTGTGATATAATTATGTTTATATCTATTCATTACACCAATACCAAATCCATATTAAAATGTGCGTCTTAAATTTTGCAGATACTTTGTGTCTTTAAACCGACCTCAGTGTTTTGATCGACAAGGCGGCGGGGGCCTTAGTTAATTATTAGCCTCCTTGTAAAGACAGTTTTAGATGTGAATGTGTTAGTATTTTTTGAAAATAACGTTTTTTATTTTTAATCACTAATGTGGCGTTGAAAACTTAAGTGAAATGTCTCATTCAATATTAAAATTACCTACTAAAACTAAGTAAGGTCTAATTTTCATACAACCATTAGACACTTAGACAGGCTTAACAAAACCGTCGCTCGTCAGGGAATAAGGTGCTTATAATTTCATTTCGTACAACGGAAAAAGTCATTTAATGTATTTTTTCCTAGAAATGTGCACGAAGCTAATTTCAAGGACTATTTTCAAAAACTAATTTTTCGGTAATATTTCCTACCCACAGCGAAAGTTGTTCACACCTGACTTGGCCCGGTTCAGGCCGGCGGTGCCGATGGAGGAGGTGATTCGTCATCGCCATGAGAACCCGGCGTCCTGTCGGCGGGCCTACGTCAACTCGCCCAACTACACCCGCAAGTCTGTCGTCCCCGAGTATATCATGTGCGACAGCATCTTCAAGAACTACGCTGAGAACCCCGAGAAATCTGCCATCGCATCTCTGGAGAGGCGATTCGTGCGCGAGAGGAAAGCGAGAGAGGAAAAAGAGAAAGCGAAATTGGAGGAAGAGAGAAAACATAACAGGACACTGGAGGAAGAGAGAAGGAAGAAGCTTGGAGTGAGAGAGGACGAGAGAAAAGAGAGAGAAGAGGAGTTAGGAGTGCCGACCCTCCATCCGCTGTTCCGGACAAGAACAAGACAGACCATGAAGACATCCACGACCGAGAACACGAGAGAAATCTTCACGGCCGATGAGAAGATTCTGGAGGAGATGGATGCACAGTGCAGAAAGTTAGTTACAGGTATGCTAGAGGTGTATAAGGTTTTAACTCTTTAGGTACGGCTGAGGGTCTTTAAAGGTTCATATTTATATATATCTCCCTCGCCTTTATCCCATATTAGCTTATGTTGCTTTAGGAGTCGGCATTGTTCAACCTCATGGTTGAGGTTGGTAGGGTGCAGCACGTTTTTTATGGCTGGATGCCCTTCCTAACGCCAACGATTCTATTTGGTTTTAACGTCCTGATCTGGACGGGGGTGTTACCCTCCATTCGCTGGGAATCGTACCAGCTACCCACATTAACCTCACCCAGCCTGGGTAGGGCCGGAAATGCCAGCCTCACGTGTTTGGAGGGAACGAAATTTTCTTCGAAAAGTCTGCTCCAACCGGGGATCGAACTCGGGATCTCTGGACTACGGGCAGTAGTCACAACCATTATGCCACGGAGGCTGAAAGGTTCATAATAATTATTGTTATTTATTTTTAATAAAACGCTTGTCTTTTTCTTTTCCCTAGAGGACGATTAAAAAAAAAAACAAAAAACAAAAAAATTGCATACTGGGTAAACTCATCAGTAACAAAATGTTCTAAATAAACATTTTGTGTTCTTTTAAATCAAAATATCGTAAATTTTAATATTTTTTTTAGAAAATCAAAGGTAAACAACAATGTGGGTCAAATATGGTAGAATAAAAATGGATTAATCGTAAGGCCGGGAACATGATTATTGATATTTTATTATTTCGACACTTCAGGCGACTCAGCTCATTACGACAGACTCTACGAAGAAGCGTACAAAGACGTCAAAACGGAAGAGTCCAAATCTATTTCCTCCGACTACCATTCATTCGAGCGGTGGTACGATGAGGAAATGAAGAAACCGTACAACGCCACCACAGAGCACTACCCCTGGTGGACGTACGATCCCAACGAAACCTGCGAGCACAAGTACGAGGGCGTTCCACTAGACTACGACCGGGCGCTTTACTCTCTCAAAATGAGCAGTCGACTACCTCCCAACATTTCAGCGGAGATAGACCGCCAGTATGGTCAGAAGAGTATCATTTCCGCCGAATATGCGAACAAGATAAGGCGGTACGATGAAGAATGGGGCAGGACAGTGAACGAGGTATACAACGAGGATGCAGGGCCCATCCCTGAACGTCGAGAGTTGCGGAAGCCATTTGAGATCATGCAGAATAGATATTACGACCTCGAAGGGAAATTCGGAGTCAACTTTGAGAAGGACGTGCATAACTACTTCATTAAACCGGCGAAGAAGGGGCTCTACAAGTTGAAACATTGGTTGAACCCGAACTACACATCCACGACGCGCAGGATAGCCATGACGTGGCCAGAGCAGGACCTGAACAGCCAGGAGATGATAGACATGTACAAGAAGTACCTGAGGGAGGAGAGGAACATGACAGTGCCGGACAGTGCGGGGGCCTCCATATTCGAGAAATCGCACTACCAGGGGACCGCGGATTCCAATTATTATGATGAGACACGAGAGGACTTCCCTTGGGCCACCTTACATCCATATTGATCATGCTCAGCCAAAAATAAATAAAATTAAACACAATGTGGCTTGAAAGAAAACAGCAGATCCAACATTTATTTAGCTTGTATCCCAACTACATTAAAACCTTTGATGTTACTTTGAACGAGAGTAGAATTTTCGTAAAATTGGTTGCATTTTTAGAACCTATACAGAGTTGAATTGTTACACAAAGCTGATCTGTCATTCCTTAGTAAAACTTGAAAATACTCGAAATGGCACTTCTTTTTATGTGTAGAACTTGCCTAAATTACTTATTTCACTTACTTTTCCTTTGCTGAATGTCCGTAGATCTGCGGCGCTCAGTTTAGCATTCTCTTTCAGTTTTATGCTCACTGCCACCTCCTCTCCCATTTTTTCGTCAGGAACGCCATATGCCTGGGGAGAAATAGAAAAATTACTTCGTCTGAAATTTTGAGATTTGTCTGAAATTTTGTATTAATTAATGCTTTATACTCAAAGATAGAGTTCTATGCTACCTGGGTGGTTGAATAGAGATCTACTTACGTGGCTGAACACGGAAAGTGATAATTAATGCAATTCTGAATAAGACACAAGGAACCTATGAAAAAATTAAATTTTTGTTGCGGAGCTGTAGGTCCAGACTCTAGCCAAATCTTTTTAAGGAAATATTGCCTCTGCACTAAAACCCCATGCCAAGGTAGGTATTGTTTTTTATGTTAATAAAATCTCAAGGGTTTAATAGATTAAGAAGATAAAGCGATTTTTTTTAGAAAGTCTTTATTAGTAGAACATAATATATACAGACAAATAATGGTAAAAATTAAATATAAAAATTGACAATATTAATAATATAAACAAGAAAATAAACAACAAAATATATACATATGTCCTAACTAAAGGGCGGGGTTATTGCCTGTAGCAATCTCTTCCACCCAACCCTTGAACGAAACATAATTTGCTCATTGAAACATGAGGTTCAGAACGAGCCAACTTTTCAATTTATGTTGGCAGGAGACCATCACTACCCCGAGCTGTGGCCAAGCTGGCTACGACAACAACATTTTCCTGTTTATAATCTTTGATCAGACTTCTACAGTGCTACATATTACCTAACTCAAGTAATTTTTTTTTTTTTGTAATAATTTTAATGTTTTTAATGTTAATTTTTTGTACTTCATTATTATGTATATTGGGTCCCCATGGGAACCGTAAATTAAAAATAAAAATAAAAAATACTCACATAAGCTTCCAAGACATCCTCGTGTGTTTCAACGAACTCCTCAATCTCCTTGGGGTAGATGTTCTCGCCACCTCGGATTATCAGGTCTTTGATTCTGCCCACTACCTGGCCGTAGCCATCCTCCAGGAGAACAAATTGGTCCCTGTAATAGAGAATTGGTCCTTGTAATAGAGAATTGGTCCCTGTAATAGAGAATTGGTTCCTGTAATAGAGAATTGGTCCCTATAATAGAGAATTGGTCCTTGTAATAGAGAATTGGTCCTTATAATAAAGAATTGGTCCTTGTAATAGAGAATTGGTCCTTGTAATAGAGAATTGGTCCCTGTAATAGAAAATTGGTCCCTGTAATAGAGAATTGGTCCCTGTAATAGAGAATTGGTCCCTGTAATAGAGAATTGGTCCTTGTAATAGAGAATTGATCCCTGTAATAGAGAATTGGTCCTTGTAATAAAGAATTAGTCCTTGTAATAGAGAATTGGTCCTTGTAATAGAGAATTGGTCCCTGTAATAGAGAATTGGTCCCTGTAATTGAGAATTGGTCCTTGTAATAGTCATGAGGGAAACTATCTCAGTTTTGCCGAGGCGAGGTTTGCATACAAAATTACTTACTTTCTTGTGGGCTTGATTAAAAATAGCCTGAATTTTTTCAAAATTTGTCTCATCCTAAAAATTGATATTGTAGGTTGAACACGAAATTTCCATGAATGAATGGGTGAGGATAATGTGAGTAGCTGATTGAGAGTAATCAACCAGCGGTTGGTTTAAAAAAAACCACATGATTGATGTGACTATATTATTTGAAAGCGTTTAATCCCCCCACCCCTCTCAAAAAAGAAGATAATAAATAGAAAGTTTTATCAGGTCATTGATTCTGCCCACCATCTGGCCGTAGCCATCCTCCAGGAGAACGAATTGGCCCTTGTATTTTAGGTTTGAATGGTATTTTAGGTTTGTAAAAATACTTTTAGAATTAAGGGCGGAATTAATAGACGTTTTTTTAATACCTCTGTTGCGCTAAGTGACGGATTGCGTACTGTGTAAGATAGGGAAAATCGACACTTACGAACGACTTAAGTTATTGACGTTGTCTATTAATTCCGCCCTAAGTATGGTACTAAAAATTCCGCCTTGTCTGGAATTCAAAATCCGCAACTCTTGGATAAAAAGGTAGAGGTGTGTATCTCTTTATTTGTTACCCTGTCCTGAGCCATCGGTCTGCTCCGATGGTCTCCTTCGTCTTCTCCTCATCCTCCCAATATTTCAGCATGTTGCAGTACCCTCTGACCAGCAGCTCTCCAGGGGTTCCGAACGGAACAATGCGATTGTGTTGGTCGACCACTTTTGCCTGAAATCGAAGAAGAGACAAACGAGAATTTAAATAATATCAAACCTAAAACCTTTACATATATTTATTTAACTGACATCTCAGTGATGCTTGCCAGGCGACACAGTAATATTTTCAAACAATTGTATTATACATTTTTTTTTACGATTTTTATACAGGTGGTGGTGGATAATTTTGCTGCAATGATTATTTTTTCAGCCATTTTTTAGGGAGATCAATTTTTTTTAGAAATTCTTCAAAAAATTAGTGATGGTTCCCCTAGTCCCTACCATTAGTCCAATCACTTCAATTATTACTTCTGAGCAAATTTGAAAATATCCGAATTAATAATTATGTATTTACGGTTCTAACGTTATAGCTTTCTCTTCTCAATCTTGGCCTGTGTAAACATATACTATTGTTAAACAACACTGGAAGCCGAGGAATTGGGATATATCCAAGGTATGTCCAACTCTTTATTCCTAT
>CM044955.1:50187356-50223986 GCA_024516035.1 Bactericera cockerelli
TCAATCTTGGGGCCTTGTACTATTGACTCTTCATGACAAGTGTGTTTTTTAAACAGGTACATACCTACATATATACCTACCTATTAATAAGTTTTTATGCAATAAATACTCGTATAGTTCTAAGGGCCGTCCTTGAACTATGCTGGTTGGACATTTCTTCATTATCTCGCCATTATCAAGATTACGCCACGCCACCTTATGATGGTGATTATGATGACGATAGCAAAATTGTAAAAAACAATATTTTGTATAGAGTTAAATAAATATATTTATGTATAGTATAGTAAGGAAAAAAAAAACATAAAAAAGCAAGCGCGGTGCTAGTTCACCGATACATCAAAAGCATATGATCCCTTTAGTCAGCAAAAGCAAGTCGAACACGACTTTATGCCGCAGAAATAAACATTAAAAAATTGAGCCGGTCAGCACAACACAAATAGAGAGCCATCTAGATTTCGTAAACACCACCGGAGTTAGCGTGACATTACTTTCAACTTTAAGCCCACCTCTATCGACCTTCTAGTTTTTGTAGAGGTTACATCAGATACCCCCTAGGAACCTCCTTTATGGTGAATTGAGGATGAAATTCATGTGTTGACCCAGCACCTAAGTGGAATGTATTGTGTCACTTTTCGTCTATCACAGGGGAGGCACACTACGGAATGGGCATCGGGCAAGCTACAACACAAACCAAAAACGTCTACGTAGTTGATGTTTCAGGGCTACTGAACAAGAAAGTCTGTGAAACAGTCAAAGACAAACATTCCCGAGATTTTATTTTGAGGTTTGATTTTAAGTTAATAATAATATGTATGTACATTGTACATGTATATTCAATAACTTATTTAAAAAAATAATAAAAAAAATACAAGAACTTTCTCATTATAAATATCAGTCTTCAATGAATGAGATCCAGCTCCGTCATCAAAATCATATGAAGTTATGTCTTACAATGCTATTGCTATGTACGACATAATAATACAGTGTCAATGGTAAGTTAAATACACTAATAGTTACAGTAATTACGTATGATCGCTAAAGTTAAGCAACGCTCAAAAAGTTCGTGCAACGTCCAACATAATTCGGGCGACCAAGTCAGCATTGACTTAATTTCGAATGCCTTGTGATGCCACTATTCCTGGCTCCTCCCAGCCTGTTTGGGTAATGTGTGTTTGTATATATCTGGTTCGTGAGTTTCCGCAATTTGAACGGTAAAAATAACGGATACATTTTTTTTTTTTATTTTTTTTTAAGTGGGGTTTAACGTCGCTTTCAACTGCCATGGTCATATCACGACGGGGGTTTTACCCTCCATTCGCAGGAAACTCACAAACCTGCTACTCACATTGACCTCACCCAGCCTGAGTGGGGCCGGGAAAAGCCAGCGTCACGAGAATTAGAATTTGAATGGTCACCCATCAAGTCTTAACCTCGCTGGATGTCGCTTAACTTCGGCTGTTCTGAAGGGAACCGGTGTATTCAACATGCCATCGACGCTGGCTAACGGATACATTTAAAGAGACAAAAAAGAAACGATGTTAAGCATAAAATAATGAAAGCACAAATTACTGGATCTTTAAGATTTTTTTTTTCATTATTAGGCACTTTAACCAAATTGGTTAAAGTGGTTAAATAATTATTATTTGAAGAAAAAAAATCCTCTTTTTTTATAACTCTTAGAATTAGTTGGCCTTGCTGTAAGCGACCGTTCTGCACTAGTTACTATTGTTATAATATGAGCTGGCAATCACCGTGGCAGAGTGAGTTAGCGCGCTAGGCATTGCACACACCATGACCTGGGTTCGATCCCCAGCGGGGCAGGAATTTTTCTGCTCTGTACTTGGATGCTCGGGGTCCACTCATAGCTCGTGAGGAAAAATGAGCAGTTACTTGTATGAGTAACGACCAGTGGCGGCATTGCCAGACTAAAATGAAATTAATGTAATAGAATAATTCGAAATGTGAAGGAGGCTCTTAGTAATGCTGCGCTACCCACAAAAATTGTGAAGAGGCCTTGTGCTTCACCACAAATAAAATAATACATACATAATATGAGCTGGCTGCATCTGAAGAGGTTTCGTTGGCGGACATTTTCAATCAATCACATGGCCGTAATTGTTCTGGTATACATTACCGGTATGTTTTAACGTTATCAGCATTATAAACAAGTTTAGTATTTTATCAATCATAATATATTATTATTATTGCTGTTGTTGTTGCTAATATTATTATTTTAACATCATTATTGCTATGATGAATGATAAGATTGATAAGTAACTGTTTCTGTTGCATGATGCTTCCGCGTGCTATTAATAAGTGTTAACTTTGACATCTAGTATGTCAACTTTGACATCAACTACATCTCGTGTGTGTATGTGTGTGTGTGTGTGTTAGAGAATTAATTTTAATTATTTACCAACAATCAAAAAGAATTACCAGCCATTAGCTGGTGGCTTGAAACACCGTGCATTGGTAGTCGAGTGGTTAACGCGCTGTGTGGTAATCCAGGTAGCGTAGGGATCAGTTGGTTCGAATCCCACCAAGTGTATGAATTTTTCCTCATTCATTTGAGTTTGTGACCACATAATAATAAGACTCTGAGGGTTAGGTTAAACAAGCATTATTACTGTCCCCCACCATATCCCCCCACCATATTAAATTTATAAAAATACCTACAGAAATTTCAAAACTGTGGCTATAGGTACCAATCGAAACAGTAACAAATATCGAAATTTTGATGAGAATTGACCAGCATTAAAGGAAGCACCGATTTTGTATGTTGTCTAACAAAGTTGGAAGAATGATATTCAGAGCCCACCAACCTAGCTAGAGTGAAGCTTGAAAACTCATGAAAGGAAACAAGCTCTTCTGTTTCCAACTTCCATGCTACTGCCAGCATGGTTTGGCAACAGTATGTCTCGCTCATCCACATCAAGATGGCTATAATTATAGCTATAAGCTACCAAGTAGATGCTACAACCAGTTCTGAGCCAGAACAAAACAATCATGCTGAAGTGAAAAAAAAACCATTGAATTGAATGACGTATTGAAATAAATATTGAAAAGCAAAAGAAAACAGTTTTTTTTTTCTATCAAGATAATGGTATTCATTTTTTATTATATAATTTATTTACAATTTTATATACTGTATAATAAATTTACAAAGTTCTCAAGAGGAATTTACTCTGTACACTTCTTTTTAAAATTTATAGACGTAATTTACAATATAAAGTTATAAATTGTCAATATTGTCAACAATAAATAAGCAGGTTGTGTTGGATTACCCGTGGAAGTCGTGTTACAGGGTGAAGAAGAAGACTTTACTATCAAGGATACTCGAGATGTGTGTGCAGACCACTTAATGAGAATTGTGCAGAGGCCATCTTAAGAATACTGAATTTAAATGTCCATCGCTAAAAATAGGTAGGAAGTAGGGACCTCAAAAATAAATGTTGTATTGTTACAGTGCTTTCCTTGCACTTCATTTGGTTCTCTGAGTTTAGGCGATCCAGTCGAAAAGGTTCACTCAGCTAACAAAGCTTCCTAGTGTGTTTGGACCTCAGAGAACCAAATCAAGTACAATTAATGGACGTAAAATACAATATTTAACTAAAATAATACTCAGCAATTGTGAAGAATTTTGAACAAGGCTAAAATTCAACCTAGTAGTAATGTTGCAACGCCGCCTCATCGGAGTGCTAATCCAACTAAACTTTTATTCACAGCATTGACAATAAAAAATATTTTTTACAATGAAAATGATATTATAGTCGACACACATGAAGGATTTATCTTGACAATGCATGCAAATTATATAACAAAACGATAAAAATAAATGTAAAAAAATACAGGGATAAAAAACAATTAAAAAATCAACAGAGGACTAGAATAAAATGTATTATTTCATAATAATAAGATACAAAAGAATTGTAAAGGACGATTCAAAAGTTGGGATCAATTCCGAGAAAAAAACTTAAAGGAACCAAAGGACTAAGCCGCTACTGTTTAAGATATCTGTGGGATACAAATACCTACCTATAGTGCGCAAATTATATCTTGGTACAACAGAAAAACGCTCTTTGTTTACAAATGTAGGCAGGAGTGGGGACAATGTGTGAAAATGCGCATTATTAAAAAAATAATCTGCTTCTAACTCAACAATATTCTAAGAAAAAGTGAACTTGGCAACAGCAATATCCCAACTTATATTTTGCAAATTTCCTAAAAGGTATTATCAAAAGATTTGATGGGTCTCCGAAATCTGCAAGCATATATTTCGTACCATCCCTGAAGCTTTCAGCAGTCTTCCCAACTTTCGAAATCTCACATTTACAAATTTGAAAACATAACAGACAAAACTATATAATTTTCATATATCTAGATAGAAAAATAGTTGTAATTCACACTCGCATACTTGGCATGAATACACAAATTCTCACGATGAAAGTGAAATATAATATTTAAGTAGATAGTTAGTTACTCAAGCTTTATCACTTATCAAGATTTAAAAATAATAATTTAAAAACCAAAGTAGTAGTAACAGGATTGATCGGTTATGTTCGAAATATTGAGGACCGTTGTGTAGACATAAAACATTGGATAACAAATTAGCCTCTTTAGTAAAACAATAATTCTAACACTTAAAAGTAAGTATTAATGCTACATGGTGACAATTTATAGGATTTACGGATCAAAACAGCAAAAATTAAGTATGTATACATCATACGTACAGGCATTACGTAATGACACAAGTAGGCAATAACATCTACTGTTGACTGTTGATCCCCCATCCGACCCAATGCGTGAAGTTCAATAATGAATAAATATACCTAATGTATGTCTACAGTGTTGACTATACTTGCAACTGAAACTAGCAAGTGGATCATCGGAAATCTTGAATGCCTTATGTCAAAACAAGAACAGTCAAAATATTATGTCAGGTAAGAGGTAATTTCGAGATCAACTCAATACAAGGGAGGATTCGAACATAGCCCATGGACAAATATTAATTAGACAACCTATAGTTCTGTAAGGATCACCTGCAGCCACAGCCTATCACAGCCATATCCTGGTAGGTTTTGAGTACAACTTTGTTATCTTCGTCTAGGTAGAGCATGGATATCGCACTGAGTGCGGTAGGGACACAGCAGGCTTTTGGTACATTTTCAGGCTGGACGGAGTTCATGAGGGTTTGTACAATAGCGTGATTGGTCGAGTTGAGATGTTCCGCCAGAGGGAAGGGGCAGTCCCCCTTGCATACATAGGCGTCGTAGCCAGGAGGAGCAACAATCCAGTCATTCCAGCCCACATCCGCGAAGTCCACGTACAACGGATGTCTCTTGCATATGGAATACAGGTTTTTCTTGTGTTTCCTAACAGGTACATCGTTGGGCGTTCTCCGAGGTCTTTTCAGTAAGTCTTCTAAACTTTTTCGTTTGTTGCGACCATCGTCAGCGTACAGAAATAGGATGGGCTCCACAGACGTCCACTCCGTGTCGGTGTACTCGCCTTGGTCTCGCTTCATCACGATGAGAGGCCTGATGTTCCTATCTAATAGTACACCGTCCTTGTTAGTGATCTCAATGAGAAGCCCATGGTTGTGCTCCGGGTCTTTGGTCCACCGCAGCACGGCAGGCAGGACGTCCAGCGTGACACCGTTGTCTTGCGTCGTGCTGTCGAGGAGCACAGAGTCCACTATTCTCAGCACGGGCTTGCTGATGCCCTTGATACCAGGCTGCAGGATGTCCTTGACGAGTATCCTCTGGATCTGCTCCTCCTTGTCGTCCTGGTAATTCGTCGGCCTGGAAAGCCTCAACTCCGCACTTTGCACTTGTTCTCTGTCAGGCAAGCTTGACACGTCGAAGTGGAGTCGGAATTTGTTGGCGTATTTAAACCTCTTATCAATATTGGTCACTGAAACAGAAAACAGAATGGATTGTAAGTCGATGGATTACGTAGTCCGAGTTATTTATATCAGATAACAGGTGTTTAATTTTAATATCAATCAATCATTATCTTCAATCTTGGAATATGTAAATCGTAAATACATCTCCGTGCTGATGAGTGATGACCAACACATCGCTCAACACTCTCTCTGACATTTTCTAGTACCATCGATCTGTTAAATGTACCTATCAGTTATACACTATAGATACTAATATACTAATTCTAGAAAAACCTAGAACCATAATGATGTATTTCTATTTATCAAAATTTATGAATTCAAGACCAAATCACCAAAAGCCCAACCCGTTTCTCAAGCGGTCAAAAAGCAATACTCAATGTTGCCAATGGCAGATGAGCAAGTACCACCGAGCATTATACAAGCTAGAGGTAACTCATAAAATAGCTCTACCTTGATGAGTGAATGTTCTGACGGTGTTGGCAGAGCGTGTGTGTCTTCCGGGTAAAGGTAACATTGAAGTGTCCACATCTTGTCCAGTTTGCAGTTTGTACAGATCCAACATAGCTTTGGGGATTCGAACGTTTTTCCTGTTCACTCTGGGTCTTCTGTTTAGTCCGAACAGAGAAAGCAGGTTGGATTCGACTTGCTGGAGCGCCTTCTGGTCCAGTTGTGCGGGCTCGTCCGTGGATGTCGATACTGTTATGCTAGTTAGTGCTGCCAACACTGTCACCACCATCAACAGGCTACGCATTGTCGGTCACACTCCTGGAACAAAGAAACAGAAGAAGGCCAAACATTAGTTACGGTCGGATTGCTAATCAAACACACGCCCACATCAACATTAAACATAAATAGAGGAGTGATTTACTCATAATTGATTAATTATGAATAAATCGAACTTCATCAGAAGGTGGTTTAGAGCACAACAGAGATAAGTCTTTCTGATGCTATGCATTTGAGTCAACATAAATAATAAAATGTATACATAATTAGGAACTTCTGGCTGATTAAGAAATTGATGAGTAAATAGATCAAAAATGTCAAGAAGAACTTTGCCCACAGCATAGCGGTAAAGAATGTGATCCACATTTCTACTACCTACACATTTACGTTTCTCATTTCAAGGAATGCCAAGTGAGTCAGTTTCAGGATATTGGTAGAGTGAATCACTGAAATGCATACACTAATTTATGCAGGAGTGACTATGAAAATGAGTCACTAAGACAGTAAAATGAAAGGAAAAAAATAGATTGAGGTCAATAGTTTAGAAAAATGAAACTGTTTCGATAAGACCAAGTGATCTCAAAAAGGTTCTTTTCGAAAATGCCGGCAGAACACCAAATATGAGAATGATTAGTAGATTACTCTTATTGATATCAGATTTCACTGAGAATAGTGTCAATGATCATAAAGCCTACGACGATCTCTTTCATTGTATCATTAAAATTTCATTAATGCATCATTTATTTATTAAATAAAAAGATCAAGTACCATTTTCCCAATTACAAGAGTACAAAGGGGTGGTATGCTATGAGAAGTCTTAGATCCGAAGCAAAATGAAATACGAGAACCCAGGAACAAGCAAGGAAACCCATTTAGAAATAACTTGTTGAAAACGAATGGCGAGATAGCTATAACGTAAGAGCAAAAGTTGGCCAGAAGTCTGTATATAAGATCAGCACACTCAACATTTCTTACATTCTTGATTTTTTTTATTATTACTTATCTGGATAGTGGATACTATAAACCCAAACCAATAAATAAACGTGCAAGCGAACATGTTAAGTTTAAAACAACCTCAGCATAGCAGTTGGAAGCTTGCACCGTAGGAATTTGATAATAGACATTTTTTTTCCAGATCAAGTTTAAAGTTATTTTAAAGAGCAGAAATAGCTTGCACTAATCTCGTACTCAAAATGAACAAACCACGCGGGTAAAGAAACTCATTATATTCTTCTCAAGACCAAATAAAGCGAATGGCGATGATTCCATTAAAATAATGAAACACTTATTACCAGCCCAAACGCTCAGGAATTCTGACATGATTGCGGATACTTTGCATAGACAATCCGAACTCAGTAGCTGGGTAAATGAGGCGGCGGCGGCGGAGTAGTAACCTGGAGGTTGGTGGTTCGAGGCCCAAACATTGGGGGGATAATTAATTGACCGTTGAAATTTTCTTTTCGTTGAACGATCTTCGCCATTGAAACTGATTCTCATGTTCAATTAAATTTTATACATTTTCTTCATAATTATTTATTATTTAAATCAATATAGAGTACATACTTTTTACATTCTCAGGTTAAATAAATGAGACATCTTGTTTGATCATCTGAAATGATTCCGACTTATCATCTTGGTATAACGAACTTTTTTGGCTTTGTACATTTGACTGGTCAAAATGAGATCCTTTGTGAACAACACAAAGTGGCAGAATTTGGGACAAACATTTTTTCATTACCTTTTTTTTAGTTCCTAATCCCTCTATCATTAATTGGTTCACAGCCTTTGTTAACATTGTTAATGGACACTGACGACAGAAATATTTATCATGCAATTAGCTGGTAACACCCATCAGTCTTATCATTTAACGCTGATAAGATAAGAGGGGATTACCTTCAGCCATTTGACATCGCAGACTGAGAGGTGCCTTAACATGAGATCCATGTGTTGCTATAGTTTGGGTTAAAAAAATATGTCACGAAATAAAAATTGAGTAAAAAAATAAGATAGAGGAGATTGATGATAATAGCCAGGTAATAAGATTGACAAGAGGAAGAATCTCAGACGAAAACAAGTTGCTGTTGGCAAGTCCAGGAAAGTTAGTGTCGAAAAGCATGATGAAGAAGAAGAAGAAAATAGAAAGATAAGAAGAAACAGGAGAAGACCTCGGGCGGGAGACCCTTAGACCCCAGAGGACAATGCCGGCCTTAAACTTACACGCCTGCTGGCCTTGTAAGGCTGTGACAGTAGTAAGCAGAGTGAAAAGAGTTTTACGTTTATCTATTTACTACATCACATGAATATGAGTAACGTGTCATGAAAATAGAGTACTATATACACAATTACCTACTATGCACATTATTGTAAAACGTACTCAATATAGGAGTACATACTACCGACTATATACAATTACACACTAATATACTAAACTTACTACATGGTTACATGCCATCACATACATATGTAAATAGTAAAT
Source organism: Bactericera cockerelli (assembly GCA_024516035.1). Lineage (NCBI taxonomy): Eukaryota > Metazoa > Arthropoda > Insecta > Hemiptera > Triozidae > Bactericera > Bactericera cockerelli. Next base: position 50,196,461 of record CM044955.1, read on the forward strand.
ACATAGGTATAGAGACTACATATCCCCAGGTCCTGTATACCAAGGGATAGTATTGGATTTGTAGCCGTGATAATGGGTTCCCCGGGTGAATAGATTACAAGTCGGCCGGGACCGGAGGGCTATTGTATTATTATTATTATTATTGTCATTCCGGCCTTGGCCACCTGCACTGGTAAAAAAAAACCCGACGGGAGACCTCCGACACCTTCGGGTGGCTTTCTCGACTCGCATCTTGTGACGGGAGGGATTGGAAGGATCAAGAGGGTTCGAATTTGAATGGTTGCCCACCAAATCAAAGCCCAATCTCTCTGGACGTTTTGTGACGGGAGGGATTGGAAGGATCAAGAGGGTTCGAATTTGAATGGTTACCCACCAAATCCAAAGCCCAATCTCGCTGGACGTTGCACTTCAGTGACATAACGAAAACTGGTGTATTAAATGTGCCATCGCGAATTTGAATGGTTACCCACCAAATCCGAAGCCCAATCTCGGTGGACGTTGCTTAACTTCAATGACATAACGAAAACTGGTGTATTCAACGTGCCATCGATGCTAAAAATAATTGCTACTTAGGGCCACATTATGAAAGAGGTTTAAAGTTAATCCAAGCCTAACACGCGCTCAAGTCGGAGTTTCAACCAATCACAGTGCACTGTGGACCGAGTTAAAGGATATTGTCCATTTTTAGATTAAATCTGATTCAGTTTCATAATTCGGCCTTCACTTTAGCAATTAACGAGCCATTGATTCTAATTTTTGGTGCATTGAAAATTGTGAAAGCCATTGTTGATGGCATGTTGGCTATTGAAATAATTAGTCCTCGTCAGATGAGTCAGATCACGGACTTGAGCAACATCCATCGAGTTTGGTAGTTAATGGGTGACCACTCGAATACGAATTTTGAAATGCTTGCTTTTCCCAGACCTACCCAGGCTTGAGGAGGTCAATGTGTGTAGCTGGTTTGTGAGTCAGTTTATTAATAATTTAATTTAAAATTACGTAAGCAAAACATGAACAAGAGAAGATCATGTTACTGAAGAGTGAAGACCCCTAAAAAAATGCATAATTTACCATTATTTCCACAAAATTTATGTTCATAGGCTCTTCATAGGACAGCAAGAGGCTGTATGTTATTTACTAGGTATACAAACAAAGATACTTAATATGCATAGAAAAAAATAATAATTAAAACGTTTAATATTATTTTATAAATGTTTTTTGATGTTGTTTAAGTAAAACTATCTTCACAAAGATCCACAGCTCCAAGACATTTGGTTACATCGCGGTGGAAGTACAACACACTCAGAGGATAAACCATTATACTGAAACCATCATCCAATTCTTCTTCTCCATATAGGTTATTCTTCGGCGACAAGCTGTCTGCCAGGATACTTTCTATTCACGCTATATCTATACAAGATATACTTACAGCTATTCTTCAGTATGTATATACACAATAGCTATTATATAAATATATATTATCTATGCTCGTTATGTGCTCCAGGTGTTCGGTTTACAGAGGTTAAGAACATCTTTCTTTCCTTCCCTACTTGGTACCGATTCTTTCAGGTTTTTGAGCCTGTTCGGTTCCTGCGTATTCCTTTAAGGACTTCGACTATCCTGCAAGAATGAAACTATTACTCTCACAGTTTAAACAAAGTCTCAAACTTGAAAGATGCTGCGCTCTATTCCTGAAAAAATGTCCCATTAATATTACAATGCTATAGGCAATCCCTCTTTGAAAAATTAAGAAAAACCTTCTTAATTGATCTTAGAGAGAGAGGCACCACGTTAGAAACGCGTTTGGTCTTATCCCTAAAATAGACAGTAAAGACACTACTTGAACATTTGGAAAAAATATTTTGAGCCTAGCCCCACTGAGGCTAACTATCTTCTGAAAACCCCACTGCTCACACACTTTGCTACAATTCCTAAGATTTCCTTCCACCCACGGGTACTGAACCAGCATATCCACAGCCATTTTACCTGCCTATATTCCTCCACTCATCCTTATGAAGTGCTACTCCAGCTCGAGTGAGTGTGTCTTTTCTTTCTCTACGAAGTGATTGTGTTTCCCTTTTTTGAAATGAAATTGGCGAATAGGGAGTTGTGTGCCCTGAAAAATCCCGTAATCCTCAAAATTTTGAACCAAATAGCTTCTGCCATTTGAGTTGACCTGGTACTGAACCTTGTATCTACAAATTTATGTTCGCCATGCACATCTAAAACTGAGCCAAAAATAGTAAATATCCTGCGAATTCCGCGGCTGGGTTACTACAAAAACCCCTTATGCTAAACCTGTGTGAGGTGGTTCTACAATTAATTAATTATTGTTCTTATAAATAAACATTATTTGTAATGTATACACAAATACATTAGAAACTGTCCAAGCACGAGTGTTATAAGAACATTATTAGAAATTCAAGAACATTGCTGCGTCAATTCTGAGACATTTGATGCAGCAAAATGACGATGTTCCAAGAATTAACTGAGCTATAGTTTCTTTCTGATCAGCAGTATCACAAGGTTGGTGCTTGCTGCTTCATAGTTTACACATAGAGAGCAACAACGAAAGCTATAGATATGGGTTTATAGGTAGTACCTATATTAAAATCCAGATCAAAAAGTAAATATTAAAAATGCTATCTTGGGTAGAATTAATAAACTACACAATGAACACACTAGAGGTAATGCGGAAACCCGTGGGGCCACGAGAAGGAAAAAAAATGCAAGTTCTTCATTTTCCCTATTTAAAACAATGTCCCAAATCAATTAAAAAGAATCACAGAGGTCTCTCAACTCTCAAAGCGAATTTAATTTCGTCCCAAGTAATCTTATCAGGCCAGAATAAGTTCTGTCGTTTCTTCGGTTAAACGAATTAGAACTCAAGGTGAACCAATGAGGTTTAATGACATGGAGAAGCCAATCAGTCTAATAGGACAGGCGGAATTCTTGGGTATCCATATCAACTTTACTGGGAAATAAACCGATGTAAACTTGGTAGCTAATAGATACAGAACATCAAATAGGTATGTTGAAAAAAGAAAAGAAAAAAACATAGAGAAAAAGTTAGAAATGTTAATCGCAAGTGTTGGAAACAAGTTATGTCCATTATTTTGCTAACATGTTATTAACATTTTTCGGCTTTGTTCGCCAAGGTAATGACAAAATTGTTCTCGACATTGTTGGGAACAATTCAACAATCGCTGTTAAACTTCTTGTTCTTTACACAGGTGTGTCAAAGAGTCCTAATGGACTTAAGTGTGAGAGAGTACTTAAGTCAGAATTCAGACAAGATTGTATCAATCTCACTACTTTTCTGAAGAAGCTGATTGGAAGAATGCCATAGCCATGATTACCACCCTTATACAGGATTTGTTCAATATTTCTGTGTTATTTGATGGTCGACAGCCAACTTTAGTTGGCTCGTCTTAAACCATATACATTCTTCAGTGTGATCAACCATCGTAAGATAGTTCATTGAATCAAGTGCACTCTCATACTCTAGAGTCAAGAACTATAAATTCCACCCTTTTACAAAGAGTCCTGTGCTGTCCAATTGAAAGTGCATTTATTTAGATCTTCTAAGAATTACAATGGAACTTCCGAAAATCTCGAGCCAAGAATATTGGATAGTTATATTCGTCAGCAGACATTGTGTCGGGGTTAAAGCAAGGGATTAAACCACATGGGGATGTCCACCAGAGGACTTATTTCTGTTTCAATTTCGAGAATTGATTGTTGGGTAGCTCCTTGGTTGCGTATTATTTTTATGAATCGATTTTTCAGAGGAAAAATAAAAATACACAAGTTCTGCGTAAGGACGACTGAATGCTGATATTCTAGGATGTAATGCTATAGAAGTCTTTCTGAAAATCCAAGAGTGGGTTGCTTCATGTGAAATTGTGACCTAATCCAAGTCAAATACGTGATGCATAGTTCAATGAATGTTCGAGCACTACCATTTACAACCAATGAATAATTGTAAGGAAGAATTATTACTTGGTAATAGGAGGGAGTTCGCTTTGTCAATTTTCTATAGACTCAGCATCAGATAGCAAGTTGATGAGTTTAAAGGTAAATACAATACTTTCCTTATTTTAGGATAAGGAAAGTAAAAAAATAAAGCTGCCTCTAGTAAGAAATTTTATGTAGAAAAACCAACACATTAGATAAATGCTGCAAACATATCTTTAGTAAAACTATTGGATACATTTTGTGTACCTAGTAGATACAATATGGGTGAAAATATTGAAAGGTCATAAAGGTCTATAAATCAAGACATAAAGAAGCCTTCGACACATTTAAATTTATGACCTGGTCTATTTCTTCGCCTCAGAATCTGGATCACTTATCTCGAATTCAATTTGGCACTCACCAGACCAATGTGTGAACTGTGAGATGTAGAATTTTATTGGTTTCTTCCTGGTGTGATTTGGTACCTAGTAAATTTTTTAATCGATTTTTGCTTTCTCTTGAAAGTTTTTTGGAATTTGTTACTTATAATTAACCCAAAAATTCTGTTAGGCTCAAGCATTATGATAGATTAGGTGACTACTTTCATAGAAAAAGTAGTTAACTATATAAAATACACATACAATAGGTACATAGATAGTGCATTAATGACATAGAATTATTGCTTAGAAGCGATACAAAATGGGACAATACATATAATTTTATTGAATACTCTGTGCTGAATTTTTAAAGATAATTTCCTTTTCAGGTATTTCAGAATGATAATTTGGTTTAAAATAGCAAGGAAACTGAGTGTTCCTAAATTTGGTGTATGGATTGGATTGCAATTTTTAAATATTTATAATATTAAAGTTGTTTCAGTCCTACTAAAATAAAAGATCATTATAAATATGACCAAAGAAATACTGTCTGATGTTTCTGCAATTTGGTTGCTATTAGAAATGAATCGACTAATCTTCTTGCTGTAATTTCTACAAGATGCTTATCTCGTCAAGAAACAGTTTTGCCTACTTCCTGTACAACACTATTCTATCAAAAGTATCAAAGATTTCTTTCAAGGGTGTTTCTTATACTCTTTGGTCATGCAATTTGACACTCGAATCGAAGGTGCTCTAATGCATTTCTTATTAGAAAGGGTAGATTTTTATCTTTCATCAACTTCCCCAGATTTGTAATGAGTCAGGAGTTGTCTGATGGGGGAACAGGGGTTTAGATAATGTCTCCAAGGAATGATAATTTGGTAGGAGTTTCTAGCCTAGAGGAGGAAAATTGTTTAGGAAAAAGTATTCAAGAGAAAGGAGATGTTGAATCAAGGAGCAAACTCTATCTTTTTAATTAGTCTAAATAATAGACATTTCACGTTCACCCTTGCACTACTTCATCATAAGTACCGACCTCAGTAGCTTGATCGATAAGGCGGCGGACTTGTAACCTGGAGGTCAGTGGTTCAAGTCCCGGTTTCAGCGTTGATTTAAAGCGAGTTTGAGTAGTTGTGACCTCACGAAAGTGATAAACACAAATATGATAACTTTTTTAACTTCATCATAATTATAACAGCGTTCAGCAGGTAAGTACACATTTAACTGCCTAATTTATTCATAAGGAAGGTATATTTAAGAGACCTTTTGCTTAATAAAGTGCCAGGATTTTTTTTTCGAGGAAACTTTGAGTCATTCCTGAGAGGGAGAGAAGAGAGAGTCAATATCTCCCCCGCATTCAATACCTGAGACTAGAAAATTCAATCTTATTAAAACCTTACAAGTTGTCTTATAAAAAGGTACTCGATGTAAACCTTATAAGAGGAAAAAGTTAATCTACTACCCCTCACACTTAATAATAAACCCCTTAAACTAGTGGCGGTACACTGTGGGGAGATTTTTCGGGAGTTCTAAAAATTGGTGTAGGGGTGGATTCTTTTTCTCTCACATTCTCAAGTATAAAGTTAAAAAAAGTTATAATTGTGTACATCACTTTTATGAAATCACTACTACTCAAACTACGGTGAAACCGGGACTTGATGAACCACGACTCCAGCTTACAAGTCCGCCGCTTTATCGATCAAGCTACTGAGGTCGGTCGAGTATAAATCGTATACGGCATTGGGAATTTGACAGAATTCGCAATGCCTTAGAACTAATTTAGGGGAATTGGGAAACCTTAATTTTAATGTCTTTGATCGAATTTATTTATTTATGAAAATGTATATAAATTTACTAACCTCTTTGGGATCATTCTACATATTTTATTTTTTTATCGTCACTTTGTTCAACAATTCGTCAGTTTAATAATACCTTATTTATAGAATTTCAACAGGAAACAGTAGGAAGTTTGTTTGACCCTATTTGTAGACCTATTTGTAGCTACTCCAATGTGAGCAGGCTGCACTGCTGTAGACACACCACTGGTTTCAGATCCTTTGGAAAGGTAATTTGCGCTTTCCTTTAATCTTCCCATCACAATGCAAGAGATCAAATGCAACATCTCTTGATTTATGAATGCTAAATCAAAAATACATTTAGGTCCTTGCCTTTTTAATGCAGTTTTTTTTTTGCGGATTGGAGATGATTTCACGGGATCTTTTGTCCTGGTATTTTACACCTTGTATGAAAGGTTTTCAAGTGTGAAACATTGAGGATAAGACAGATTTTGGAGTTGTGTGATGCGATTTCGTGAAGCCCTGGTATTTTTTTGCCCATCAGCCACAAAGTTTTTCTAACCAAGTTATGCAGAGCTGACGAATTTTTCAAAAAACAGAGCTGGTTTGTCTATGTGGTGAACCACAAGATAGTTAGTAAAATCTATGTATACCTGTCTGAAATACTTGTCATTTTAATTTTATACAACACTCTATGGTCTATGGTTCCTACTTTGAGAATCTGCATGAAGCACATTTAATTGAGAGTCTACATGAAGCACATTTAAAAGCTTTAATAAGAATCGTGGCGTATACCTACACAGTTTAAAAGAAAATAGTTATTACATATTCAACACACATTGAGGGATCCAAACAACTCCCAGGTGATCAGAGGACACAGCGAACTTCCCAAATAGGTGACATACAATTTTTCAAAGATAATTTTTCAACTCTCAAATCGTTTTGAATTTGGTCAAATGATGTACCTACCTACCACATCTGATAACGCTTGGCTTCTGCCGATAGTATAACCGGCAGATTAGGCGGCCATATAACAATACATGTAGAATGTAATGGCTAATCTATGGCCATTGTAACTGACAGATTTTCCGACAGTATGACTAGATGAAAATATAACCAGCAATATAACCGCCATAGGTCGGGCTGACATCAGCCCCATGATCCTCTGTATAACCAGTAGTCGCGTAAACCAACGGTTCATTTCTACCCGGCAAATAAAAAAGTAATTAATGGCAAAAAATATGTAAATTTCAAATATTCTATGTATATGTATACCTCACTGTAAATATAACTTGATCGAATTTGTTTGATAATAATAAAAGTAGTCTCTGCGGAGTCATCGAGATCTGCGATGGTATTTCAGTTGTGGCGAATAAAATTAGAATAAAGCTAATCTGCAGAAAGTTGAGTAGGACTCATTACTCTTTGACACCCGGCCCAACTGGTTTCCTATCAGGTGTTCAGGGTGGCCCAAACTCAGTGGCCGTGTCCTGAATATACAGTGTGGTTCGACCATAAATGGGTTACTCGTGTTGCCATGGTTTGAAGCTGACCTTTCGATCGTTGAGGTAGTGAATTTTCTTCAACCTGGGTTTCGAGTCCCAAGCATGGTAAATTTCAGTAAGGTGGTTTTGAGTAAGTGAGGTAAGCCTGACATCGTACAGTCACTCTCGTATTATAATAAATTGACAACCACAATAAACACAAGGATAAAGTCTTAGCATGACGTTGTAAACTTTTCTACTTCGCAGAAAGAAAAGATAATAATATATATTGTTTAATTTTTTGCGTACTAACAGTCTACTACGATCAAATACATCGTAGTACTCTGTAGGCATTACCGCTATTCCTGATTCAATTTCATAGTACAACTTACTAGTTCCAGCACTTCTGTCAATGCTATGTTATGAAGCTTCTGTCAATGCTATGTTCGAAGAAGAAAAAAATACATGTTGGTACACGGTATTTCTTACAACTTCTCACAACTATTTTTGCAAATCCGCCCCTAGGTAAGAGGTCGAAGCGTCAGTCTGATAACCTAGAGATCACGGGTTCGAAACCCAGCCCAGACTTGACAAGTCATCCTCCGTTTGGGATTTTGAATTTTTGAGCACATGTAATAATACGTGTTGGACTTACTGCTGAAATAATGGGACTCATTAGACCTAATCGAGCAGCATAGATAAGGCGACATTTTATAATCATCCATTATGAATTTATTTATATGTTCATATCCTCAAGGTGTCCTTTACCTTTTCCAAAGAAAGCACCTGTACCCAGCCTCAAGTATGCAGATTGTAGATGCGATCAGATAACAATTCGAGCGGACTGAACAACCAGGCTGTGACTTTTGCGCTACCAGTTAACAGGTAGCACTATAATAGTCACCTGGAGCTATAACGCATACATTGCATACCTTCCTGGCGAGCTATAAATAGCGCTTGTTCAGGTTTTGTGGTTCGCCTATCTATAATCTTTGTGATAGTACACTAGCTAGACTGGAGAATCCTCAAAGTACCCATGTATTTGTAGTATATTTTTGGCTGTTGTTTTCGGTAACTGAGGACCACGAAGTTTTCATCTCCCTTGGGATTATTTTCTCTGCCAAAGAGATTTCTTTCTCTCTTGTGTCCTGTTACAAGGATTGGGAGATTTATAAGAAAATAGCAATACATAGTAAAATTATAATATTTGGACAGTACAATCCGGCTACAGTAGCTTCGCTAGGCTATCACATCACACACAATCACATCACATCACACACAATCACATCACCACACCCACCCACACAAACAACATACTCCTATAGAACACACACCAACAAAATAACTACAAAGTTGCGACCCTTCATTACCTTTAAAAAATCACGTTCTGTAGTTTGGGCAAAAAGTGATTTTTGGTAAATTGATGACAAAGGCCGGTAATATTAGGCTGATAATTCCCTTCACAACAGCAGTCAGACAGGACCTGTGTTTTCCATGGGTAAATTTTGGTGTCATTCGGAATTCTATTGCTCTCTATCTATGTCACCTCTAGCTTTCCTATACTATCTAGCCTTGCTCTGAGCCCTCTTATCATTATCTATGCTGTTTATTATGTGTTATCTTGGGCTCTTCCCTTCCTCTGATCTCAATGTGTTATCTGCTACGTCTCCCCAGACTGCTTGACGACGAGCGATCCCCAATACAGGGTGTCTAAGTGATGCTCAATTCAGGGTGTTCAAGCCATCCTCAATATAGAAAATTGATGCAAAACTTTAGGAAAAGCCAGAAAAACAAAATAAGCTTGGGGAAAATACATTTGTGCTTTGACGTTCAAGAAGTCAAGTTTTCCAACCTACATTTTAGGTCACTATTTGCTTCGTGCAAAAATGATCAAGATCACATAAACGTGTCAGTGATAGTGGAATTATAAGGTAAATATTTATCAGTAACTTACTGCTTTCTATAAACCTAAACATTATGAGGATATGTACATAAATTACGGATAGTTATGTTGATGCACCGTGACATTAATTTTATATCAAAGGTACCTATTATGTAATTAATAAATTTACAATGGTCTTACAAATTGCACCTTACATGACGCTCACAAAGTTGAATGAACCTTGCGAAATGTACTTTCGACTTTTGTGAGTCAGATTGTATTTACTCACACAAAGGTCTCGCCTTCAACTCTTGTGTGCTAGGCGATTCATGAGTCACATAATGGAGACTTTCACGATTCGGCCAAACTACTGAGTAACCTTTTCCAAGCATGATTCGCCCCAACAAAACACAAAAAAAGACCCAATGAATTCGTCCCATAACCCGATTTCGTCCAAAACAGACTATCAATTTTTGAATCCCATACAAAAAATCCCAACTATTTATTCCAACAAAAAATCCCACTTTCATTCCACCATAAAAATCCCTATAAAAGAGTAATAGAAACACTAGCTTGACAGAACTGAGAACTATGTGCGATGTTCACCTATTTAGGAGGCAATGCCTGAAGAATAAGTGGGTTTAGGTAAGATACATAGAAGCCATGCCTCAAGAATATAGTAGGGTTAGGTAGATACATGAAGGCAAGCCTCAAGAATAGAATAGGTTAGTAAGATACTATAGAAGGCCATGCCTCAAGCCCCAAGATATATAGGATAGGTAAGATACATGAAGCCATGCTCAAGAAAGGGGTTTGGGTTAGGGAAATTCATAGAAGGCAATGCCTTAGGTTATAGTAGGGTGCGGTAAAATGCATCGAAAGCCATGCCTAATACATAGAAGGCCAAGGCCTGATATACATAGAAGGTAATTTTGTAATTTAATGTTGAATAATAAAAAATCCCTCAATTTGTACGGTACTTATAATGTTGTACCGGGCCGAATCGTGTTGTTTATTTTTTTGCCAAGATAACGTTTTGGGACGAATCGTTCGGTGTCCTTTTTTACCTGAAATCGAAAACCTTTTTCATAAACCTTTTTGGGCCGAATCGTAATGCGCCCCACATAATCTGTTGAGATGTGTACTTTGTACTCTATGATTGTTGTACATAATTACGTCACCAATGTTTCAAAGCAATTTTATCAAATAAAAGAAGAAAGGATACTTTGAAATGTACAACAATAAAACAACTAGACAAGCCAAGCACTAGCCATAAGAGTTCAACTTTTCTTTAGAACACTTGTCTTGTCTTAGACTTGTTAAACTTTTGTTTAAAGCTCTAGTCTTAAGTGTTTAATGTTGAAGTTATGTAGGTAAGTGTGTTTTTTTATGTAAAAAATTCAACAAATTGTTGTCAATTAATTTCTGGTAATGCAAACACACTGATAGAAGGTTCAGCATAGTCTTCCGTCAACGCTGAACCTCAGCCACCCAATATCCAGTTATTTCCGACTCGTACATATCGAATTCAACAGAAAGGGTTGGGTGGAAGAGATTGCCTAAGGCAATAACCCCGCCCTTTAGTTAGGACATATATTATGTATATATTTATTTATTTTTTCTTATTTTTTTCTTCTATTATATTGTATTATAATTTGTAATTATTTGTGTTGTATATAATATGTCCTTAAGTGTAAAAAAAAAAATATATATATAAGTTATCATATTTGTGGTAATCACTTTCGTGATGTCACAACTACTCAAACTAGCTTTACTAAATCCTTGCTGAACTTGTGACATGAACCACCGACCTCCAGGTTATAACTCCGCCGCCTTATCGATCAAGCTACTGAGGTCGGTTCAACACAATAATTATAAGAAAGGGATAAGGTCCAGTTTTACATAACATTATACATACCCAGGTAATTAGTTCTTAGACTTATCTGTGAGCAATGTGAGCATGCAGTAGGTATAGTTACATCAGGGGTCTCGGATCACCCACAACATTTTGTCAAAACAACAAAATAAAAGCTTTTATCTATGTGTGTCGAGACTGTTATCAGAATCAGAGATTATGTCTAGAATTATAAGAAATGATCCAAGAGTTATTTATACGTATATAAAATAAAAAGTAGTATTCTTCTATTCGACGAGACAAACACGAATATGAAGAAAAAAATAATTAAAAAGTCTTGTCTAAGGAGGTGAAAATTACAAAAGAAAATACATCGAACTAGGTCTAGCGTAAGTATACACGCTCGTTTTTTTTTGGCGTTGCAAAACCAGCGTTTTGCTTGGTCTGTTGAAGAGAGCCCATTAGCTCGAAACAGCTGAATAGTACAGAAGTGTATATACTTGTTACCAACTTCAGTAGTCAGTAGCTTCATCGATAAGGCGGCGGACTTGTAATATGGAGGTCGGTGGTTTGAGTCCCAAGTTCAGCAAAAATTTAGTAAAGCTAGTTTGAGTAGTTGTGATATCACGTTTGTTATTACCACAAATATGAATGAAAAATATACTGTAATACCTGTTCTGTAATTACAGTAATGTACAGTGTACAGAACTTTTCTATATGTTAATTCTGATTACTGTCAGTACCAATGTGAGTATTATTAGGAATCTACTAAAAAATACTATTACAGTATACCTACTCCTACGAGGGCTTCAAGAATCGAGCTTGTAAAGGCTGTGCCAATGATGGTGTATACCTTTACCCTTTACCCATACCAAAGATATGGCATATGGCAAAATTTAAGTTACCACTATGAAAAAACCACAATGAAGATCACACGACTTTCTTTTTCCCCCGAAAAGCTGTCGAATTTCAGCACTGGTGTCACTAAAGTATTAAATGAGGAAATTTGAGTAGGTCCAATATATTGCTCTGTAAAATTAGGATAGGTATTTGAAAGTTCAACTGGTTACTGTAGTTAGCATGAATAATCAAATTTATCAGTAAAACTGATGTTGTGACAGAACCCCGAATTTGAGGAAGTGGAAGTTTCCACATCAATAACAACAACATTTTAATCATGATGCATAGTGGGGTTGTTTGTTATTTCCCTAACCCTACTGTAGACCCGAGGCTTGCCTACTTCCCTAACCCTATTCTACACTACACCCAAAGCTTGGCCATGTACAAATTCCTGAAAAGTACAAATGTACTAAGCGGAACTTTTAACTAGGATTATTATGGAAAACCGAATAGATTCATTATTATTAATGTATTTTCCAGAATTGGTTCTAATGCTTGGTAACAGCGTTAGTGCTATGAAAGTCTTACCCTGACCGAGAGTCGACCCCGAAATCTTCGACTGAAGCGGTAACCTCTCAACGAGTGGTCCTTAAGTACCTACTGAATTGGGTTTTTTTCTAGTTATTAATTACGCTAACTCGAGAATTTTCTTGAAACTTGGGTCTCGAATCCCGACCCACCGACCTCCAGATTCAGAGTCGGTTACAGTTCCAGTACCTACTGAATATAAACCAACACTTGACGATAGTTACTTTCTGTTAAGACTTTGCCAATGTACAGGTTGTTCCATTGGACTGACATAGAGTAGCTCGCAGGTACCTAAATACAAGTGTTAAGGTTATGAAACTCGGCTTGTAATTTTTCGAAGTGGCTAAATACCCTGCGGGCTAGGTTAAGCCTCATTCGACTATCTGCTCTATCTTAGGACGGCGATACAGAAGAAAGTTAAGACCTTGTTATTGGCAAACATTAAAATAAAAAATATATTCAAACGTATTTAAATAGTGCCACTTTAGCTTTACCTGATGTATGAATCCGTAAGATCATTGTGTGAATGACAGAGTTGTAAATGTACAACTGTCATGGGCGAGGTGGTACCACTTGAGCATACAACGTCGGATTAATATTATCAACAAATATTATTTAAAAAAGTTAATTTTCGACAACAGTCAACACTTTATTTAAATAATCAATTAAATACAGCTGATTATCGAATTTAAACAGGAAACAACCAAAAAAGGTTACCTGAATTTTAAAATTAGATAATAAATTAAGTAAGGCACTTGATCAACATAATTCGATAAGTCGCTTCGAATTATAACGTCTTAAATAAATAATAAAATTTAATGTTTAAAAGAATTAATGAAAAGTTATTTAAACTTGAAAGCACCATGAGACTTCGATCGAGATCAAACCAGACACTCGCGTCGTGGACACTTAAACAAACTGAGTAGCTAGAAGTGTGCTCTATTCGTATGGAAAGGTGGCCAACACAACACGTGTGATCTCCATGGCTATTATATCTCTCAAATTCATTGTAAAATAGTAAATCTTATGAGCACCTTTTCGTCCATACTTTTCACCTTATCGTCCGTCGATTCCGTCCGTCAATATTTAAACTGATTCCGTCCGGTATCGTAGGTTCAATACCTATTCCCATATGTTCCGTCATATACATAAATAAATAATAATTAAAATCACTTTTACAGTTTATTCAATCAGTAAATAAAAAAATTAAGGCCTTGCCTAAATTCATAGTTGTTAGTAAAATACATGAAGCATGCCTTGATTAAAGTAGGTTAAATACAAGACGGCCATGCTGGTTTATGAGGTTAATCAATGAGCATGCTTGAGTTATAGAGGTTAGAAAACAGACGCCATGCTTGTTTATATGTAGTAAATACAAAAGGCCATGCTTGTTATAGGGTTAGGTAAAATACAATAAGCCATGCCTTGAGTTATAGTAGGGTAGAATACAGACGGCCATGCTGGTTATAGTGGTTAGGTAAAACATGAGGCCATGCTTGGTTTTATAGTTAGAAAATACAAAGCCAGCCTGCACGAACTTACATAGCCTATACAAAATCAGTTACTATGTACATAGTACATAGGGCTGTCGCCGCTGCGCCGAGCATGCCCTAAGCAAAATCTTTCGTCAATGGCAGTGTTAGTGAGTTCGAAATCCCGTTTATTGCATCAGACTAAAGACAAGCTACACAAATCAGCTTCCTGGGACTTACGTTGGCTGTAGAGCGTGATCATCAGTGGCAGTCATGGTCATGAGTCTTTACATTTATATATTAAATAGGTCATAAGATAGTGACGACGAATATGATGTCAGGTTCGGAGAATCGATAACGATACTAGAAAAACTCGCGCGGATAAGTGTCGTCATCTTATACTTCTGTAGCTATACCCTATTGTACTCCAAGAGAAGAGGGGGTGCATTTTTTAACAACCCGAAACACAATTCCTGACCCTCTTTAAGATGCAAAGGTCAAGTATGTTGGAGATGTTGATCCTTCATCATATATCTAATCGGTACCTGTGGCTCCCTCAAGTCTATCAAGGATTTCTATAGATTTTGAAGGTTTAAATTTTACTTTTGCTATAGTTTAGTCCTGAATTTTTCTGTGGTACCAGGGATTAAATAGATACCTACATCTACTGGTTAATAAACATAGGAAAAATCTGAAATGGGATTCACTTTCACTTGCAAAAAATAATTATTTAAAAATACTACAATGGTATATTACAGATAACAGGCGAAACTTGAATTTAATTTCAACTTGCAGAGCGGGATGTAGCCATAACAACGCTTCCACATGACGCTACCCTGAGCGGGATGTAGCCATAACAACGCTACCCAGAGCGGGAAGTAGAAATAGCAACGCTAACCAAATTTTCTAGTAGTCATAGCAACGCAATCCAGACCGGGATGTACCCACAGCAACGCTACCCAGAGCGGGAAGTAGAAATAGCAACGCTAACCAAATTTTCTAGTAGTCATAGCAACGCAATCCAGACCGGGATGTACCCACAGCAACGCTACCCAGAGCGGGAAGTAGAAATAGCAACGCTAACCAAATTTTCTAGTAGTCATAGCAACGCAATCCAGACCGGGATGTACCCACAGCAACGCTACCCAGAGCGGGATGTAGAAATAGCAACGCTACCCAGAGCGGGAAGTAGCCACACAAAGGGAGGAAGGCCACTCTGTCCCGAGGCAAACCACTTGGTTCTGCCCGCGAATTTGATTCGCCCGCCGGTGGGTATTTGATTACCGATACCTGTATGTAACGATCGATCGTAATTATCGGTCGATAAAAATAATTATGAGCATCGGAATCACTTGTTATGTGTAGCGCGGATTTAATGAAGATATAAATATTGATGGCCTCACGAGTTCATTGAAGTCCAAAATATAATTTCCTTTTCAGAAAAGGTTCCCTCGATTTCAGCCCTATTCAGGCGAGGTGAGGTTAACTTGAATGGCTGAAAGCGAATGTCTGACTGTAGTTAAAGATGTTTTTGACGGTATTTCTGTCCCACAAAGGCTAAGTGAGGTTAATGTGAACAGGTAGGTGACATGAAACAAATTGATGTACTTCTATTGTGGTATGAACAATTAACATAAGTAGTAGTAAGAAACATTACACCGCAAAAGAATACTTCTTAGAGAACAATGATATATTGCAAAAGTCCTGAAGGGTACAAACTTGGTTTACGGAAAATTGTGCTTTTTTCTCCAAATTTCTAACCAAGTGCGAGACACAAAAGATAAGTAGGGCTTAAGGTTGACAAGAGTCAATAATTTCCATGATTTTAATCCACTACTCAAACTCAGAGCTTGGGAAAATTAGAAAACTTACTAATTTGAATTCAGTCTTTACACAATATTTAATTTAATACTAATGAGTAATGAGGAACTCACCGATGGCCGCTCTACCTGACTACCAGAGAGTCACACCTCACAACCAGCCACTAGTCCGCCTCCTCAATGTCTACCAGGTAAAAGGTCGTAGAAAATACCATTAAAACCGACGATCTGCCTCCTTCTTGTCTACCTAACCACAGCGAGTTGAAAGAATGTTTCCCCCAACTCTTTACACCTATTTGGACATGGAGAAACAATGCGTCCTAGACAGAGAGGTACCATTTTGGATGTTTACATAACACTCATCGACCTGCGGATTGTTACCTGGGAGATGAGTAGGGTCAACTCCTGATGTGGATTCTATTTGCAGACTTGGAGGAACCGCAAAAAAATGAAAATAACTATTGAGAATATAACAAGATGCTGCTATATGTAATGTGGACATTTAAAAAAACGGTTTTTGTTTCAAAGCTATCACAATACAATCTGATTTTTTTTTGGGTTTAACGTCGCTTTCAACTGCATAGTCATAATTAACACGACGGGTGTGTTACCTTCCATTCACAAACCTGCTACCCACATTAACCTGACCTAGCCTGGGTTGGGCCGGAATGCCAGCATCACGAAATCCTCACCTTGCTGGATGTTGCTTAACTTCGGTGATCTTACGAAAACCGTTGCATTGAACGCGCCATCGATGCTGGCTTACAATCTGATTGCCCCTATTTCTTGTACTTTTGCTGTGGCGTATAACTTGCTAGCGTGGGTTTCCTAACCCCAACTCTACACTATGAGGTATTGCCATACATTGTTTAGGTCCTGAATTCGTTGCCACCGTTTATACCTAAAAGCGAAAAGAAAGACATGTCTCTATATCACTGAATGACTCTTTCTTTGAATAAGGCGTTCTTCACAACTCGGCCGAGGTATTTGATATCTTCCGAGACAGCGCGGCTGTTTTAAACTCAAGCATTTCCTGGAAAGTCACTAACCAGCTATCCACATTAATCTCCTGGGAGGGGCCGGGACAGCCAGCATAAGGTTTCGCGCCTGAGTGATTACCCACAAAGTCCTATCTTTGCTGGACGTGCAACTTTACGGAAAAGTCCTATAATTCTGCGCTACCCACTGAAATCGTGATATAATAACACAAAGAAACACATTTATTTTATTTATTTCATATTTTTCCTTGTTAAAACCTCACACAATATTCTCCTTCGCCCCCATGGACCTTCGGGTCTGGCCACAAGAAGGATAATCAAAATACTACACCCTCTCCTCCGGGACTTGACGAGAAGTACTTAAAAATCAAAACAATCCTTTCCTGGAATTATGACCACTTGAAGGATCAATTTTTGAGCTGTAATTTCATATTTTGAGCTCTCTTGGGTATTCCCGGATTTCAGCTCTTCGTAAAAATAACTCGTAATGCTCAAGAAGTACCTACCTATTTTTTTTGCAAGTTTTTTTTTTTTTTTTCATTCACTTGAGTAATACGTCGGTCCTCATGTGGGTCTATAAAAATAGTTTGTTTGGTGGTTTTCTTTGTTTCAAGTGTGGGAACTCGGTGACTTCGATCGGTTCTAGAGGCAACCCTTTGTATTCTCCGGCAGACATAGTGTCTGCTTGGAGTGTTTCGATTTAATGTTTCCTTAGAGGGAATTCAGGAAGTTCCATACATTAGTCGCTACTTAACTCGCCCTGGTTTTATTGCTCTCATAAGAGCGGAAGTGGTTACTTTGCAGAAAGTCAGTGTCGCGAAAAAGAGAACCAGTATTTTTTTCTAAATGAATCGTAGAGGTCCTCCTGCCTCTTACTTAGATTTTACATTACCTAGTAGTAACGGCTAGATATTTACCTAGAATTTTCCAGATTTAATACAGCTTAGCCAAGAAATAGGAAACGGTGGTATTTCACAGACATGTATTTTTGGATGTTCGGGGTGTATATAGGTGTTAACCACAAAGTCCACATATTTTGATTGTAACATTGATTCCAAGGAAATTTGATGTATAGCGACGGAATTTTAAATTTACATATTTTTACAAACGTTAGTACGAAATAGGTATGCTCACTGAAGAGTTTAGCCATAGGATCAAAAAAAAAGAGTACACAACGCTACTTAAAATGAGCTGATTCAATTCATAACCCTGTATTTTACTGTATCTCCCAGCAAGCTGAGTAGTTGGATCGAAAAGGCAGATGACTCGTAATCTGGAGGCCGGTGGTTCGAGTCCCAACGGGTCATCAAGTTTTGGTTTACGGAATTGTGATTAATACCTAACACATAATTTATGAAATTTGGCATATGAGGAGAAGAGAGTGAAGAGAGAATGAGAGATAGAGGACAGAAGATCAGAGGACAGAGAGTAAAGAGAGGGTAGAAGATCAAAAGTGAGTGGAAGAGAGATAGAAAAAAGGAGAAAAGAAAGAGTGAAAATAGGAGAGGCAGAGAGGAGATAAAGAGAAAAGAAAAAAAAGATTAATTGTCTAATTATATGGAGAAAGGGGAATTTACTAGAGGGAGGGATAAGGAGATATAGACAATAGACATTGATGGATAGAATAAAAGGGGAGAGAGAGAGAGAGAGAAAGAGGAGAAGTGTGGAGAAAAGAGAGAGAGGATAGAAACTAAATATAAAGAATGAAAGAGATAAAGGAATGTGTGTAGAAGGAGATATCAGAGACTATAGAGTGAGAGAAAATAGAGAGAAAGAGAAGAGAGAGAGAAGAGAGAAAAGAGGAGAAGTGTGGAGAATAGAGAAGAGAGAGAAAACTAAATATAAAGAAAGAAAGAGATAAAGGAAATGTGTGTAGAAAAGAGATATAAGAAGACGATAGAGGAGTGAAAGAAAATAGAGAAAAAGGAGAAGGAGAAAAAAAGAGAGAGAGAGAGAGAAGCGAAATGCCCTGACTTGCTTTCTGCTCCTTTAAGAACAAACATAAGGTTTTGAAGAATGCAGTCTTAGCGGCTGACCTCAACCAGAAACTGCCCTCAGGCGAGCCCAGGTGCGAGCCTTGACTCTCTCTCTCTCTCTCTCTCTCTCTCTCTCTCTCTCTCTCTCCTCTCTCTCTCTCTCTCTCTCTCCTCTAAACTAAAGTAAATATGAAATTTATCATCTTCTCCTCGGTCGTTAGTGAAATATTCCGGCAAAAAACATTGCGTGGGCTTGACCGGGCAACGCCAAAAAAAGTGGAAAAAGTCAGTGCAACAAACGCCACAAGCCATTAATTTTAGTAAAATGATCTAGTTGAGATCATGATACTGAATGAAAATCCTCCATGTACCCAATTAATCTCACCTGGCCTAGCCAGGAATAGCCAGCATCATCAACGAGTTTGTATGGTCACCCATCTAAGTCCTAGTATTGGTCACCCATCCATCTAAGTCCTAGTATTGTTGGTCACCCATCTAAGTCCTCAACAGGAGAGCTCGGAAAGATGTTCAAAACAATTTGAGCAAAGGTCTTGGCGTTGTCGCACCACCGGTTCTATCCTGGCTACATCGGCGTACCACTTTACATTCCTTGTGACGTCACCACCGGCATGGTTCTGGTGGCAACCATCGAACCAGACTGCTGGTCACGGGTCCTGCCGAGATTACATCAAAGTGTAATGGGATCGGATTGACATTGCGATGGATCCTTTTGCTGATGAGTCCATTTGAAGATGAGATCATTTGGAGATGGTTCCTTTTAGAGATGGTGCTTTAGAAGATTCCATTGAGATAAAATTTTGTTTAGCATCAAGAATTTTTTTAGAAAATTATAAAAATACCAAATTTCTCATAATAATAATACTCTTTAGTGGAAGGTGACCACCTGGCGCGGTTATGCTCAAAGCATTTTCTACCACCTAACCCTCAGAGTCTTATTATTATGTATGTGGTCACAAACTCAAATTAATGAGGGAAAATTCGTGCACTGGGTGGGATTCGAACCAACGGATCCCTACGCTACCTGGATTACCAGACTAGCGCGTTAACCACTTGTTAATCCAATACCGAATTCCACTGTATCCAGTACTGAATTCTGCTCAATCCAATAGCAAATTCTGCACCAATACCGAAGACTATCCTATCCAATAGCAAATTCTACTCAATCCAATAGCAAATTCTGCACCAAACCAAAGACGGTCCTATCCAATACCAAATTCTCTCAATCCAATACTGAATTCTGCTCTATCCGATGTCAAGTAGAAACCATACTAAAAAAGTCTTACAACTTATAACTCAACACAGATCCACAACATGGAAACAGCAAAAACTTCAACTCACAAAACTTGAGGTAACGAAACGCCAAACCTTTCGTTGGACCTAAACATCTTCCAATTTTTGAAACTCATCGTGAAAACTCCAAGACTCGTAAAAAATAACTTTGGTTAAGACAAAAAAATCAATGCACAAAACATACTGTATTGTATATAGGGATACATTTTTGTATAATTGATGAGAGAGACAGAGCGAGAGAGGATCATATATACGATGAGAGGAGTATAAAAAAAATCCACACATAAACATCTATAGGATATAAAATATAAATTAAAAAAGCTACATATATACAAACAATGGAAGAGCATAAATATTGTAAAAAGCTATGTAGAGATACCCATACAGGCGAATAAAATGTATATAAAAGGTATATAAAAGAAATATATATAATCCAAACGTACCAGATGCTGGAATTTTAATTACCCAAAGCATCTGAATTCTGAGTCCTCAGCACACCTGTTTGCTGTAAACCAGAGCCAAATCTAATGTCTTGTCAACTGCTTCAGTGGCTATAACTCTACTGACCAGCAAGTTATGCCAGCTATACTTTATACTTAGCAAGTTATGGACTGTGCTATACGATGGCGATGGTGTATACTTATGGGTAGGTTTATTTTATGTTAGCAAGAGTTATAGCTCATATCCTCCTGAGACCTGGATGTACTTTTAAAAGTACATGAGGCAGGTACTGCTTGAGTCCTGAGATTTTTTTTGATTTTTTTTTTTATTTTTATTCCTGTTCATAATGATTAGGGAGTCATTATAAGTGTGTAAGTACAAAGAAAATTACCAAATACGGCCTGAAATAAGAGATATCAATGTACTTTATAAAGTACATAAGGACTCAATGCAGTGTTTTTTTCTACTATTACTCTCACAGCTGAGTAAAGAAAAACACAAATTTTCATATAAAAAAGTGTTTGGTCTTTTATTTGAACTTAAGTTTTGACAAGATTTAAACTTTAAATGAACCTACTTACTGAAACAGTGAGAAACAATAAATTTTGATTTTTTTTGTAGATTTTTTTTTCATAGAAAATAGAAAAAATTATAGATTTTTTTCCATACCTATTCTTAAAGTTTAAGAACTTTGTTATTAAACATATCAGTACTTGGAACTACAAAGTATAGAAGTAGTTTTCTAAATAATCATTAGTGGGAACTGACATCAATTTGATGGAATGTTAGAAAGCAATTGTGCTTTTTTGTTAAGCACAGAGTACATTTGATTTTTGTTCTTTGATTGCATTTTTCCCCACGGCACCTGTGTTCGTCTTCAACAATAGGCAAGTGTTTGGCTCCACTCTTTCTTTACTGATTACTAGATTGAATCCCAATGTACTTTAAAAAGTACACCCAACTTTGGTCGTTGTTATTGAAAAGGAAACAAATAGTAAATACCATGAGGTAACTTCAGGATGAGGTCCAAAGTAAAAGAAATATATATTTAATT
This sequence comes from Bactericera cockerelli, assembly GCA_024516035.1. Lineage (NCBI taxonomy): Eukaryota > Metazoa > Arthropoda > Insecta > Hemiptera > Triozidae > Bactericera > Bactericera cockerelli. The sequence goes on from CM044955.1 coordinate 50,218,312, forward strand.
TAAAACGTGTCAAAAAAATTCAAGAATATTCAATTACTGCTTTTCATAGGGGTTGACGTTTTCTGGCGACGCTTGGACATGTTTTTAGCTCCAAATCATAACTACAAATGAAAAGATTTTTTCCACAAAATTGTTTTGTTTACAATTCAAAACATCTGAATAAAATATTCCGATCAACTTCAGACCACTATCTTCTCTCAAAAACCGTCGGGAATTTTTGAAAATTCCATGTACTTTTAAAAGTACGCCAGGTCTTAATCGTGGCGATGGGAATAACTTATGGTAGTATTGTTCAAGAGTATATCAAAAGGTATATCTAGTGTACAATACTATGGTTGTTTGGTCTTATGGGGGCTTGGAGGATTTGAATTAGACGCGAGATGTTTGTATTGTGATGGTCCTAGTCATGATAATTATCATAAAAAATGCTGTAATGGTACTGGTATTAATAAGTATAGTACAATAGGTTTGTATATGTTTCAGTACAAGTTTTGGTGGATAATTTTGCAGAGAGAGTAGTCCAACAGTAGTGCTTGTAGAATTTTCAATAGTGAGTATACCAAATCATTCAAGGGTCTAGTAAGAAAAGCACCCACTTGTAAAAACGCGTTGCAAACTGTTACTTTATTGGCTAGGCTGGCGAAAATTACATCCAGCTTGTTCGAAAAAGAATAGAATGGGAAATAGCATGCGACATGCTTCATGTTGCTTCATTGAGTGTTTTTAGAACTCGAATGGTTGACGATTGAAGACCGACCCATCGCTCGTACCCTATATTTAGCCTAAGGTTTGGTTATTGTGGGTCCTCAGCAAATAGAAGGTAAAACCTTCGTCTCAAAGGTTATGACCTTTGATGTTACTTACAGAACCCAAAGTTTTTGGTCTATTATATTACTTTCATTAAGACAAGAAGTAAAAAATAAACCGAAGTAAATTTTGCACAACACAGAGGCTCTTGAGTACTGGCAATCCATTATGCACCGCCTAGCTGTCAACTGATGGCAGATTCCGCAAAATAGTTTGCCAAAGAAGAATAGAAAGACTTATGCGCTAGGAATATATTTCTAATTAATTTTCAGCAAAAATCCGCACTTCTAGGTATTGTTCCAAGACTCCCATTGTTTCTCGCAGCACCTTTAATTCGGCTTCATTCTGAAACATACCAATCTGTATAAATTCCAAGCGCAAGGGTTTGTCGCTAAAGTTCACAGAACGCAAAATGCGAGAGCTTTTGCATAGGAATTGCATTGTTTACTTCAGCCTCATTGTTCATTGGGACTTTTTTTTACTGATCGCAAGTATCGCGATAGTTTTTCTGGCATTGACAGGTGGACACTATGCGTTTCTGCGGTGCATTGAGTTCTGCGAGGTTTAGCAGATGCATTCAGAATCAAGAAACAACTGCACTGTCGGGTTGACTTTGTTCCGAGATGCATTTTATAGAGCAATAATTGAAAACTGCAGTTCTGACTTGGATCCTGACTTTCTGAGCTTTTTTTTCATTTTGCGCAGGATTATTCTAGGAATAAATTAATTAGTTTGAATTGCACCTGGACGCAACTAGACCATAAGAGGACTCTGGATTCTAGACGGGAGGTTGTCACAAATGTCACATGGACAAACAAGGATATTAATGAATGTGATTGGAAGTGATTTTTTTCTGTATCTTCGATCAGAAATAACGATTAAATGTCATCAGTCTATCAAAACCTCTATCAAAAGCACATGTTTGTATCGAAACCATCATGCCATGCTGGTCCAGCTCTGTCTGGTAGACTGGAAGTGTGGGTTCAGATCCCAACCAAGGCATAATGTTTTACTCCTTTATTTGAAAGTTCAATGCCTAATAATGGTCCTCAAATAAGTGTTGGAATCATTCGGGTAGGAAAACAATTACTTTTCATTATTATCATTCAAGAATGAACCAATTTGGTTCAGTTCTAAGAACATTATTCAAATTTGAGACATAGTTCATTGTCTAAGCTGTAACTGATGAGCCAAAGTGCATGACTTATTGGCCAAGGTCTATTGTTATTTTCACTATTATTATTATATTTAGTATATCGTCTTGATTTTTTACCAAGCTAGAATGAGCCATTCAGCTCTTCATTCCATTCGTTTCACGTAAGAGCACACTATTTCTAAAGTGACCTGGGTTGTAACGGCCCTGGATTCAAATCCCAGACCACGGTGACCTATCGCTGGTCGCCAAGCTGTCTGCCAAAGAAATAATTGTTGGTAATTCTCCACAAGGACAAAGGAGGCATTAAAAAAAAGGTGTGTTTCGAACGGTGGCCTCAAAATCCGCTGGTGAGACCCGAATATATTGTGAAATTGAAGGAATTAAAAACGTAACACCTTCTCGGAATTCGAAAAGAACGTTCATAATTTTCTGTCCAATTTACTTTTAGTGCGCTGCCAATAAAGTTTGCGTGAATTGTGTGGTGATTCCAGTAGCGAATTCGTGAGGGGTGCACTGAAAATGGCTGCACTCGAGCTATTGCCCAAGGCATGGCCCTATATTTATTTTTCCTTACCCTAATACTCTACACAATGAGGCATTGTCGGACATCGATTCGAGCTGAAGGCGCCACCGAAATGAAAATAATGATTGTGCTAGAGATTCAGAAGATAAACTATTCTAGCTCAGGCTGGGTGAGGTTATTGTGGCGGGTAAAAACTCCGTCCTGAATAATTCATATCAGGACGTTAAAAATTCGGACATAGCAGGAGACTGGATCTGGGAGTTCGTATAAAAAAACCTTCCCACCACCATGAAACAAGTATCTGCGCCTATTTCACGGACACGGAAATCATTATCATGACGTAGAAATTAAAAGCAGTGAAAAACTAAAAAAAAACAAGGCTTGTCCACTCTCTCCCCTGTGACACGCCACTGATTCAATAGTATCTGCAAGGAGCCCAAATGTCTGGTTTGTCCTCTACGCTACGGTCGGATTAAAAATAGTCAGAGCCAAGGATAGACCTTCTACATGTGGTTCCCAGAAGTCTAACATCTTCAGGTACAAGTTTCATGGGCTTGGGTTCTTCAAAATCTGCTTCGAGATTTCCTTCATAATTCTCAACAAAAAAAAAAACACAAGTGGCATGACCTTTTAAAATAATATCTTCATTTTTGATTGAGTTGGAAGTGTTGAATAAGGTGGTCATCTTCAACTTGGAGATGTCAACAGATGCACTTTTCAAAATTTTGGTATTATTGTAATCTTGAAAATGATGGATACTTGAAAATGACATTTTACTTTCCTTATTTTTTTCTATCAATAAGATAACTTTTAGCTCTTGTTTAAACATTCTCATATCCTGACTTTGTCACTATTATTAATGTTAAAGTAGTTTGTCCTAAGATGATGGGCTGCTAGAGTTTCACCATTTTTAACGCGCCTCCTCAGAATATATCAATTTAGGTACATAGGTTCTGCATCAACATAAAAGAGCCGAAACCTCTTAAACATTGTTTGAAACTTCTACAAATAGGATTTCTTATCCAATGGAAATATTTAGGTATCTATCTACGGGTATTATGAGACATTATCTTGATTTATATTTAAAAATACAATGGGTTAACACATTGGTGGTCACAAGAGCTTAACATTGGTGGTTAAAGCTCTATTCTGGTAATGTCCTCTAAACTGATTCTGAAATCGAACTCCACCAAATGCATGGATTTTCCTTCATACATTTGAGAATGTGACCACATAATAATGGTACCGAAAAAACGGCTGGATGCTGGATTAGGGGACTTGAAATTACGTAAAGTCAACAGTATGAATAAGGTCCATTCTTTTCTATTTTTTTGGTTTAACGTCGCTTTCAAATTTTACTCGCCATTCGCTGGAAACTCAAAAACCAGCTACTCAAATTAACCTCGCCCAGCCTGATTGGGGTCGGGAAAGGTCCATTCATATTTCGAATTTGATAATGTTCGGATGTAATATTTAATAATGTAGCATTCATAGAGTAATCATAGAGCATGCAATAGTTCATACTCTATGAATACTGCGAGAATACCTCTTTGAAATAGGTCCTTCATTTTGTTACCTAATCACTATTAGTCAAGTGACTGTTGGCGATAGGCCAGAACATGGAAAATCAGCACTTGATAGGCACATTTTATTTACTCATTTTGACTCCATATCTATTAAGTACCTACCTATAATATGGATTAAGTGATTTCTTGTATGATCACTTTGAATTAATATCAAAAATATAATAATAAAATCTGAATAGCGATTTTTGTACGATTACGTCAAGATAGTTGATTTTCTAATATTAAAATTATTGAGAGCTGAGTACTATTTGTTGTGAGTATTAGCTAAGCGATCTCAGTAGCTTGATCGATAAGGCGGCGAACTTGTAACTTGGAGGTCGGTGGTTCAAGTCCTGTTTTCAGCGGAGATTTAAGTAAAGCGAGTTTATACAGGGTGTTACTAAATTACTGTCAGATAGAAAATGTGCGTGTTTTTGGGGTCATTTTAGGGGGGGTTCGTTCTCTAAAAAAATCCCGAAAAATGCTTCCTCTCCCTTCCAGGAGCTGTGAAAGTTAAAAAAATAAAAGTGTTTTTTTACTATAACTCTTGAAATACAAGAGCTATCTTAACAAAATTTTGTGAACTTACCTTATATTATGCTCCTATTATTCCCACATAACTTGCATTTCGGTGACATTTTCAGGGTCGGCTGTATGGGGTCAAGCTGCAAAGAAAACCGCCATATCTTTTTGTATAATAAAAGTAGTGAAATAAAATTTAAGCCACTTTATTGTAAATGTTTTTTTCTACAAAAAAGCTCTGAATATTTTTTTTGTCAAATGCACGTATCACTCCAAAAAATCGAGTTGAAAAATCGAAGTGAAAGAACTTTTGACAACCGTGTGTAAGAGTCTTTATTGCGTATTAGGTATCAAATGCATTCAGCTATTTTTTTTTTTTTTTTGGCCAGCTACATAATGAAAAAAATGTTTCACGTCCTTTCTTGAATAATTACAAATTGTCTGTTGAACAACACAAAAGCCAGACATTTATTACGAGGTCCATTCAAGTAACAAGGTAATAACAAATAAAAAATGCTAAAGATAAAGTCATTTGTTGGAATTTTTTTCTTGGCATTCCTTTTTTTAAACACAAAGTGGTATGTGTGAGGGGATCAGATTTAGAGAGGGAAAATGTTGAAAGGACACACGCGGTTATCCAAAGTTTTTCAACTCGATTTTTTGGAGTGATACGTGCATTTGACAAAAAAAATATTCAGAGCTTTTTGTAGAAAAAAACATTTACAATAAAGTGGCTTAAATTTTATTTCACTACTTTTATTATACAAAAAGATATGGCGGTTTTCTTTGCAGCTTGACCCCATACAGCCGACCCTGAAAATGTCACCGAAATGCAAGTTATGTGGGAATAATAGGAGCATAATATAAGGTAAGTTCACAAAATTTTGTTAAGATAGCTCTTGTATTTCAAGAGTTATAGTAAAAAAACACTTTTATTTTTTTAACTTTCACAGCTCCTGGAAGGGAGAGGAAGCATTTTTCGGGATTTTTTTAGAGAACGAACCCCCCCTAAAATGACCCCAAAAACACGCACCTTTTCTATCTGACAGTAATTTAGTAACACCCTGTATAGTTAAGACACATACGAGTATGATAACTTTTC
>CM044955.1:50224086-50500501 GCA_024516035.1 Bactericera cockerelli
TGGGGGGGGGTGTGGGGGGGTTTGGGGGGGTTGGTTTGTGGGTTGGTTTGGGTTGTTTTTGGGTTTGTGGTTTGGGGGTTGTGTTTGTTTGGGGGGGTTTGGTTTTTGGGGGGTTGGGGGTGGGGTTTTGTGGGGGGTTTTTTTGGGTTTTGGGGTGGGGGGGGTTTTTTTGGGGGGTTTTTTTGGGGGTGGAAAGGGTTTGGGTTTTTTTTTGAGGGTTTTAAGTTTTATTAAATTTTTTTTAAAAATTTTTAAAATAGGAATTGGGCTTTTTGTTTTTTTAGTCCCCAAAATCAACGAAAAGTTTTGGTTTTGTTGACTTGCCCTTTCCATTGGGCCCCTGAAACAAAAACCAACATCCTTTAGTGCGGGTAAAACATATTTTTTCACCCTCAATTTCATCAAAAAGAGCTCCCTAGGGGTATCGATGTTTTATTTTGAACCTCTAAAAAAATCGGAAGGGTCGATGAGGGGTTTAAAGTTGAAAGTAATTCACAAAAATCCGGTGATTTTTTACAAAATCTAAGCTCTCATAATATGAAATAATTTGTTTGGGCGCGCAATTTTTTAAAAATTTTTTTCGGGGAAAAAGCGGTTTGCTTGCTTTTTCGACAAAGGGGACATATTAACTTTTGATTTCGGGAACAGCACCGCCTTTGCTTTTTTAGTTTTTTTCCTTACTTACATACAAAATAATTAACTATACAAAATATTGTTTTTTACAATTTTGCTATCGTCATCATAATCACCATCATAAGGTGGCGTGGCGTAATCTTGATAATGGCGAGATAATGAAGAAATGTCCAACCAACATAGTTCAAGGACGGCCCTTAGAACTATACGAGTATTTATTGCCTAAAACTTATTAATAGGTAGATATATAATGTATGTAGGTAGGGTACCTGTTAAAAAAACACCCCTTGTCATGAAGAGTCAATAGTACAAGGACCCAAGATTGACCCCAGAACCATTGTTATATTGTTATGTGTGTGGAAAATAGACCAGCAGTCTGGCTGGGGGACTATAAACGGGAAAAGTCTGTCAATTATTAGCCTCCTGGTAAAGACAGCGGTGTGTTGTGGCGAAAAAAAGAAGAGACCCCTAAATCACGACAACCTTAAGAAAATATTTTTTCATGTTTAAAAAAAAAAAATATTAATAATATTTTTTTTTCCTACATATTTTTAACCTTTCTGTATTTCCTCATCTGTTGGAAAGGAAAGTAAGCTATAGTCAGGACTGGGGTTTTACCCTCCATTCGTGGGAATCGTACCAGCTACCCACATTAACTTTCTCAGCCTGGGTAGACCCGGAGATGCCAGCCTCACGTGTTCGGTGGAAACAGAATTTTCTTGAAAATTCTGCTCCAACCCGGAAATCGAACTCAGGGTCCATGGACTACAAGCAGTACGTCACGGAGGCTGGTGTAGGTAACGGTGCAAGAGAACGCGACAAAAAAAAATATGGACTGAAATTTTCATTAGTCAATTTTTTAACTATATTCTACATTCTATTCATAAAATCTGGCGAGTTGAAATTTTTGGGGCGCCCCGCATAAGGTTAATCGACTTGGATTTTCTATATTGTTTTGCTGACGAGATAAGTCCTTTGTCTTTGATAGCCGACTCCTGCAAAGAACTAGAAACAAGAGTCCAGTCCTTCTTCCCCTCCTGAGAAACAATTGATGATTATGACACTCATCTATGAAACTATGACTTCTGCAGTGGCGGCAACGTAGGTGTATTTGTTTCTCAATACATTGGACCCAGCCTCCGTGGTGTAACGGTTGTGACTACTGCCCGTAAGTCCAGAGATCCTGAGTTCGAGTCCCGGTTGGAGCAGACTTTTCGCACAGATAATTCTGTTCCCTCCGAACATGTGGGCTGGCAATTCCGGCCCTACCCAGGCTGGGTGAAGTTAATGTGAGTAGCTGGTACGATTCCCAGCGAATGGAGGGTAAAACCCCCGTCCTGTCTACCTCAAGTCAGGACGTTAAAACCAAATAGAATCAATGGACATGAAAGGAGCCTAGACATTGAATCTGAGCGTCCATATAATCCTCTCAACACCGTGACTTAGGTATCAATACATAACTCACGGACACGGAATTATTATTATTATTATAATACATTGGACTTGTAGATTGGGAAAAAATGTTTTGGCTTATGTCTTTTTCGATCTTCCTTTTTGAATTTATTGAACCATAACAGTTGAAAAACCCTTTGCAGAAGTTCACATTCCACATTGGGTAAACTATTTTCCGTTCGAAGATTGAAAGTAGAATAATAACCGATTAGCCAAGTGCTTTCTTATGAAAAGCACTCGCTTTTCATGTAGAGAAGGTCCCTCGAGCTGACTGTAGATGGTTAGATGTCCCGCGATCTGACAGTAAATTTGTGATCTAAATTGGGTTACAGTTGTTTGAAAGGGATACTTTCCTAGTTTGAAAGGGAAAGGGATATTTTTAATCTCCGTCCTAGCTCTCCGTCTTTCCACCACTGATGAAAAAGTGTGAACCCTAGGAGTGTGGGTGTGAAGCAATCAACTCGGCAGCTTTCTCCTACTAGACTGCAGGACAGCGCGCACATACACACACACTCACAGGTCAATTAACCCTTTAGTCATTAGAACGCGAGGTCTCTCTCGTCTGGCCTGCGTTAATTAAGTGATAGAACAATTATGCAGGATACTCTTCCTGATATTTGCTTATTAGTTTATCTCTAAGCCAGCATAATAATAATAACACTCTTTAGTATAAAGCATTTTCTACCACCTAACCCTCAGAGTCTTATTATTATGTGGTCATAAACTCAAATTAATGAGGAAAATTTCATGCACTGGGTAGGATTTGAACCAACGGATCCCTACGCTACCTGGATTACCAGAATAGCGCGTTAACCACTTGACTACCAGTGAGTGGAGCTGGACCAGTAGCATCGATGCTACGCACCATTTCTCATAAGATCGCTGAAGTTCAATTACATACAGTGAGGTAAAGAGTTGGTAGCCGAACCGTCAAACTGCTGGCTATTACTGACCAACCCAAAGGTTAGACGATTATTATATTTTTTAACTTTAAAGATGAGTGTTTCATAGCCTTTTTTATTTCGCAGTCATGACAAAGAAAGCACTGTAGATGCTTGTGGTCTGTGTGTTGTAGCTTGTCCTTCCGTAGTATGCCTCCCCTCTAATGGGCGAGAAGTGACACAATACTTCCCATTTAGGTGCTACGTCAAACACGACAGATACCTTACAAATTTGAGTGAGTATTTCTGGATAAAATTTACCGGAACTCGAACCACCGACCTCCAGGTTACGAGTCAGCTGCCTGAACGATCCAACGACTGAGGTCCTTGCTCTGAAGTGATACACTTGACCCCATTAGAGATCTACTGAACAGCTTGAAATGGCCAAACGGTTCACAGGCAAGTGACTTTGAATTTACCGTTTCCCGTGTGAGCCCCGCTGGATGTAAATCCATCAGCTGATATATAGGTGTTATCACAGACCGTGGTGTGTCAACCTGCCACCCCCCGCTAATGACTTATCCTCAGCTATACATTGTACACTTGTACAGGGTGGAAGGCTTACCGCTTTTTGTCATCTATCCTGATAGTCACCACATTAGCCTGTCCCGGTAGCTCAGTGATCAAGACGGCGCGCGTTGGTCTGGTTATCTAAAGGTCGCGGTTCGACATCGGGAAATCTATTGGTCTGTACCTATACAGGGCATACATATTATTTGTCAAGCAAAAATATCTCGCGTAGAACACCTCACACCTTTTAGACATGACATTTCTGAACCTACGGAAAATCTTTGTAAATTTCTGTGTTCGTATACCTACTGATTTATGTGTCTCGTCAATTCACCTATGTAAGGTGTCCTTGAAGAGCTGTTGTATGAATTGTAAATATATTTTAACATTAGTAACAGTTCTGAAAGCGTTGATTCTCTGTTCCAATACTTAAGAGCTCTCCGACTGTATACTATGATCTGATCATCTAGGGAATCAGCGCGAAATGATGACAAGGTTAATGCGCTTACAGGAAAAAAAAACTAAAAAATTAAAATAGGGCCGGAAAAAAATTACCTATGTAGGTAGTTACAGACAGAATAGTACATTAGCGGTGCATGCCGGCAGATTGATTTATGATAACTTTTTTAACTTTTATTTTCATTACGAATTCCAGGACTAGAATATTTCTCTTCGGGACATCCAATTTTCAAACAAACGAAAAGAAATCTTGAAAGTAAAAGAGAGAAGACATAAAAGTAAATGACAGACTAGAACATGTTGGAAATAACGAAAAGGTACTCAAATTATCGGTCTTGTATCTTCAAACCCCTGGGGCCGCTAGTATGTCTTTTGATTTTTTATTATTTTTTCACCAAACGTATAATTTTCCTCTGCTCATCCTAGCTGGGCACACATGGTGGTGGTTCCAATTATTTCTTATTATTGTTGTGTTTGGTCTCAACGATATAATTATGGATGTCCTGTCGGGTGGTGCATGGTTGGGACCTTGCGGGAAGTTTTTGCTCCGATTCTAACCGACAATACCTAACCAATTCGTTGGTTGGGGGAATGTAACTGTATGGGGAAATAATAAATCTACCAGGTTGGATTTTATTGTTTGTTATCTGAACTTTCATAGAAGAAAACTCTTATATCATGCACATCTGGAAACCTTCGTGCGAAAATATTTCCGATAAGATACAGTGATGATTGGTCGGTCAATCAATCTGTAAATAGATAATTCGTATGACTACCATTTATTTTCTACATTAGCGGCTGAACTTTGCAGCTTTGCAATTAAGCTTAAAAGCAATCTTTCCTTATTATAGGATAAGGAAAGTAAAAAACGGCCAGATAGTGACTCTATGTACCTACTCCAGTACTCCTTGTTTATAGTCATCCAGCCAGACCGCTGAGCTGGTCAATTCTAAGGGGCACGCACTTTACGGTTAAAACCTGGTGCGCCCGTGTTGACCAAGCACCTAAAAGGAGCTATTGTGTCTCACCCACCGAGGGGAGGCATACTACGGGATAGGCAAGCTACAATGCAGACTACAGCGTAGATGTCGTTTCATGACTACGAAATACAAAAGGCCGTGAAACACTCAAATTTAAGAAAAAGAAAAACTGTTTATCCCCCAGCCAGACCATTATAAACTCTGTTATAATGTACAGCAGACTGTTGGTCTAGAATACTGACTAAAACCCCAGCCAGATCATTCGTATAAACTCTGTTATAATGTACAGCAGACTGTTGGTCTAGAATACTGACTAAAACCCCAGCCAGATCATTCGTATAAACTCTGTTATAATGCTCACCAGACTGCTGGTCTACAATCCTGAATAAAACCCAGCCAGACCATTAGTATAAACTCTGTTATATTAATTACTATACTTTTGGTCTACTACCTGTTTGTTTATACACATCCAGCCAGACCACAGGTCTACGACCAACGTCTACCCCCTTGTTTAGTTCCTCAGCAAGACTGCTAGAATTCCCGCCAGACTGCTGGTCTGCCCGCTATGTATACAGTCCACTACTCAGGCTAGAGACCACACTGTGCCCTACGAAACATTAATTACTTTAAATCGCATAATCTAAGAATTTATATCCTGGGAGCGCTGATAAAAATTCTCGGACGAAGAAAATTGTGCTTATCCTGCAGAAGCTATAGTCTTTTCTGAGAAGAAATACAAACCCCAATAAACAAAAGAGAATTGAAAGTAAAATTAAAATAAATAAAGACATCAGAGAATCATTACACTTCTCAGTGCTTGGTGGTCACCAGTGGCGGCTTTTGTAGATCGCGGGTCGGGGTTCTGATCTGTAGAATGGCGTTATAGTGCTCACTGTGACACTATCTCATGAATGATGATTATATTAATGTGCACTAATACATTTGAAGACAGTGCAGATACACAAAAAGCTATTTGCTACAACCTCTTCTACGCTAAGGGCCGAATTTATAACAGGATTAGATTTAATTTAAGTGGATAGTAAAATACATCTATAAAAATTTGTTTATAAAAAAAATTAAGTGGACACTATTCCCTTGGGCTATAGTGCTCTGTGATTGGTTGAAACTCCGACTTGAGGTCGTGTCTAGCTTATCTTAACTTTGATCCCGTTTCATAATGTGGCTCTTAGCCGAAAATTATCACCCTGGTCTAAAGACTCTTCTTGTTCTTACCTGCGAAAGATTTAATAATAATTATTGAAACCTTTTGGAACCAAGCAGATAGTTTTTTCTTATAATTCTCAATTTTTTTTAAAATGCAAAATGGGTCTAACAAACCTTCGATTGACATGCTAATAGAGAGCACTATAACGATGGTGGCGATAGAGTGAACAATTAGCGTGAGCAAAAAGTACCTACCTATTTTGGGTTCTACTTTGTTCATAATGCAAGATAACTAGCGGACGTGGTTCTTGCCTGTCGTGGAAGAGATTTGGTTGGGTGGAAGAGATTGCCACAGGCAATAACCCCGCCCTTTAGGTAAGACATTATTGTTATTTTCTTTTTTTTTACTTATTTATTTTGTCATTTGTTTGTTTGTTTTTTTTTCTCTCTCTTCTTAATTTTATACTGTTACTTGTACTTTCTCTTCCTAATAAAGCTTAAAAAAAAAAAAAACCCCCAAGCTACTGCAGCATCATGTTTCCAACGGGTCAAGTGTTGGGTCCGGCCGCCACTGGTGGTCAGAGCTCCGGACAGATGTATGCTCCGACCAGAAGACGGTGGGTGGCCTGGCCCCATCTCATTACTTACACAAATTATACTGGTACCCCCCTGTCTTCATGGGAATCTCATGACTGTTCACTATACAGGGTGGTGTCTACCCCAGCCCCATCTCAATACTTACACAAATTATACTGGTAACCCCCTGTCTTCATGGGAATCTCATGACTGTTCACTATACAGGGTGGTGTCTACCCAGCCCCATCTCAATACTTACACAAATTATACTGGTACCCCCCTGTCTTCATGGTAATCTCATGACTATACAGGGTGGTGTCTACACCAACCCCATCTCAATACGTACACAAATTATACTGGTACCCCCTGTCTTCATGGGAATCTCATGACTATACTGGGTGGTGTCTACACCAGCCCCATCTCAATACTTACACAAATTATACTGGTACCCCCTGTCTTCATGGGAATCTCATGACTATACAGGGTGGTGTCTACCCCAGCCCCATCTCAATACTTACACAAATTATACTGGTACCCCCCTGTCTTCATGGGAATCTCATGACTATACAGGGTGGTGTCTACCCAGCCCCATCTCAATACTTACACAAATTATACTGGTACCCCCCTGTCTTCATGGGAATCTCATGACTGTTCACTATACAGGGTGGTGTCTACACCAGCCCATCTCATTACTTACACAAATTATACTGGTACCCCCCTGTCCTTCATGGGAATCTCATGACTATACAGGGTGGGTGTATACATCAGCCCCATCTCAATACTTACACGAATTATACTGGTACTCCCTGTTTTCATGGGAATCTCATGACTATACAGGGTGGTGTCTACACCAGCCTCATCTCATACTTACACAAATTATACTGGTACCCCCCTGTCTTCATGGGAATCTCATGACTATACAGGGTGGTGTCTACCCCAGTACCATCTCAATACTAACACAAATTATACTGGTACCCCTTTGTCTTCATGGGAATCTCATGACTATACAGGGTGGTGTCTACACCAGCCCCATCTCATACTTACACAAAATTATACTGGTACCCCCCTGTCTTCATGGGAATCTCATGACTATACAGGGTGGTGTCTACCCAGTCCCATCTCAGTACTTACACAAATTATACTTATTACCATCCGTATACACGGGAATCTACAGGGTGACCGCATAATAATGGCACTCAAAGGGTTGAGCAATCATAATCTTCGCCTATTCAGCCTAGTGGTTATTTTAACAAAGAAGTCTATTAATATTTGAATTGCCTTCCGGTTGCAAGGACATTGGGCGATATTCGCCAAATTTTAAAAACTGAGACTGTACGTTTCCCTAATCAATCTAAATTTCTCCATACTCAAGGTCTGATATCAAGACAAACAATGAAGTCACCGTGGCCGAGTGAGTTAGCGCGCTAGGCATTGGATGCACGGTGACCTGGGTTCGATCCCCAGCGGGGCAGGATTTTTTCTGCTCTGTTCTTGGGTGTTCGGGATCCACTCATTTTTCGTGAGGAAAAATGAGTAGCTGCTTTAATGTGAGCAGCGACCCTTGGCACTATTATAGGCAAAAATAAGATATTAGGATATTAAAAGATATGGAAAAGTCCTATAATTCTGCGCCACCCACTAAAAATTGTGATATAATAAACCAAAGAAACACATTTATTTATTTATGTCAAGTGAAACACAGTTTAGAACCCGGAGAGTGCTGATCACTCAAACCCTCGTGGTGGTGGCTAACCTCGTCTCAACCAGGCCGGATGAGATGAGCGAACGGAGGGTAAAACCCCTGTTAAGCAACATCAAAATAATCACAATTTCAGCTTCCCATAAGTGAGCTAATGGTGAATATCGTAAAGGCAGCAAAACAAATATATTTACCTGTTAAAAGATACGCTCAGCCAGCGTCGATGGCGCGTTGAATGCACTGGTTCTCGTAGGATCACCGAAGTTAAGCAACTTTCAGCGAGGTGAAAACTTCATGATCCTGCATTCCGTGCCCAACCCAGGCTGAGCGGAGTTAATGTGGGTAGCAGGTTTGTGAGTTTCCTGCGAATGAAGATTAACACCCCCGTCGTGATGATCATGCAGTTGAAAGCGACGTTAAACCCAAAAAGAAGAAGGTTTGACATTACTTAACTTCAGGACTCTATTTTCTATTCCCTCCTTCTAGTAACGAATTCTTCAAATTCCAAAAATCCCCCATATCTCTTACAATAAACTGCAGTGTAACAAGATACCGAGACCTAGGCGTAGAATACAGTCATAAATAACATTTCATATTCATAATTATGTCTGATTTACTACCCACGAACATACCTGGAATAAATCTGATTATTGAATATGATTAAAACATAATATATCTCACAAACAACTCAACATCTTACTCATAATTGAATCCATTATCATCGCTATTGTATGTACCTCGCTATTGTATAGCGCTTCGCCTGGGTTCCGAACGATTTGATGATGGGATATAAACAAAGTCGTCGGAGGTACTTGAAGCCTCGGACCACACGTTTAGCATCTTGTTAGCTCTCAACCTGTGCGCTGCACCAATGAGAAAGCTCCGCGGGGACTGTGCTTCCGAGGCTACAGAAGGAAGAGGGAGAAAAAACACCACCTCAAGAGAGGATGAGTCACATGTCGCATACCTCGAAAATATAGTAAAAAAATGGAACTTAATCGATCCGACCTCAGTAGCTTGATCGATAAGGCGACGGACTTGTAACCTGAAGGTCGCCGGTCGGTGGTTCGAGTTCTAATTTAGGTAAAAATTTAGCAGCGTGAGTTTGAGTGGTTTTGACACCACGAAAGAGAACAACACAAATATAATAAGAAGTATGGTATTTTCTTCGTTGAAATATTTTAATTTGTATTTACTTCTACTACCTGTGCTCAGAAATAATGAAAATAACTATTGCAACCAATATTAGATTGTCAACAAATATAATTATTATTTATTTGAAAAATAATCTTATTTAAATTGAGAAAATAAATAATAATCTCTTTTCGGACAGTAACTTGGGTGGAAATTTTTTTTGATAACTTCAACTCAATCAGATAAGAACAGAACAGAATTCAACGTGCTATCTCCAGTGGCGAGGCTAAAATTTTAATGTATAATGTAAAAAATGTGGTTTCTTTGTACTAATATAAATAGCTACCCATTTTTCCTAACTGATTTTGTCGAAATATTTAAGTACAGAGCCGAAAAAAGCCCGATCCCGCCGGAAATTGAACCCACGCGGCCACGGTGATTATTAAAGGTGAAATTTCAGTCTGCAGTGAGAAGAGCTAGAGGAAGTTACCCGTCACTCGAAATTGAGGAATTTTGATTTCATATGTTGTAATGAAGCTCGTAATACTTCGTAATAGTCTTGTAGAATACCAAGATGTTATGTGTTGTAGATTTTTTACAGGTTGGGAATTAGAGAAGTGGACATTTTGAGATTTTTGAGGAAGGTAGGTAGGTACCTATTCATTTTCTTACTCATTGGCATAATTATTTATACCATAATTAATAGTTAATTCATTAAATGAACAATTTATTATAGTCGGTAGTGTTAACTACAATGTAGATTCCCTTGTCACAAAGGGACAGATTTACTTGTGCAATCAAATGGCCATTAGCTATTCGATTGTCTATAAAAAATTTTTGTTATGTTCATGATTAAATCTATCTATTAAAAAATCTGCAACTGGGCTTTGATTAACTAGATCGATTATTTTGCGTCCAACCAAGGTACTAGAGAACTAGGCCCAAATTAATGCAGAATAATAACACTCCTTAGTGGAATTGTTACCACCAGGCGAGGTTAATGCTCAAAGCATTTTCTAACCCTAACCTCAGAGTCTTATTATTATGTGGTCACAAACTCAAATTAATGAGGAAAATTCATGCACTGGGTGGGATTCAAACCAACTAATCCCTATGAACAACACGCGACTTTAAAGCAGATACGCTGTTACTATACCTACTGTTGTTATTACCATGGTAACAGTCAATCACATAACTGAAATCCCCATACTATGGTAACAGTTTCCACCACCGCAGCGTTCATTTACTCGGGCCATAGAGATTCATAAAATCCTTACCTAACATCTCGACACTTGAATCAGCAACTTTTGTACAGAGTTGGCACGGTTACTGAAACCCGCCTTAATAAAATTCACCATTCTTGGGACTCGAACCACCGAACTCCTGGTTACGAGTATGCTGCCTTGACGATAGAGGCACCAAGGTCGGGTATAAGAGAACTTTCAGGACCAATTTTTTTTTCTCTCTTGTGTCAGTTTTCTCTTATAAAGAGGTTATTTTCCCTTGTACAGAAGTAAATTTGACCTGGAAATCGTTCTCTTATATCCAGGTTTCTCTTTTAAAGAGGTCATTTTCGCTTATACAGAAGAAAATTTGACCTGGAAATCGTTCTCTTATATCAGGTTTCTCTTATAAAGAGGTTATTTTCCCTTGTACAGAGGTAAATTTGACCTGGAAATTGTTCTCTTGTATCCAGTCTTCTCTTATAAAGAGGTTATTTTCCCTTGTACAGAGGTAAAATTTGACCTGGAAATTGTTCTCTTGTATCCAGTTTTCTCTTATAAAGAGGTCATTTTCCCTTGTACAGAGGTAAAATTTGACCTGGAAATTGTTCTCTACTCTCCAGGTCCGACTGTATTTAATCACAGGAGGTAAATTTGACCTGGAAATTGTTCTCTACTATCCAGGTTTCTCTTATAAAGAGGTTACTTTCCCTTGTACAGAGGTAAATTTGACCTGGAAATTGTTCTCTACTCTCCAGGTCCGACTGTATTTAATCACAGGAGGTAAATTTGACCTGGAAATTGTTCTCTACTATCCAGGTTTCTCTTATAAAGAGGTTACTTTCCCTTGTACAGAGGTAAATTTGACCTGGAAATTGTTCTCTTCTATCCAGGTCCGACTGAATCACAGAATCCATCCAGCAGCACATTCTCTCCGTTCTCCGAGTACAGCGAGTCCCTGACCTGCGTGTGGAGGCGGCGGTACCAAGCCGTGCTCCACCCCAGCTTCTTGCGGGAGGGCGTGGTGGCCGTCTGCTTCCAGAACGTCTTCCACCAGATCGTGTTCAGCTTCTTCTTGATGGTCGAGATGATCTGGCCGCACATGGTCCGAATCTTCCGCCTCCTCAGCTTCCTCGCCTGCAGGTCCTCTCTCTCGTCCAGGTTCATGTACTCCGCCATCATGTACTCAAACTCCTTCGTGTCCCGCACGTCCGCACCGCCGGCGTCATACTCATCGTACAGCGTCGTGTTCTGCGCGATGCCTTTCCGACGCCCGCGTTTCGACACCTTGGACACTAGCAAGTCTCCGGCGGTCGTCACGCGATTCCTGTGTTGCTCCAACTCGCCATGGACAGGTTCCTCAAGTTGGCCAGGTTCTCAACGGTCAGAGAGTCGCCCCCTGCTCGGCCGGGTTGTACCTTGCCCATCCGCTCGTCCTCCTCCGAGGGTGAGGCCTCAGACTTCTCCCTGCTGCCGAACTTCTCCACCACCCTCGCCTCCTCCGAGTAGAGCTCGCTGTCGTCGTAGCCGTAGTGGTAGTTGTGCTGGAAGTTGTCGCAGTCAAAAGAACTCGATCAGTGGAGGCCCTGTGTGTGTGATGAGAGAGTGAGAGATAATTTGAGTTCATGTTTTATATTTAAACACATAGACGACCGACATGTTTTTAGTAAGTTCTCCCGTGGGACCGGCGATTTTTAGGCTATTCACAGGCGTAGTACATGCGTGAAACCACCGGTGGTACACCCGGTCCATTCCGTACAGACACGCGTGTACCACCGGTGGTAAAAACCCGGTCCATTCCGTACAGACACGCGTGTACCACCGGTGGTACACCCGGTCGTCCAAGTGTAAGTATACATAATTTATTTAAAAAATACTTCACCTCCAAAGATAATTCTACCTTATTACCGACCTCAGTGGCTTGATGATAAGGCAGCGGACTTGTAACCTGGAGGTCGGTGGTTCAAGTCCGGTTTCAGCGTAGATTTAGTAAAGCGATTTTTGAGTAGTTGTGATATCACGAAAGTGAATAACACAAATATGATAACTTAACTTAACTTTTAATTCTACCTTATTGAGTAAAAATAGAGATGAATTATTTTTTAAAATGGAATTTCTCCTTCTACCTTGCAAAGTGAGACTGAATTTCAATGGTTACTTCCGTTAAACATTCTTTTTCTGTGGAGCTTCAACAATTATAATTTTGGATATAATCAAACTAAATAATTTATTTTGGTCATTCCACAAGTTTTTATCAAAGAAAATCAAAATTATCTATGCAAGGGTCAAGTGTTGTATTGGTCAGTACAGGACTCATAAGACTATGATGAGTAGGGGTTCAGGACGAGACAACTAAATGTTGGTTGGAGCTGGTGACCATACATCCCCCAGCTTTAGCAATGCAGGTAACAAAAACCTGTGGGGAGGTTGTATTGGTCACTTCAGGAACTTACCTTTTTTATGGGCACATAAGACATGTGGTTCAGGACGAGACAACTAAAGTTGACTGGAAACTATCTTGCACCCCATCTGTAGCTATTGCTGATTACAACAACCTGTGTAGGTTGCATTGGTCCCACGCAAAAAGCTTACCTGTGTAAGGGGTGGCGGTGTTGGTCATTACGGGGTGGGGGTTGCTGATGTTTCTCTCTTCATACCACCAGTATGGCCTGTACGCCCTGGGTGGCCCCTCTGATAGGGGCGGCAACATTTCCCAATACTTGCGCTTGACCCAGTTGGGGGGTCAGTAATTTTCTCTGTGACACCGTAGTTCCTCATCATCTTTTCAGAATACCAGGTAGAGCTGTTTGAATGAGAAAAGTGTTGAAGTTACGAGATTAGTTACAAGGATAATTGCATCATTTATCATACCAAAATGAAAATTGGAATTTACACCCAAAAAAAAGCTTAATAATCTGATCGTCCCCTGATGATTTGCCTCCCCAATAATAGGTATTGAAAATTAGTTTGATTCCACTAAGTAGTTTCCAAATACTAGAATAATTAAATTTGATGGACTCTATCCTATTCGTACGTTTGCTCAAATGCTCATAACCGAGTAAGATTTTCATGGATTAACATGCATATTTTATAAGTATTTTATTCCACTTTATTGAACATAGATTCAATCTTTTATTGCAGGGTCGAAAGAAAATGAGAACTATTCTATTTTTAAACATTATAATATCTTCCAGGAAGAATGTCTCAAAGTCCACCTCACCCCCATAAAAAAAAAAAAAAAAAACTTACCTGGTTTAAACACAGTGCTGAGCTCTTTGAAGGGGTACATCCTCATGGTGAAAACATGCCACTTGGTGGGGGCTGTGCGTCCGGTGAACAAGTTGAACCACTCGGTGTGGCGGGGGTCCCACCACTTGGTGATGTTGTGGCGGACTGCCAACACCTCGGGGAAGTACTTCAGGGGTAGGGCGGTGAGGCGCCTCTGTAGTTAGTGGTGTATCTCCACCAGTTTGGTGTGTACTTGGGCTTTCTATAAGTTGATTTCCTTAGCTGAGACAGTCAGGGTGTCCCGGGGGGATTGGGACATGAAGAAGGATGTTTGGATGGATCAAGAAATGTGTCTGTGGCTGAGAGAGTTCCACTGGTTGTCCTCGTTCGACGCACGCGCACTTTCCTCTTGGATGGAGAGGGGGCGGTGATGCTGCTATGGAGGAGGTGGTTGAGAAGGTTCTGGTAACGTAGTGTTTCCCGTATTGGATCTTCGCGGCCAATCTGGAGGGTTTAGTGGGCAACGGTGGCATTTCAGCTAGGACTTGTAGTGACTGTAAGGTCTTCACAAGCAACAGATGTGGATCTTAGAAAGCATACTGCGTTCTTACCTCACGCTCGGATTTGACATTTTACGAGGGGTAAGGATCGCGCGATGTTCAATGTGTTTGAGAATAAATTTCACAAACATGCACTTTTTTGTTGTAAAACATTTCTACTTTACTTTTTTATTAGAAAAACAATAAAAACGCACTCTGTGTCGTAGTGTTAATCATAAAAAGTCACATGGGTGAGAATGCTTTGTTGACAAAATGAAATACTGTTGAGACGAGCAATGTCAGTTGG
Organism: Bactericera cockerelli; assembly: GCA_024516035.1. Lineage (NCBI taxonomy): Eukaryota > Metazoa > Arthropoda > Insecta > Hemiptera > Triozidae > Bactericera > Bactericera cockerelli. Next base: position 50,238,932 of record CM044955.1, read on the forward strand.
AAACAATGACTTAGTGATAAGGCAGATGTGTGATAATGAATCACGCATTTCTGACCAGTGTGAATTTATCTCGTGTGTTCCGTGTCAATATTACTGCGATGAGGAATACGCGGATGTGAAAGATACGTCTGAGATTCCAATCTTCGAAACATGCGGCCGCTGGCAAGAGTATTATCTGAACACTTCGCTCAGAACGCTCAATGAGGAGGGGCGGGAGTGGTTTCTACGATTCGTACGTTATCGACAGAATCGAGAGAGAAGATAACAAGACGCGGGAAGCTATGAAAGGCATACCCACCCTCGACTATGATAACATCAACGACACGGATGGAGAAAACCCCATTTCAGACATGCGGCACGTTGCGCAGCACTACTGGGAGGACTACAGTCTGAGGAACCTGACATCGCAGGAGAAAGACTTTTACTTTGACGACGAAAACTATGAAAGAAATCCGTAGGAAGCGAAAGAACTTAGGCAGGGGGAAAAAGATAAAGAGTGGCTTCGAAAGATGGAACAAAAGTGATGAATGAAGAAATTGACTCGATTGAGCGGAGAAGAACCACAGACATAACTTACGAGACTTTGGTGTCGCCCGTGCCTCGCACGACTGTCATGGTGGCAAGTCCGATAGATAACTTATTCTGCAGCCAGGCAAGTAATGTGTCCGAAACCGATATCAAGCGTGGAAACTTTAACCGAGAAATGAAATATGGAGATGCCCTCGATGGTTGGCTGATCGATTTGACCACTTACATGATGCTTCATTAAGAGAAGGGATAAAAAGGCTATTCAGGACGCAGTTATGAGAGGAATGCTTCCTTCAACCAGGACGCATTGTCCCAGCGTCAAAAAAACACCAAGAAAACGAAGAATCCTAACTCATAGATATGACAGAACAATTAAAGAGTTGCAACAAAAACGCCACGATAAACCAACAAATCAAAAGAGCACACACATCCTTTCTGGGGAACAAGAAAAATGAGACAAAAAAGGGTGCTGAAGAAGTGACAACCAAGAAACCTGTTAAGAGACGGGAAAAAATAACAAATCAAGATGGAGTTGTGATACTTAAGAAATGGGTCGATCAAGTAAGGAAGAGAAGAGTTAGAGTTAGAAAGAAAGAGAAAAGAGATAAAAAAAATGCTGAAAAATTGAAGCTCAAAATGGAAAAAGCTAAACTTAAAGAAGAACAAAAGAAATTACTTACAAAACTGATCAAAAGTACCAAATACACAAGAGGAAAACACAGGCGACAACAGTGACATTTGAAGATAGTTGGGAAACTACTCATACGGTCATGACCCCCCCCCACCCGACGTCCTATGTACCATACCTTGCTGCACACACTGGGGCTATATGGTCACTTCAATCTGCTAAAGAAGACACACACAACCAATGCAGAGCAAACAGAAGTTGACATAAACGAAGCATTGAACTTTTGTCCCCTTCTAAACAAGTGACCAGGAGATGGGCTAACTCAACAACACCGGGAAGAAGACTGCGACAGTCCACAACTCCATACATGAACATACATTGCCCAACCGTCATAATAGAACGGTATACTATTGGATGTATGAAAGAAAGTACGCACTGCATAGCACACCTACGCCCATGGTGGATTCTGTAGGTCACTATTCCTTTGAAAAAACAGAGGAGAAGCCTCTGAAATGCACTTTAGGATTACTGTTTGATACAAGAAAAATAAACCTACAATGAATCTAACTGACCACTGTAAAGATCGATGCGAGGGAGTATGAGAGTTTTCTTGGCAAGCATCAAATCTACCGCAAAGTATTCGAGAACACTGAGACTGGCGACCATGAATCACGGAACATCGGAGACACAAGTTCCAGAAGCACCAGTGAAATGCAAGTATGGTGCTGACCCCTATGATAGAAGACCTTACAGCTCCACTCGGAGACAAGATGCTATGAACTACTGGATTTGGACATGGATATCGTAGAAACAACTTCACAAGACCGACTTTAAAAGACAGAAAATACACATTTGCAGAGAGTTACGAATACCACGATCCATTTGTGAAGTACTTGGAAGACCCGGGCAGTAACAGCGAATTGGACCACAGTGAACTTTGCCGATCAGAAGTTCCCCATCAATCCTCATCAGAGATATCCCAATGGGAACGCTCAAGTCAGCCCGAAGTCTTGATCAAAGAGGACTACGAATTCCGAAAAAATGTGATAGGTGAGAGTTGCGATATTTACGATCAGGAGTTTGCGCATCCAGACGAGCTGACCAAGCCTAGTGGCGGAGTATATGACCACAGGATCAAGCAGGATAGGTTCTTCTACCCCAACATCAGTCTGACCATAGGACCCCAAGCACGCGGCGAAGAGTGTGTACGACATCTACGGCTCGTCGGAGTACGAGGACCTGTACAGGAGTGGAAGGTGTTCAAGCAGAACGAGGCACTCAACAACGTTCCCTCATCAGGGGACTGAGAACCAGAACTATGTGGCCCACAACAAATAATAACATCGCGTACATACACAAACAACTTTCAACCCCCTTTAAACACGAGACCTCCGTACTGAACCGGAGAAATAGGCATTAAGTTCAAGTTTACCATTGACAAGGACGCTTTTGACCTTACTGCCGTGAATCACAAAAAAAGTTCACTAAAAATTTTTGATATTAAAGAATTTCCCTTTCCCCAAAAAAAAATGCCGAAAGACCTTTACTGTACTGAGCCACAAAGGGTTTGCTTGGATTACATTGTTCTCTTTGAGTTAAGTGGACTGTAGTTAAGCGTTCGCAATGCCTTTATCTAGGATTTATATAAATTTTTACTCGGCTGTCCTGTTTTTCTGCCCATGGTGAAAATGAAAGACATTAAAAAAAAATTCAGGAAGAAAAAAAGCGATTGTAACGCCAACGCCAACGATTCTACGTGGTTTAGCGTCCCTGAACCAGCAAATAAGTTAGTTTCTTTATTTTTTATTATATCATTGAAAAATGAAAATAAAAAATGTTGTTTCAAAAAAGGGGAATTAATTTTTCCCTTAATGATTTTTTTGGTTTTGCTCATCTTTCCTCCTTTTTATTCAGGAAAGAAAAAAACACCAAATTTTTGTTTTGAGCATCTTTTCCCTAAAGTAGGGTATACTTGCCTAAAACTGACAGATGTATCCTAAAAATTGTTTAATAAAAACACAGCCGGAGTTAAAATAAAAAAACGGTTATTTCTTTATTCTGTGACAATTAAAAAAAACCGAAATGTAAACAGAAGTGTAAGGCAACAATTAGGAAAAAAAAAAGATCTTTTTTGTTTCGCCCGGGGATAAAATAAGGGGACCACGGGCTGCCCCCTATCCTGGGTGACTATTAACAAAAAAAAACTTGGGCGCAAAAACAGCTAGCGTTTACGGGAGTTAACCCCAAAGAAAACAGTATTTTGATCCCACATCAAAAATTCATAAACACTGACACAAAATGCAAAGAAAATCGAAAAACACAAAGACCCCAAAAACAGAAAATGAATTTTACACAACCTCTTTTCCTTGGATACGGGGATTACAAATTACACTCTCAACTTAGTCCTTTTGGATTTGCTAAGATAGGTACATACTATTAACTTGTACACCAGATTTTAAAAAAAATTTATTCAAAACATTTTTTTTTTTAAAATTACATCAAAAATACTTGAGATTAAATTTTTCTAAGGGCCAAAAAATGTGAATTTGAAATTATCTCAGTTTTCACCATACTAAACACCCAAAATTTAAGTTTTTTTTGGGGGAAGGTCAGGGGTTGCTGTTGTGTAAATTAGAAACTATTTTAGGTCCCCACAGTTGGTCAGGGGAAGGAAATTTGGGGGGCCACTTTGGAGAATTGAAACGAAATTTTTATTTTCTGCTTTTTTTTTTTTGGGCATTATTTCTTTAAAAGGATCTACTATTTGGGATTCCCAAGAAACAACTGAAAATTTAAAAAAAAAAAAAAAAAAAAAAATTGAGAGGCCAAAACACAATATTTTGCGACAATTCCCCAAAAATTTTTAGTACTTTTTTTTTTTAAATTTTCCCTTTTGACCCCTTTTTTTTAAAAGAGGCTTCAAAATAAACTAATAGTAAAACAAGGGGTGCGAACAAAAACTTAAAGAGCACTTACTTACTATTTTCACGTTAACCGAAAAAATGCCTTCGTTTTTTTTATCAAAGAAACGGGGGCCAAATTTTATAAATAGAGTTTTTTTGGGGGGAAAAAAAATTCATTGATAAAAATGTTGAATTACAACAGAACAATAGTAGGTATAAAAACAAATAATATTTTAGTCTAAATAAAACAACTTTGCAAGAATTGGGAGGAGGGGGACATTCCCCCAGCACATTCAACCCACGGACACGAGGGTCATTTTTAAAAGAAAATTTTCTTTTTGAACGACAAGTGTCAAGATATCAGATCAACAGGTACTCAAAATTTCATGTTTAATTTTGAAGAACTCACAGAAAATTACTTTCCCCAAACGTATACATCTAAAAAAAAAAAAAAAAGCCTGTTAAGTTTCAATTTTTTGATTTTTAAAATTTTTCTTTTTTTGGAAAACAACCAGAAATTTACTCAATAAACTCAAATTTAATCAAGGAACTAAAATTTTACTTAACATTCGAGGCATTTGCAAAATTAAAACAGGAAGAAAAAAAAAAAAAAATGGAAGTAAAAACTTTATAAACGGGACCCTTTAAAAATTAAGTTCATCAAGCCCAAAACTCACAAGAACGATCAATGAAATTTCATAGTGAGGTTTTTTGAATTAGGAAAGGGGTATACGTGTTTAACAAATTTCAAAAAAAAAAATTGTAATAATAAACAAGAAACCGAGAAACAATATTCCCTAAATTTATGTATTTATTGGATATTTCACTTGTCGAATACGATGACAAGAAATATACAGAAAGAATCACATGCCATGTTTTATATTTTTCTAGCCATTTATTTTACAAGAATATAAAGCAGGGGGATGTCAAACGGCGGGGCCCCGGCCGCAGTGGCCCGCCCGGTCAATTTTTGCGGCCCGCTGCGAGCGTTAGGTAAATACAATATTCCTTATTATAAAAAAGGAAAGTTAAAAAAAAAAAAATATAGGCTCGATACTTTTTTTTCGACTTTTTTTTCAACTTAACGAACTAAAAAAAGTAGGTACTTACCTACCTCTTTTTGGGGAAATGAATAAAATTAGGTACTTTTTGGTAGGTATTTTGTGTATTATTTCAAACCAAAAAACCTAAATTTTTAAAACAAATTAAAAACCCTGATTTTTTTTTTTTCATTTTACCAGGATCTTTTTTTTCGAGAGGGGGGGGGGTTGAGTACCGGCCCGCCAAGATCACACAACTGAAAAAATGGGCCCTTCATACATTTTGAGTTTGACAGCCGATATAAAGTAATATTTCAACTTGAGACCAGAAAATAATTCACACAAGAAATATAATCCCACCCTTTAGTAATAAAAAAAGTTGATGGTAAAAATTTTCTCACATAACAACATTTTACTACTTTTCTGAAATCATACAATCACATAACTTTTTTTTTTTACGCATGCAATTTAAAAAAAAAATGTGAATAAAAAAGGCTTTTTTTAAAAAATAAAATCACGAAAAAATAAATAGTTACGATCTAAGTAATATACTACCAGAAATAGGTGAGTTTAAGTAGAATTGTTAATTAAATTAAATCCATGAAATTAAAATATGTTACATACATTGAATAATTCTAAATAAGAAGCTGACCAATCTTGCGTCACTTATGCATGTTTCTTTTTAAAAGTTAACAATTTCACACAGATAGATTTTAAAAGTAAATGTCGTAAAAAGCATTTTTAAAAACACTTAAATACAACCAAAACGTGATACAATAAAAAAAAAATATTTAAAAAAAATATTCCGTAAACCATTAACATCCAAAGAAATCAAAATTCAGAATCAATAAAAAAAATAAATAAGCAAAGCACAAAAAAATTCGAGTGACCAAAAAAAAAAATAAAGAGCACATCAAATTTAACAAAAAAAAAATATTTATAAAATAAAAAACAAGGGAAACCCATCAGAGCAGAAGATCCTATTTTCCTTTTTTATTTGATCAATAACCCCATAGTAGCCTCCGTTTCCTACCCTCCTTCTTGCTCTTCTTTTTATCTTCCCATCACTCAGATTCCCCACCCTCATCCTCCTCCCTCAGCAGCTTCTCCATTGCCGTCTCTTCCCCGGTTTTCTTTCTTTTCATTATGGCCACCAACTTCTTCCACAGGTCACCGCTGGCTTTGAACTTCTCAGCAACAAGGTTTGTACATTGGAAACACCGGTCCTGCAGCGTTGGCCTCGTGTTCGGGCCCAGTTTCCACTCGAGAGACTTATTCCTTTAGCCTTCGCTTCTCTCTCCATGAGCTCCGTGCGTTCTCACACTTGCCCCCCAATCCACCTTTCCCTTTCGCTGCATCTTCCTTCTCACTTGTTCGCTCAAGCTCCGGTTTTTTTTTTTGGGAGCCGGGACTGTTTCTTGGCGTCTCTAATCCCATCTACAAACCGCCTGCCTGTTGTGCTTTTGACAGCTTCTGTTGAAGAAAGATTCAACCCCAGCGTTTTCTTCATCGGGATTCAACGTCTTGAAGCTTCGGGGACTCCGCCGGGGGACCGGGGCAACCCGCTACGGCTGTGACACCAGTGTGCCAGATGGGGGGGGACCGGGCGCATAGTGGGGAAGAATGCTGGTCATATCGCCAAGTTGACGTTGAATTTGTTTGTTGCTGGGGTTTTGGTTTGGTTCCAATGCGGACGCACCCTTATGTCTGCAAGAGAAACGAAGACCTGACAGTTACAAATATGATTAGTTAAATTAAGGCAAAGATATACAAAAATAAATATTAACCATACCTGGATAATGTAGTATTAGTTTTACGTATGTATAATTTAAGAAATAATAATATCGTCTTATTTATACTGCCCGATTAGGACAAAATTAAAAGTCCCATTTTTCCGCTAATTTATTTAACTAAGTAGTAAGTTTTTCAAAAGGAATTGGTGAAAGGAATATTTTGAATGAAGTTAATTGCCATCATATATTATATAACTTTTTTTTTCAATGCACCACCGTTCAACAGTTGGGCATTGTTTCCTTTCGCCCCATGCCTTTTACCCCTCTGTACACCACGAGATTCCTTTGAAAAAAATAGGTTTGGCCCTACTATCTCCTGAATTTATGAAGCAGTTTCACAGGACTGACTTTGAACATAAAGTCAATAAATTGTACTACCACTAGGGTTGATTTCTACAAAAGAGTACATGTCTTTTATTTTGTAGATTTTTTTTACTGATTAATTCATTACAAATAAAATCATACTTTTCTTATCAAGCAACCTCAGTAGCTCGATCAATAAGAGCGCGGACTCGTAACTGGGGTCGGTGGTTCGAGTCTCAAGTTCAGTAAAAATTCAGTCTAGCTAATTGATAATTGTGATATACATCGTGATTGGTTGGGCTGTGTGGAAGAACTCACATGTGAGAACCCTGCCACTTCAAAGAAAGCCAAAAAAAAAATACAATATCTCATTATTAAAGTCTCGTCAATGATTACACGGCCATGGATATCCTTCACGCAAATTGTCCATTCATCACTCCTACATTTAATTTTAGTGTGGTGTATAATTCTAAAGTTGAATCGCAAATTGTCCATTCATCACTCTACATTTACTTTTAGTGGGGTGTAAATAATTATTAAGTTGAATCGCAAATTGTCCATTCATCACTACATTTACTTTAGTGTGGGTATAGAATTATAAAGTTGAAAAAACGCCACTTTAATATTAACATAACAGAAGATAGACAGGTAAGACTTACTTTTAGTTTTAGGACAGCACTTGTTTTGATTACTTGGCTGTCTGGGTCTCGCTTCATGATGAGGTTGAGAGACACTCCCTGAGGTGACAACACTGGCCTACATCTTGCTGTGACCTAACATCTTGCTGTGACCTAGCATCTTGTTGTGACCTAACATCTTGCTGTGACCTAACGTCCTTGCTGTAACCTAACGTCTTGCAGTGACCTGTATCTGGCACAACAGTGACCACCTGTTCGCCAGCTGATTCCTGATTCTCGCCAAGTATTCCTTCAGGCTTTCCTGGTTCTGTCGTATGGCTTGCTTGAGGAAGTTGAAAGTTCTTGCCCTTGCTTTTGTAGGAGCTTTGGAAAGAGGAAGAAGAGGGGAGAAAGATAGATGGTTAGCTCAGTTTTTTGGTTAAATAAATAATTGGAGATGGAAAAGATTAATGGCCGGGTCGAGACTCGACTACTGGGTCCCAGCTCATGTAGATCCAGAGTCACGTCATCAATTTCCACCAATCACAAAGCTCCAAATTGGTCATGTGACGCAAGGGCGGAATTAATAGACGTTTTTGTAATAACTCGTGGCGCTAAGTCACGGATTGCGTACTGTGTAAGATAGGGAAAATCGACACTTACCAAACGACTTAGTTATTGATATTGTCTATTAATTCGCCCTTAATCTACATGATCTGGGACCCAGCAGTCGAGTCTCGACCCGCTATTAATTACAAAAGTGGAAGAAAATTAAATCTAGTCTTTGTCTTAATTGAGTAACCATAAAAATATGTCTGCTAAACCATCTTGGCGAAAATCAAACTACGGCGATTAGGGAGAAATTAATAGCGTTTTTTGTAACTGTGGCGCTTAATCTAGATTTGCGTACTGTCTTATATGGGGAAAAACCAGTGCTTGGTCATGACTTTAGAAACTATTTTGTCTATTAATTTTGCCCTTAGTGTTTCTAAAAAAAGTTCAGTTTTAAGAGAATGATCAAAAAGTTTTTTTTTTTTTGCAAAAACTAAAAATCAAACATGAAAGTGCCAAGTATCACTAAGATTGATCATATGGTTAGGAGCTGATTAGAATGTAAATATGTATTATTCATTGATGGCAACAACTTCAAAATTGGCAACAACAAAAAAATATTTTTGGCAATGTTGGAATTTCAATAGAAAGTATTAATCAAGTAACTCTGAAAGTTTACATAGTTGAATGTGGCTTGGAAACAAAACAACCCACATAGAAATGAAATGTCTAACAAATGTCTTGAAACACGTAGACAACTTAATGACATGGTTTTTTACATAAATTAATAAACAATAAAATATATGGACCAGATATGCTCAAGATATTAAAATAAGAATTCCAATAAAGACATACAAGAAATCACACAACTTTTTTTATAGATCATCACAAAACTGACCTTGGTAAATATGCACCATTACAAAGATGTGCCAAATTTTGGAACCTGACAAATGATGAAGGTGTAGATATTTTCTTGATAAAGATCCCCAGTTATTCTAGAATTATTATAAACACTATGAATAACTTGTTACCATTTGTATTTTAATATTATTATTATTTTTTATTTTTTTTTTAATAATTTTAATGTTTTTTAATGTTAAATTTTTATATTTCATTACTTTGTATATTGGGTCCCCATGGAACCGTCAATTATAAAAAAAAAAAAATAAAAAAAAAATATAAATAATAAAAGCCCTTGATTCAGGTTGATATTTTAGGAGGAATTCTCGAGTAAACTATTATCTGATCTAGTCAGCGTTTTCAGTGAAAACCTAACAATTAACACTGCGACCTAATAGATCTATTGTGACCATTTGATTTATTTGGTTTTAACGCCTGATTGAGATATAAGTAAGGACGGGGGGGTTTTACCTCCTTTTGCTGGAATGGCACCAGCTACCCACATTAACCATCACCCAACCTGGGTAGGGCTGGAAATGCCAGCCTCACGTGTTTCGAGGGAACAGAATTTTCTTCGAGAAGTCTGCTCCACCGGGGATCAAACTCGGATCTTTGGACTACGGGCAGTAGTCACAACCATTACGCCACGGAGGCTGAGTAGAACCATCTCAATTCAACATCTTGTGTTAAACCCAATAATTAAATTATAAGAGCGGGAATTTTTTTTTTTTTTTTTTTTTTAATTGGGGTTTTAACGTCGCTTTCAACTGCATGGTCATATCACGACGGGGTTTTACCCTCCATTCGCAGGAAACCACAAACCTGCTACTCACATTGACCTCACCCAGCCTGAGTGGGGCCGGAAAAGCCAGCGTCACGAGAATTAGAATTTGAATGGTCACCCATCCAAGTCTTAACCCGCTGGATGTCGCTTAACTTCGGTGTTCTGAAGGGAACCGGTGTATTCAACATGCCATCGACGCTGGCGGGAATTTTTTTCTAACTATAGAAGAAAATAACTACCTGTATAGGTGGTCCTGGTGTAGGTTGTATTCTGAAGACGATTCTGGCTCCATGCTGAGCTTTTCCTGCTTAATTCTAGCCAGCCTGTTCTGTACACTCATGTTAGATGGGACTGTGGTGCTTTTGATGCATAATAGATCTGGGTTTGATGCGTCGCGGCCTCTTGGTGGGATTCTGGCAAATCAAATTCAAGCAAAATTCATGATGGTGTATTTTTGGTGCATTAAAGTATAAAGTAATTTTAATGGGTAGAAGAATATATATTTAAAGTATTGTTCTAAAACACCCTAAGAGAAATGGGTGTTTTGAAAACATTTAAATAGAAAAAAAGTGTTTGGTGATAGGTGTTTCTGAGAAACACGCGTCACTGAAACAAAACCATTGTTTGAATTAGAATAACCGCCCTAATGATCAAATGTTTGAGTTTATCGTGCTTTGAATTCTATTGGTACTTTTTCAATTTTGTCCCAACGAGTTGTTTCTCTCTCTAGGACGCATTCCCACTGAGCGTAACATTTTGTTTCGCGATGTTTACAAAAAGTTTCTCAGGCTCCGCTCTCCCTTTAGAATCAAAGAGACTGTATCCCCTTGACTGGAACCTTTGCTTCGCAACACTTTCATTCGTATTCAAGAGAAAATGTGTCTAAACTTTTCAAAATAAAGTGATACGTTTAGTGGGAGACCACTTCCTTTGATTTTTCTCGCCTTCCAGTTTTTTGGGATCTCGTGTTTTCCGGATAAAAGGGAAAACGTTACACTTTGAGTCAGTTAGTTTCGATAGCATTTCTGTGACTGATTTGCGAGGAAACTAGACTTTGTAATTTTTCGAAGTGCTCGGTTTTAAAAAAAAAAAAAATTTAAAAAAGATGGAAAAGGGGATTCCTTCTTAAAGACTGTTTAAAAAGCGTTTTTTTTATAGTTATTTATATGTTTTGTGAAGTTTTTTCTACTAAAGCTATCCAAAAGGAACCAAACAGCAAAATATGTAAATATTTCATTTATAAATATAGAACCCAAAAACCAAAATTTAATAAAGAGGGAATGATCTTTTCATATAATTTTTGACCTGAAAATGAACTTCGAGAAATGACAATAAGAAATCTAAACAATGAAACAATTTTAGGTGGCTAAATTTTTGTCATTTATTTAAAGCGTAACATTCAAGAGTATGGGCGCTATGTACCGTAAACATGCATAACTTTTTGGAACTCATAGGTTGTCGAGAAAGTCCATAAGAAGATAGGGTTTTTTCAACTCAACTTTTTTTATGGTTGCTCCTAGGGAATTTATGAGAAAATCAACAAGAACCAATATTAATCTAGTTCAAGGGTGTTGCAAATTCAAATGCATTAAAGTGACTTTTTGCGGGTCAAATGAAATGGGGTAAACTTTGTTAACCAATCAGTTTTTTTTTTTTTGCTTCATGCGAAAAATGCCTTAGTTTACATTTAAATTGAAAAGAAATTGTGACTTCCAGGAGTGGATCATAGTACTGAGGGCTGCCACCACGGTTCTACTTATTCTCATACTCATAGAACATGGGTTGCGACGTTATTTTGGTAGTGGAGACGGACCGGAGGGAAACTTCAACGGATTGGCTTTGGGGACGCCCTTTATAGTAAATTGGGATTGAATCTTCATAGTGAGCAGTATGCTGTGAGGATGGTTCATATTGATTGGATTTAGCGAAATCTTTCCATAGGATCATAGTCATACTGTCATTTTCGTGCTGAATATCTTGTGGGTTCCACATTAAAGCAGGGTCCCCGTGCTTCTAGGGGTTTACATTGAGTTGTTAGTAATGTTTGTGGTTGAACATAGTTCATGTTAGTATTCTCTTATAACCCTGGAACTGTCTGTATAGGCAGCTGGGGTTTGTGAGGTAACATATGATTTCTTAGCTTGGGGATGCTGCATAGGTTCCTTGTGTCTGAGGGGTTATATAGATTGCTTCAGTCTGAGGTGTTACAAAGGGTTTTTGAGTTTGAGTGGCGACATATCCTGCTTGATTCTGAGAGCTTACAAAGGCTTGGTGTTTGGGGGATCTGTTTGGTTTGCATAGGGAGGTTGAGTCTGAGGATTTCGATAGGATTCTTGAGACTGAGAGGTTGCATAGGCTGGTTGAGTTTGAGAGATGACATAGGCTGGTTGTGTTTGAGGGGTTACGTAAGCTGGTTGGGTTTGAGGGGTTACATAACCTGGCTGAGTCTGAGAGGCTACATAAGTGTCTTGTGTCTGAGGGGTTAAAAAGATAACTTGAGGCTGAGGGGTACCATTGATACTTTGGCTATGTGGGGTTCCATATCCCGATAAATTTTCGAGAAGTTACATAGGGTTTCTTGGGTCTGAGAGTTTACATAGGGGGTTTTGTGTTTGAGAGCTTACATAAACTTCTTGATTTTGAGAGGTTACATAAACGGTTTGGGTTTGTGGTGTTCCGTAGGGTGCTTGAGTTCCATAACCTGCTTGCATCTGAACTGGTCCATGGACTGACTGGTTCTGGGAGGTTACATAGGATGTTGTTGTTTGGGGAGGACATGGGTTGCTTGTGTTTGAGGTTGCATAGGCTTTTGCCTGTGGTGTTAAATGTGTTGCTTGTGTTTGGGGGATTACATAGGCTTGCGTCAGTGGGGTTAAATGTGGTGTTTGTGTTTGAGAGTCACATAGGACTCAGTGTGTTGGGTAGCATGTGCTGGTTGTGTGTGGGGGGTTACATTACAGGTGTAGCATACATATCAGGGGTGGGTGAAACAAAAGGTTGCAGAGAAGCATCATTTCTCTTCATAGCATTAATGTTTTCCATGTCTGTGTTATTGATTTTTTTAAGGTAGTGCGGTGTCTGAAGGGTAGAGATTGTATTGGGAGGAACCACCAGAGCTGGAGGGGTACAGAGAGATCAGGCAGGTTTGGAATGTCACTATCCGTGGAAAACTGACTCGTGGTGTCTGAGCTGAAACTGTAGGTTTCCCTGGATGGGAAGCATGTTCACTGTACAACGTATTGGGTTCCATAGGTACAGAAGTAATAGCTCGACGCTTTTCAATTGGGGCTGGTTGAGAGAAATAGATCTGTGCTGAAGCTTGCTGATATAGCTAGTTGTTGGTTATTGGAATGTTCTGTTAGTACTGGCCTTTGTTCTGACTATGTGGTGTGGGTTTTCTCCTCGTGAGAAACACTGTTTTAGGAGCAGCAATGTACTGGACATGTTGAGTGGAGTAGAGGTTGGGGTCAGACCCTTTATTCTGCAAGCTTTGACTCCGGTAAGACTCAGACACACCCTGAGGATGCTGAGGTATGGGTACTGTGAGTGCTCCATAGTTTCATTGGTAGACATTATTTTTTGCTTGCATATGCTGATTGGCATAGGGCTCGAGCTTGCAATGTGATGCTGTACGTGTTGATTAGTATACGATTCCATCAACCACTTGTTTGTATGAGTGTTGATTTGTGTACGTCTCAGGCTTCTTGTCATTGGACTGTGAGACTGTTTCCTTGCAAATGAAATGGGTTCAGTCATTGATTCTGTGGCAAATGTTTCATATTTGATTTTTGGTCTATGAGGGACTCTGAGACGTCTGTCAGCATAAGCACCTTCTCCAACTTGCTGACTAAGTAGATAATCATTGATGGTTGGGTACCCAGTGGGCTGGGTAGGTTGATGGTAATTTTGGGGTTTCTAATGGGAAGGCAATGTATTTGTTGGGTTGAGTAACCAGCGCAGGTGGTGCTTGGTGCTTGGATACTCTAGAGAGGTAACAGGCAGTGCAGACTTGATGGAAGGGGGAGGATATGGACGTAGAAGGGAGCCCTTCACTTGAGTGTTCATTTTCTGATGGTTCAACATGAACTTCTGTAATTCTAAAAGAAGAAACAACATTATATTTTAAAAGAAAGTTTGGAAACTGGCTCTCAGATTTCTTTTTTTAACGATTTCATATTACATAAGAAAACAGTAATACAATGGCAGAGAAAATTCATCATTAAAATTCAACAACAAATATTTTAATTTTGAACTGTTCACATTAACTAATCATTTTTTCAATATTGATTTTATGGTTAGTTACCTTTGAAGAATTTCGTCCAAATCACTCAGCTTGGGAGGGGGCTTGGTTCCTTCAGGACTGCTCTGTCATTCACAACAGTTCTCCTGATGATGCATCCTCTTGCACTACCCTAGCACCTGTCCCCACCACCTCTTCTTCTGGACTCAATAGTTATAGTTTCCCTGGAATCAAATACATTTTAATAAGAATAATGTGTTCAATTTGCAAGGACACAGTGTCCTTTTAGTTTTGTAGGTACCACATAAGTTGAAATTCATTATTCCAACAACAACAAATCATGTCCACTGTTATGTAGGTAAGAGGTTTATCCAGCAATTGTAGAAAATAAATGCTAATAATAATAATAATTCCGTGTCCATCAGATAGGTATTGATACCTAAATCACGGAAGTGGAGGATTATATGGACGCTCAGATCCAATGTCCAGGCTCCTTTCATGTCCCATTTGATTCTATTTGGTTTTAACGCCCTGACTTGAGGTAGACAGGATGGGGGTTTCACCCTCCATTCGCTGGGAATCATAACCAGAGAAAAAACCAAAAATAAATGCTATAATATTTTTATTAATCTCAAGAATAATTCATAATAACTCTAACTAGTTTACTATAATTTACCATGCTTATAAATCAAACCTATGACCTGCAGGGTATGAATCCTGAATTGCTGACTCAACCATAATAATAATAACACTCTTTAGTGGAAGGTAACCACCGGCAAGGTTTAATGCTTAAAGCATTTCTACCACCTAATCCTCAGAGTCTTTTATTATGTTGTCACTGCTCAATTAAATGAGGAAAAATTCATGCACTGGGTGGGATTCGAACCAATGGAACCCTACGCTACCTGGATTACCAGACTAACGCATTAACCACTTGACTACCACTGCAGCTACTGAGGTTAGTCAGCAACAAGAGTAGTTTTTTTTTACTTACACAGGAACTGCTGGTTCTTCTTCTTCTTTTTCTTGGTCCCACTCTCTCTTCCACAGCTTTCCGTCTGCTGCCTTGGATCTCTCAATTCTCTCTTCATCATATTTCTTCTCTCTTCCTTCCATGCCTCTCTGCTGGATCTACTCTTCTACCCTCACTGTGTCTTCCTCTGTGGCCTCTCATTTCTTCTACCTTGAAAGTCATTAGCCTGCTTTTCCTGCAAACTAGGAAATTAAAAATCATTTTTAAAACAAAAACAAGTCAATCCAACTCGGGAATTTTTTTAAAAATGGTGTTTTTTTTTTTAAAAAAAAAAAGTTGCTTTCATTTGAATGGTCATATCACAAAGGGGGAGTTACCTTTCATTTGCTGGAAACTCACAAACCATCTACTTATACTAACCTCCCAGCCTGCATGGTGCCAGGAATAGCCTGCATCACAAGGTTTTGAATTTGAATGGTTACCCAGCCACTTCCTATCCTCGCTGGACTTTACCTTACTTTTCTTGTATTTCAAATATTTTCTTTACAGATCTAGACTGAACAAAGGTTTTTTTTAGTATGACACAGATATACTATGGAAGTAAAAAAACAATGACAAAAAATAACAGTAAGGCTTTGGTATCATTTGAAACTTGCTAAGATTACATGTCCAGGGATTACTTCCTAAGAAGACACATTCTCTACTTTACGGGTAGTAGGAAAGTTCAAAAGGCTCTAAGCTTTTTTAACCCAATTTGGAGGAGGGTCAATGATCTCTACTGTTAAAGTATGTTCATCTAAGGAAACAAACAAAACAATGAGGAAATTAAGCATAACATTAATAAAGATAACTTACACCATTGTTGAACTGGTTGGGAGAGGGTTCTTCATAATCTCTTTCTTCATCTGCTAGAAAACTCCGTGGGTCTGGTGGCGGACCATCTTTTGAACCATTTTGTTGACGTTGACTTCTTGGAGTAAGTTGCTGTGGATACCCTTTGTTTCATTCTGAAAAAATAGTGCAATCACGCTTTTTTTTATTAATTGGAAGTATTTGCTTTTTATGTACTTTCTAGAATAGGTGCCTGACAAACGTTGCAAATCAACTATTGCAATGAATGGGTCTAGGGGTTCTAAACTGATCTTGGTGTCATTTGTTGCACAGTTTAAATTACATACTTCATCAAAGATATATATAAAATGTTTTTAAGATAAATTGATTAGATGTCGTATGTATGCAAATAAGTGCCAATTTTGTGTACCTACCAATTTTGCAGTGGTTTGATTGCTACACAGCTCACACAAGTGTAAGTGAAATTGTTACCACAGTTGTTTTTTATACCTTTATTTTTGGGAAATACATAATTGATTCTATCATAAATAATCTCAGAATATATCAATCAAATCTGGAGGGCTCCACTAACTTTTTCAAGCCATCACACACACACCAACCATACACACCACAGACAAGTATCACTAAATTTAAGTAATAAAAAATGTTTTTGGAGCACATAGAATTGTTACATGCATGTATAAGTTAAGATGCCTTGTGACTAGGCTAAACTTACATTAGGTGACAAAGCAGTAAACATAAGAAAGTCAGAACAAAAACAACTATTTATTCCCTTTATAAGAAAGATACCTGAGAGTTCAATAGTTTCACTTAAATTTAAACTGAGAAGGGTTTTTTAAAAGAAATATTTGCATGAGACTTTGCATGAGATTTTTTGTGAAGGTTGGAAAAATCCTACCAAGTTATTGCAGCTTTCTGCCATTGTAATGATGAATAATGATAAAATGACATTGAACTTGTTAATAAATTCAATAAAATAAAGTAAACAATTATTAAATTAGTTTTCTGTTATTGTGAAAATACCTTGGATGGGGTTTTGATAAGGCGCTGTGACTCTGGGCCAATCTTCATTGGATACCGTCACTTTGAATGCAGCTCCTTGTTCTTCGGCAAACCTTTTATCCTCCAGAATTTTCTGTTCTCTCTTTCTGATTTCTTCATTCTGTCTCTTGATTCGAGCAATTCTTTCTTCTTCTGTTTCTTCTCTTCTTTGTCTCAACATCTCTAAAGATTACTGAAAGTTAATAAAGAAACAAAGAATCATGTACCTAGTATGATTTTACTAGGCCAAGGTCATTTAAGCCGTGGATATTCTACTGGGGTCTGAGTAAAAATAGTACTAGCTGGTCCATCCCAATTAGATCCAACTGCTATTTCTTGATTATTTTCAATGAAACTTTCAATAACAGATTAAAATAATGTAAGGTAATGAACCCCCCCATGTGGTTTACTATTTAAATTAATTCAAAACATGTTTAACTGTGGTGTTTGTTAATTTCTTGTGCTCTTCTTTTCTTTATTCCTTTGGTAATGTGACTACTGGTCAATTCTCTTACAAGTAACTACTCATTTCCCCATATGGTTGAGTGCACCCCAGCTATCAAAGTCTAGAGCAGAAAAATTAATACTCCATTATTATATATTATTTGAGTTTAAAAAAAAAAATACTAAGTTTGAATCCCAGTGGGCCCGGATTTTTTTAGTAACATACTTTGGCTGTTACTGGGTCCAATCATACTTCATGAGGTAAAAATAAGTATCTGCTTTGATGTGAGCAGTGGCATAATTATTTGCAAAATAAGTTATTAAGTTACTAAAGGTATTAATAAGTTCTATTATTCTGCACTGACCACTATTGTGTCACCAAATATTTTTCAAACAGGCTGTGGAGTCAAAGAGAGGGAAAAAAATGCTCCTTTACATCTATCTAGCATATGGTATTTATTATAAACTTTATGATACAAGAGTACCTAGGTATAAAGTCAATCATCAAATAATGTTGAATAGTAAAAAAAGATGCCTTGAAAACAAAGAATGCTTTGAAAGTTCCACAGAAATTGGGTCAAGAAAAAACTCAGATGGACACATACTAGCCTAGTTCACTGGGGAACAAACAAATACAAACCCTTTATTGCATCAATAAGTACCTATCAGCTTTGACCGACTACTGACTAAGATAACCTAATACTAGTGAAGGTATTAGTAATTTATTACCCTCTAAAACCCGTAAGGTAACGAAATTATGGTTTTAATTGTGATTGGATTTAACCTTTTCTGCAGGAAGAAACTACAGGGGAAGAATTACAGAACACTTTATCAACAAGAAGCAGTGCTGAGAGATTGAACTTAACCACAAGACTGGTAGTACTGTGAACACTTGTTTCAAAACATGATTTCTTAGACAGTTCTTGGACTAGAATTTTAGTATTCCTGAGAGCCTATAGAATAGAACAGTTTTTAGACAGCAATCTAGTGTAAGAAAAGCTCTTTGAGAAATTGGTCAAGACATATTTATCATTCTATAAACTAATTTAATGACTGGAAGATTTTAGATTTCACACAAAATGTTAAGTTCAATATGCTGTAGGTATAAAACAGTACTTACCAGTGATCTGTGAACAGTTGCAGAGGGAAACCAGAAAGGATGTGAGATCTTGAAAAAAGAATCAACCCTAGAATGGGTTGAGTTGGGACAAGGATCAAAGTCCCCACAGAAGGTTTGCCATCTCACGTGAGCACCCTTACAGGTAGATAGGATTCTTTTGGGGGGAAAAGTCCAACAATTCTTGTAAGAATAGAAACATTCAAGGTTCACGAGGTAATTGTAATCTGAATATTTCACTTATGAATCACTGAAATTAGAATAATGATTTTTAATTTAACTTTTGAATGTGATTACTTGATGTTTTACCAGCGGCGAAATTTCGTAGAATTTCAAAAAAGGATTTTCAATTTCAGGATTTGATTTGGATCATCTGTACTGTTTTTGTTTGGATGTCTTTTGTTTATTTGGATTTTTTTATTGTTGGATTCGAAAACTCCTCACATTTTTTATCCCTCGAAAAATATCCCTCAAACATGGATTTGAAAGGGTAGACTATTTTTGAGATATTTTTAGATTCTGGTAATTATTATAGGTAGCCTACATGGACAAATTATTGAAAAGCCGCTATTCTGGTAAACTACAAAATATTCAAATTAGCTCAAGGTGGTCAATATTTGAGTTTCCATCTCCGGTCTAACCAGGCTGAAGTATATTTTAAGAATGCACATTAGCACATTGCAAATTGATTGTGGAATTCCGAGTAAAACCGGACTAACCAGTGTGTACAACATGTGCAACGCAGTGCAACATTTTGTGATTAATTTTAGATAGATAAATATAATAAACTCTGGTTGAGAACTGATCGTAATACCATTCTCTGGATTTTAAAAGGAAATACGATACACTGGATTAAAGAATGTGGCGGACGCAATGCTATAATAGCACATGGTGTCCGCCATTTCTTTTTGAGGATATACTTCACATAAGATGCACAGAGTTTTTTTTATTGTTTTTAAATCTATGCGTTCTGTCTCGAATTGTAATTAGAAGTGTTGCAAAGTGTAGTTCAATCTCATCTGGAGAGGAAGAGTACGTGGAGCGCGAAAAGTTTCGCAACGTTGCTAGACAAAATTTAATGTCGCACTCAGTGAGATCCCAGCTTATCTGATTATGTGGAAAGATAATATAATATTTTTAAAAAAATCTTAAATGAAAATTAGATAGTTTTCTTTGACAGACATAAATACAAGAAAAGTCTTCTCGTAAATCCAACTGACATGCGAAGTATGGAGGGAAATTCCCTCAAAAATTCCCGTCTTTCTCGGTGTTCTTCCTTGTACCTCTGCTTTGAACAGTGTTGTCAAGTTTATTACTGTCAGCATAACGCTATGCTGTCAGTCAAAGGAATGGCTATTTTAAAGTGCGTAATACGTACGTCAGAAAATGAAATAACTATAGTTTGTAAAGCCGAGATCCCAATGAGTGCAACATTTTGCCTCGCAACATTACGCAACGTTTCAGGCTCCACTCTTCCATGGATCAAGTGAGATCGAACCCTACTGGCTTTCGCAATTGCGCTTTGCAAAACTACATTTAAAATGTGAGACAAAATTTTGCACAACGTTGCGAGACAATAATATGTAACACTCAGTGAGATCCCAAACTGAAAAGAGCTTAATGGAAGCTAGTGTTTTGTATTTTCTAAGCAAAAAAACACAGGATTAAATTTAAGATAAGACAAACTATCCCTCAAGTCGGGCCATAGTGGAGCTGTGATTGGTTGAAAATCTAAATTGAGGGACGGTGCTTATCATAAATGTAATCCTGTTTAACAAGTCGTCCGTAAGTAGTTATAAAAAACGCTTGCATACGAGTCTGCAACCATTGGGACATTTTCATCTTTACTATTCAAGGTCTAAAACTTAACTGACCAAATTTCGTATTGTACGCATGACACATACTTTTTCTCTTCTCTCTTTTTATAATTTAATATTTCGTTATTGTGCGCATGACACATACTTTTTCTCTTCTCTCTTTTTATAATTTAATATTTCGTTACATAATTTCGTCACATAATTTCGTTACATAATTTCGTCACATAATTTCGTTACATAATTTTGGTTATGTGCCAGAGCAAAGACATGAAAATGTCAAAAAAATTGTCTTCACGACAATTCTTAATTAAGTTTCAAGATGAGGTGCTGGTAGGTATACTCATCAGTATTATCATGATTGGATAGCACATGGAGGAGATGGGCGTATCTCTCTCTTTTCTCTCCTCTTCTCTCCTCTCTCTCTCTCTCTCTCTCTCTCTCTCTCTCCTCTCTCTCTTCTTCTCTCTCTCTCTCTCTCTCTCTCTCTCTCTCTCTCTCTCTCTCTCTCCTCTCTCTCTCTCTCTCTCTCTCTCTCTCTCTCTCTCTCTCTCTCTCTCTCTCTCTCTCTCTCTCTCTCTCTCTCTCTCTCTCTCTCTCTCTCTCTCTCTCTCTCTCTCTCTCTCTCTCTCTCTCTCTCTCTCTCTCTTCTCTCTCTCTCTCTCTCTCTCTCTCTCTCTCTCTCTCTCTCTCTCTCTCTCTCTCTCTCTCTCTCTCTCTCTCTCTCTCTCTCTCTCTCTCTCTTCCCCTCTCTCCCTTCCTCTCTCTCTCTCTTCCCCTCTCTCCCTTCCTCTCTCTCTCTCTCTCTTTCTCTCTCTCTCTCTCTTTTCTCTCTCTCTCTCTCTTTCTCTCTCTCTCTTTCTCTCTCTCTCTCTTCTCTCTCTCTCTCTCTCTCTCTCTCTCTCTCTCTCTCTCTCTCTCTCTCTCTCTCTCTCTCTCTCTCTCTCTCTCTCTCTCTCTCTCTCTCTCTCTCTGTTTCACACACACACAGGAACGAAAATTATATAAAATAATCATGCACAATCATGTGCATAACATTTTAATCAATATATTGTGCATAGTTTTCATATCAAATTATAAAACGTATGGCAACACTGTTAGAATTATTTACTACTTGAACTTTTTGATAGCAAATAAAAATTGACGTGGATGTCGGTTCTTTAGGAAAATTTTACACGAAAATGAATGATTTTGAGTGATTGTACCCAGATATCATCTTTTCCAGTGTCCACCACAAGGTAATTATCTTTAGCATTCCCAGAAGCATCTCTCTTGATGCTTTATTTTAGTTAGAGGGATTAGAAAATCCACAGGGTCCATGACTCGGTGTTTATCAGTGATTAGCTAACGCTAGTCTTCTTTCTGATAAGGGATAACAGGGGCTTGTTTGGATTTAAGTGCATTGCCTTGCTGTTTGTCCACTGTCCTTTCATGTTTGCTGTTTTGTATTATCAAATGAATCCTGACAAGGCAAGGTACTGCAAGCACCATTTAACAACAATAACAACTTTTCGGGAGAGACAAATCACTAAATTTAAATTAAAAAAACCTTTATGAGAACAGTGTGTCTAAAAAAAAAGGTGAAGCTCAATTGCATTGTTGTTAACAAACAGATTTAATCATGAAATGAACTAACTACTTTATAAGCCAAATGGATAGTTATCAATTAGGTTTGTGAATAAATCAGTCTGACAGATTTATGTTTGCAGTTAAAATTTGTTTTAACAGAAAACCCACGATAGAGAGGTTTGCACTGAACAGAAGGAACATTTTGAAATCACCTCTTGAAACTCACAGAAGAATCAATTAAAATATTTTTATTTCATTCAGATCAAGTGTAAATTCCCATAAAAATGAATGGAAAAGTTCTAATATTTATTTTCTTTCAAATTAAAAAAAAAAAACCCCATCACAATTTTTTATCTTAACTCCTAAACAAAATACCTAATTTTTTAAACATAATAAGTTGATATCATATCTCTATTGAAAATTTACTGGGTTGTATAATCCTCAATAATCTGTATCTATATATATCCTGTATTAGGTTATAGTGGTGCATGTCAACATCTATGGTCATACACACCTCTTTAGCTGAGTAAAGCTACATGGGATCTTTTTCAAAAATGGTATAATAATAATAATATAGGTGTAGGTTTTTCTTGTTGGTCTACTAGTAGCTGTGAAATTGTGGGTGGTAGTTGTAGTTTTATTTTGATGTTGTGCAATTTTCTGCATTTGTCAAGAATATGGTGTACAGTTAGTGGTTGGTAGCAAGTGTCACAGGTGAGGCTGTTTTATTCATGAAGTAGCTATGAGTCAAGTTAGTATGGCCAAGTTGGAGTCATGTGATGGCTACTTGTTGGTGATGGGTTAGCTAGGTATCCTTATAAAAATGAATCTGACTAATGAGTACCATATAAAATAAATGATATTTAATCATATAAGTATAATTATGAATTTTTTTTTATTTCAGGGTTCTTCAAATAAACCAGAAGGATGCAAGACTATAGTTCCTCAAATAGTTCTGGGAATGTTTTCTCAAAGGCATCAAAGTCAATAAAACAGGTAAGTGTGTGATTACTACAGCCCTCACTGAATCCTCTCTGAATGACCAGATAACAGACTTGTTGATATTAAATAAGTCACTGGCCTAGTCTAGAAGGTACTATACAAATGTGTATGGAATTTACACATAGATTTGTTTAAGTAAAAAAATAATCAAAATACATCCTTTTCTATGGTTTTGTTGATGAATACACCAAAAGCTACAGCTGTATAATCTCAGTTGTAAACATTTGGTATTGTAAAATTATTATTGAAGGTCATGCATTCGAAATTCTCAAGTCAACCTAAGACTTGAGAGTTTATTCTAGTAATGTTGTAGTATACAAATGTTTCACATAATAAACAATGCTAGTTTTAATGTGCTTGTTGATTCTGTAGGTCAGAATAGGCTGTCATTATGTTGGATCATGATACTTTTTCTTTCTTTTTTAACCATTAAACAAAACTCTATTATGTTGCAAAGCGCTATTGTGTTTTCTTTCTAAATTATTAAAAATAGCTCTCAGTTAATGTTTTTTGTTATAATCTTTTCAGAGATACCAAACCTTACTGGATATATCAACACCATACACAATAGGAAGATGGACTCTAGCTGTTTTCTTACTTATTTTCTTTTTAGCAAGGATATATTTCTTACAAGTAAGTAGGTACCAATGTAAAATTATTTCCCCAAGTAGTGAAATGAATTCAAAAAATACCACTATCTAGAATGAATATTAAAAAAACTGATCTAGCAGCCCTGTCCCCCTCCCCCAAATAATGGGCTGGTTAAGAATGATATCATTTTCAACAAAGAGTTTTGTATTGTACTATTGCTACAGATGAAGTTTACATACCAAAGTTCTAATCTCTAGGGTACTTGTGATATCTTGTTCACAAACACACAAAGATGAATCAATGGACAAGAGGTTGTACGTTTGGATTCAGGCTCTGGGTCCAGGACCTTAAAATGTGTTTTGTGTCTGAAAACTGACTCAATTTTTTGGGTGTTTACATTACTTCCCCTTCTACATTATGATAATGAAATTAAAAAGTGATTGTTTTGAAAAAATAATTATAGGTAAACAGTATTTTGTATCTCATAAGCACTTCATTGTTTTAAATTTCAGGGCTGGTACATCATTTGCTATGCACTTGGTATTTATGATTTAAACCTGTTCATTGCATTCCTGTCACCAAAAGCAGATCTCTGGCTGGATGCACAGGCTGGTGAGTGGTCAGATGAAAATTTACTGAGATATCTTAATCTTTCTTGGTTAATGTAATTACAATAAAATATATATCACCTGAGATATCTTTGTCTTTCTTAGTTCATGTAATTACAATAAAATACCCATCTCCTGAGATATCTTTATCTTTCTTAGTTCATGTAATTACAATAAAATACCTATCATCTGAAATATCTTTCTTAGTTCATATAATTACAATAGAATACATATCACCTGAGATATCTTTCTTAGTTCATGTAATTAAAGTAAAATACACATCACCTGAGATATCTTTCTTAGTTCACATAATTAAAATAAAATACCTATCTCCTGAGCTGTCTTTATCTTTCTTAGTTCATGTAATTACAATGAAATACATATCACCTAGTACCAAGCATTGGTAGTCAATGTGGTTAAGATGCTAGATTTATAAATTTATTGTAATTTAGCGAGGGCATGGATCCATTGATCACAACCCACCCACTGCTTGGATTTCTTTCCACATATATTTGAGTGTTTGACCACATTATAATAACATTCTGAGGATTAAGAGTATTAACCCCACCTAGTGGATAATCGACACCTAGTCGATTTTTAACCTTCATTTTCTGGGAATTGTACCAGCTATTAATTTCACCCAACCTTGGTAGGGCCGGAAATGGCAGTCTCATGTGTTTGCAGGGAATAGAATTTTCTTTGAAAAGTCTGCCTCAACCAGGAATCGAACTTGGGATCTCTATATTATGGGCAGTAATCACATTCATTTTACAGAATAATAATACTCGTGAAATTTTTTTTTTAGTTTTTTTTCCTCTATTTCATGTCTTTAAAATGGTGCTTCAGATATTAATCTGATTTTGTACAAGATGCCCATATACTATGTATTTATATTGTGTTTAAATTTAATTGTACAAATAAAGGCTTTTTACATTACATTACATTACAAAATGGTGCTTATTCTTTTCCTCCCCAGACAATGATGATGACATGCAACTACCCACCCGTGCCAGCGAAGAGTTTCGTCCATTCATCCGAAGGTTACCGGAGTTCAAATTCTGGTACTCGGTCATGAAGAGTACTCTGTTTGCTACTTGCTTCACCTTGTTTGAGTGTTTCAACGTACCAGTTTTCTGGCCCATCCTTGTACTCTACTTCATTACCTTGTTTATCATCACCATGAAACGTCAAATCAAAGTAAGTGACAAAGCTGTGAGACAGTAATTATTATTGATTTATTTGTACTTGTATTTAATTCAAAAGCATTGACTGTATTGTTATTTATCTTAGTTATTACAATACAGGTCATACCCATCACCTAAAAAATGTGGTCTCATAGTCAAATAAATGAGGGAAAAATCCTAGCATTGCGAGGGATCCAAAGCACAGATCACGGATCCATGCACTAGATTGTTTTCATTACAATTTAGTTTTAAAAAAGACTTTTTATTATATCACAAATTTTAGTGGTTCGCGGAGAATTATAGGAATTTTTCCTTTACTTTGAATATCAAGGTATATTGAAAATTAAAGTGGTAAAGTCCTATGATTCTGCGCTACCCACTAAAATTGTGACATAATAACACAAAGAAAAAGCATTATTATTATATTATTATATATCTTATTTTTGCCCATACTTTCGCCACTGTTTACTACTCAAATTAAATCAGCTACTTATTTTTCCTCACAATGCATACGAGGTTTGGCTATTAAATTCGTAGACTCTTTCCATAAAACGATGTGTGTTTTACTTACCCAACTTTAGTAGTTATCCCCTTCAATGTACTCCCCTCCTCTATCCCTACAACGTTCTAAGCAAATTTTTCATTGATCGAAACAGTGGTGGAGGTCATTTTGTGTGAGGCCTTTCAAGACTTTTGCCGTTTTTTTCTTAACGTCATTTACGCTGTCAAATCTGGTACCTTTCAGGGTAGATTTAATTTTTTTGAATAAGTAAAAGTCGCACGGGGCCAGGTCGGGTGAGTAAGGAGGGTTTGCCAACACTGGGATGTTGTACTTGGATAGGAACGTCTTCACGGAAAAGGCACTGTGGACTGGCGCATGGCACCATTCTTGCGCAAACTTTTGTCATGTTAAAATTTTCTTGCAAAATTTGTCTCACACATTATCTATTGATTTTAAGTGTATCAGCCATTAGTCCTAGAGTTAATTTACGGTCAGAACGAATCATAGCACCAATTTTTTCAATGTTTTCGTCAGTTTTCGAGGTTTGAGGGCGACCAGGACGTGGATCGTCCTCAACATCTTCCTGACCACCTTGAAACCGTTTAAACCACTTATAAAGCGTTAATCTTTTCAAACATGACTCCTGGTACACTGTCTTTAACAAAGAAAAAGTTTTACCAGCAAGTTTTACGTAAAATTCAATAATCACTCGTTGCTCAACGTTTGTATCAATCATAATTCCGGCAAAATTAAAAAAGGTGTCTTGCGCGTCGGGCTATTACAACAGAACTAATTACAGTACAGGCATGTGACAGCTGTCAATCAAAACACAAGACTTGAAGCTTTCTAAAGATGTTCATAATATCTTCCTAGCATGGACAGCTTTTGCGTAGCGGCTCGCGTCTACGAACTTAATAGCCAAACCTCGTAAGTAGACCCCATTAAATTCAAATTGCACAGACATAAAATTATGATTCCACCAGGATTCGAACCCAGGTCACCGTGCATGTAAGCCTAGCGCGCCACCCACTCGACCACTTAAAATAATAATATCGCCTTATTTATAATGTCTGTTTAGGACTAATGAGTCATATTATTCCAGCAGTAAGCCCAAGGCATAAATATGTTGTCATATTTGTGTTCATCACTTTCGTGATATCACAACTACTCAAACTCGCTTTACTAAATCTACGCTGAAACCGGGACTTGAACCACCGACCTCCAGGTCACTAGTCCACTGCCTTATCGATCAAGCTACTGAGGTCGGTCCAAGGCGTAAATATGTACAATTATTATTATGTGGTTGAATCCCAAATAGAAGGATAGTGTCATGTCCTGCTTGGGTTTCGAACAGGCGACCTATGGATTACCAGATCGACATGCGCGTCGTGACCACGGACCTACCAAGACCATTATTATTAAGAATCTATAAAAAAAAAAAAAAGTATTTCTACCTGAAGTTATAAAATATACTAAGGACTGAAACTAATATTATTCATTTTTCTTTTGTTTCACAAAGTCATGAAATTGTGAATTTGAATAATGTTATGATTATTATAGGAAAGTTATTTTCTGTCAGATTTTGTTTAGTAATTCCCGTTTATTAATTTGTTTATCAGTCTGTCCCGGTAGCTCAGTGGTAAAGGCGGCACTCTGTGAATCCACAGGTTCCAGAAGTCATGGGTTCGAAACCCAGCCAGGACATGACAAGTTATTTTTACCATAATAATATGTCTTGGGATTACTGCTGGAATAGTGGGACTTTAATAGTCCTTATCAGGCAGTATAAATAAGGCGATATTATTAGATATTATTATTATTAATTGAGCTTCAAAGTTCACTTACCATTAATGTTCTTTTTTATTTGATCTGTTTTTCCTTCTTTTGGTGTATTAATTGTTTTTTTTTTACTCTTGTTTGTTTTCCAGCATATGATCAAGTACCGCTACGTCCCATTCTCCTGGGGGAAGCCCAAGTACGCAAGCCATGAGGATTCTGCCGGCAAGGTGATTAATGCTAAGTGACTCAGTCACGATCAAACCCTAGAGTGAAAGGTGAATCTTGAGTAGACACTTCTGCTCTTCTTACTTCTTCTTTTTCTTTCACTTTGCCTTAACCCTACTAGGGGTTGGCCCTAGAACCCTACTAGGGGTTGGCCCTAGAACCCTACTAGGGGTTGGCCCTAGAACCCTACTAGGGGTTGGCCCTAGAACCCTCCTACTAGGGGTTGGCCCTAGAACCCTACTAGGGGTTGGCCCTAGAACCCTACTAGGGGTTGGCCCTGGAACCCTCCTACTAGGGGTTGGCATTGGTCAACCTCTTCCTCATGGGTGAGGTTGGTTGGTTCTGACACTCCTACTTATTGGTTGGTTGGATGTCCTTCTTAGTGCCAATCCTGTTAAGGGGACCAACGATTCTTGTTATTGTCATTTAGCCTGACATGACTTGTGCTCTTCTAACTATTTTTTAATGTACTAGATTTTGTACTAAATCCTTGATTTGCACTACATTATGTCGGTATATGCTTACTTTTTATATTATGTACTATTTGTACTAACATTATCTTATAATGCCCTAGATTATGTACTAACAAAGTTTCATACTGCACCCAAGAGTAAATCTGAAGCTGTTCCTACTGCACTAGATTACATACTTTAGTCTGTCTCTCTACTACATTTTGTAAGGCTCATCTTCCGAACGCCAAATCTTAATCTTTCCATCTCCTTAGGTTCTACTAGCACCCACCTCCCTACTCAACAAACACAAATTTAATCATGGGATAGAAACAATTAAATGTATTTACCGAACTGCTCTATAACGAGTTGTCACATCTGACACAGTATACAATGAATACATAAATAAGGTTTTTTTTTATTAAATTAATTATAGTTGTTGTATTTGTACTTGTACTCAAGCAACTTTTCTTAGTGGCTTGAAAAGTTTTCTTGCCAGCAATAAGTATTTTTGTTCATGTATCATCCATACTTCATTGAAATATTCCCTACACCTGTTCTATCTTTTAAAACATGGGCAACTGTTTGTCAATGTTCTATCCCCAACGAAAAAAAAAAATGCAAAAAAAAATGAGCAAGACATGATCGAGATTGAAACCCCAGCCTCAGAACTTGAGGTCCACTATGCCAATTAGTCATTATTATTATCTGATCTGGTTGCAGGGTTTTCAGTGAAACCCTAACAATTAACACTGTGACCTAATTAGATCTATTGTGACCAGTTGATTCTATTTGGTTTTAACGTCCTGATTGAGATAGATAGTCAAAACGGGGGTTTCAGCCTCCATTCAATTAGGTATGTTGACGATTTTGTTGTTGTTCAATCCGTATCAAAGCCAAGATAAGCTGCTGTCACTGGATCTGTCCACTAGAGTACTGGGGTAAGATTCCACTAGACCGCCGCCCGATAGGCAACCAATGTGACCCATTGTTGTAATGAGAGAGTGACCACCCATTGTTGTAATGGGAGAGCAATCACCCATTGTTGTAATGGGAGAGCCACCACCCATTGTTGTAATGGGAGAGTGACCACCCATTGTTGTAATGGGAGAGCAATCACCCATTGTTGTAATGGGAGAGCCACCACCCATTGTTGTAATGGGAGAGTGACCACCCATTGTTGTAATGGGAGAGTGACCACCTATTGTTGTAATGGGAGAGCCACCACCCATTGTTGTAATGGGAGAGCCACCACCCATTTTTGTAATGGGAGAGTGACCACCCATTGTTGTAATGGGAGAGTGACCACCTATTGTTGTAATGGGAGAGCCACCACCCATTGTTGTAATGGGAGAGTGACCACCCATTGTTGTAATGGGAGAGTGACCACCCGTTGTTGTAATGGGAGAGTGACCACCCATTGTTGTAATGGGAGAGCCACCACCCATTTTTGTAATGGGAGAGTGACCACCCATTGTTGTAATGGGAGAGTGACCACCTATTGTTGTAATGGGAGAGCAACCACCCATTGTTGTAATGGGAGAGCAACCACCCATTGTTGTAATGGGAGAGCAACCACCCATTGTTGTAATGGGAGAGCGACCACCCATTGTTGTAATGGGAGAGTGACCCTTGGGCAGCCACGAAATCCTGGCTACCTGAAGTGCCGAGTGGATAGTGATGTATCTAAAGCCAGCCACACGCGTGCATGCGTGATTTTATCGAAAAGCGTTTCCATTCACCAGTAGGTGCTGTTCTTTTACGATCGAGCAACAATGGTTCGCAAGGTTGTATAGTAGGTGCTGTCCCATTGTAACTAATTTCATATTGGCTGCCCAGCCAGGCTGCTTAGCGGGTGGTGGACCAGTGACCTAACTGTATTTTTTTTTTTTTTTTTCTTTTCTTTTTTTTTCTGGTGTTTGTAGGGTCCTAGTGTCCCTACTAACTCTATTTTGTAATTATCATCTGTAAAGACAGTGGTAGAAGTGCTGAGTCATTCCTCCATCGTCTGGCTACCATCGTTCACGATGACGCCACCCTAGGATATGATGATATTTTACTCGTTTTATCTATGTATATGTATAATATTGGTAAGGTCCTACAAACTGTATTTTGTAACTTTCATTTATCTTGGAACTTCACCCTCCCTGTTTATTTCAGGCACCTCTCATTGTAACTCCAATCATTTCACCACCACCCCTGACCCCGCCTACCAACCCTGTCTTGTAAATCTACCACCCGAGCTGTCATCAAGTGGTCAAAATGTAATGAAGGAAAGTCACCAATACATTACCAATCATGATTGATACATTATTCATTATTGCTACAAATTGATAACAGTCTTCTACACTAGTTCATTTTTATTTGAATTTAAATAGAAAGAGTAAATAAATGTTTTTTGAGGAAAAACACCAAATCAGCCAGCGAAGATGGCACATTCAATACACCAGTTCGCATCTGATCACTAAAGTTACGTCCAGCGTGGTGAGGATATAGATTGGTGACCGTTCTGGTTTCGAATTCATCCATGAGGGTCATGACAATCCACGATCTGCCGGCTATTCCCGGCCCCACTCGGGCTGGGTATGAACTTGAGTAGCTTGATTTTTTCTTTCTTTTGAAGGTGGGTTAACAGAACATGTTGTATAAAGCAACGTTCAAAATAAATAAGAGACCAAAATCATAGATAATCGATACTACTATGGATTATTTATGTCAAGGGGTCAAACTGTTGTGAAGAAATGCTCCAATTTCTACATTACCAGAGATAGTTGATACCTCACTATTGATGACTGATATCATATCACTGATAATAATTGATACCGCTTTTCAATTGTTAGCACAGTGTCAAATTGTAGTGAAGGTAGAAGTCACCAGTTACCACATTACCAGTCATAATTGATAACTGATAACTATTTAAAGAAAACTGGTAAGATTGTAATGTTTGTAATTTATTTGTGTTATTTTATTATATCACAACATTAGTGGGTAGCAGAGCAATCCAAGAGTCCTAATAACATCATTTACTTAAGTTGCTCGTATTACCTCCTGCTCGCTATCCATACAAATAGCTACTCATTTTACCTCACGAGGTTTGAGTTCCCCTGTATCGTCCATAAATGTCCACCCTGGCGGGGATCGAACCAGGGTCACCGTGCATGCAATCCTAGTTTGTGCTAGTCTACTCGTTCACCGTGACTATACAAATTTTAATTGCTGTCCAATTTGTAATGAAGAGAGGAGCTGAGTGGGCTAGTCATGTTTAATTGGGTATGCTCTGAAGCCCATAAGGACAATTTAGGAGCGCCTTTCACTAGAAAAGTAGGATTAAAAAAAAAAAAAAAAAAAAGGAAAAAATTGACCCTGTACTTGTTATTCATGGAAACTAAAATCATTTGTTACATTTAAATAATTTCAAATTCTTATGTATCTTGCCCAAATAAAATGAATTATTTTGTGTTGCCACTTTTTGAATTCAGAGTGGTGTAACAATGACGTGCCCGTGAGAAAGCTCTAGGTATCTATCTCCCGGTGGTGGGAGAATTGAATGGACACCTGTGGGGTTCCTTGCATTTAGGGTGGTAGAAATGTATTTTCGAGTCAAAATATGGGGTGTTGTGGCATATAACTATTATTTCTATTTAATTGCTAAATACGCCTTGGATTTTAGATTTACTTTATTTTATGCTGTACAGTTTCTATATCTGGTATATGATGGTAATCGAGGTTTTTTTTTTTTCAAGTAAGCGCTTTGATACTGATGGTATTTTGATTGTTCTTGCTGAAATCGAGGCTTGAATGAGCAGGTAATGTTTGATTTTTTTTACATTGAACATAATCTAAACAAAAAAATCGAAGAAAAAAACAAATCTTGGAATTATTTTATTTCTATAATTAAATTGATTCTGAAAATCAACTCCTGAACCTATGCAAACTGCTGAGTAGACGTTGTGGTACCGTCATGGTGAATATTTAGGTCGTTTGAAATATTCTGCTGTCTTAAATGCTAAAATCTTATGCTTTCGTCTGTTTTAATGTACCAAAATCTAATACCATTTTTGATTAAAATAGTTACTTATTTGCGTAGTAGGTATCTAACCATAAATAGTGATATGTTTGATAATAATGTAAATTATACATTTCCTTATTTTGAGTGCAAATGAATACAGGGTGTAGACAGTACAAATGTTTTACCTACATCCTATTATATTGTAACACTATAATAGGACAGAAATCAGGTGTATTTTATCTACCAAGTCATTCTGAAAGCTAAAGATTACTAATGTTAGCAGTCAAGTGATGGTTGGAGTTGACCTTAAGTCAATAGTTCGTCGTTCTATTCCCCTTCAAGTAAAAAAAATATACAATCCAGCATTGTACATAAATTGGTGATTGACCATTGTTAAAAACACTTGTGTTTGACACAGTTTTTATCAATATAATTCTAACCATGTAAAAAAGATCATGGAAAATTTATCTACAATTTAGGGATTTTTATTAGCACACGTTCATTAGAACTTGGATTTGTTATAACATATGTTTAATGTTTTACTATCAAGTAACGGATTACCATTGTGACCAGTATAGTCACTCTATTGCCCTTATTCTTTAACTTACTGTATTTCAATATAAAACTAAGAGAGTATCTATATGTCTGGAACCGACAACGTGTTGGGTTGCAGAGAAAGCTACAGGATCTAACCTCGCCCATTGACTCACTACCTATTCCTTCAATTCTCGTTGTGTTATATCTTTCGTGTAAACTTGTGTTATATCTTTTACTCTGTCTTATCCCGCTCAAGCAGGGTCAACGTTGTTCAACCTCATGGTTGAGGTTGATTGGTTTTGGCACATTTTTTACGGCTGGATGCCCTTCCTAACGCCAATGATTTTATTTGATTTAACGTCCTGGATTAGGACGGGGATTTTACCCTCCAACCGCTGGGAATCGTACCAGCTACCCAGATAATAATAATACGACTCTGAGGGTTAGGTGGTAAAAAATGCTTTGAGCATTAACCTCGCCTGGTGGTTACCTTCCACTAAAGAGTGTTATTATTAATAGTATTACCCTTCAAATATTTATTATTGTACCTCATAAATGAAACTTGTTTGGAAAATGTATTACGTATTGGTTCCAGACACAAGGTCGCTCTCTTGATGTAAATAAAATGTACCATAGATATAATTTTGTTTTCTGAAGAATATACCCCCTGACGCAGTCAGTCAGCGGTTGTGGTCTCGATGTTGGGAGATCGGGGATCGTATCCACCGTGTATTTAAGGATTTCTTAAATTTAGACTTCTAGGACATTGCGATTTTTCAAAATATTCTATGTACTCGATTTTTGAAAAATGTTATTGTTCACGTCTGAAAATGATTAAATAATATCAATTCTTTGATCACTGGTTAAGGCGCTTGACTGGTTGACAGTGGGGCACGGGTTCAAATCTCAGCCGACCCATAGAATTTAATAATCATGAATAGTAGATTAATTTCCATATAGTTAATTTATTATACCGAGTGTCCAAATAACTAATTGTGTAATGAAGAAACTTGTAAGAAATAAAAAAATGTTTTGAAATGTCCAAATTGTAATGAAAATTTATTGTTTTCAAATGACATAATTAAATTATTCCCATCCCTTTTTATACATCCCAAGTACATGCCAGATCTCTTAGTATGAAAAAGTATTGTTAAATAAAAAATGCATGTTATCACAGAGATATGATCAATAATGTACTATCTTAAACATGTACTTCACATACATTTGTAAAATTGACCCTTCTCCGTTAAAGACGTGGAAATAAAAATTGAGTTAGTTTGAGAATGTTGAAATGACCTCACAAGATTTACCTACATTCTTTAATTTTTTTCTTCTCAAGTTTCTAAGTTTGAGACTCGGCAAATTTAACGTAGGTAAATGTTTATCTGTTTTGATGAAGTAATATTAATCTCTTGTAAAAATAATCTTTTACCCTTTCTTGTTCTGCTGTCGAAAATATTTGAAAATAAAGGAGAGTCGCAACATTCTAGTTTTGTTAATATTTATAACTGGCTTTGTTGTTATTTTGTAAGCTTTAGAATAGAGGACTTCGCTAGAACTATGTTCGATTTTGGACAGTATTTGAAAGCTTATATTTTATCATGAGAAAAAATAATTCGTTTTTTATTTTTAAGTATAAAATACTTCTCCTAGGGACCGCCCTTCTGGAAGGGAACCGAGGATGCAAGAAGCATTTCCTGTTTGAATGGCTAGACCAATTTTTTTGATAAAAAAAATGATTGGAGGGGATCACCCGTAATTCCAATCAATTTCTTTCCCAAATTATCTGGATGTCCTTGTAAGAAGGGATATATTCGTACAGATACACTCTGACACGTAACAGAGATATTCAACTAATGTTTTTGCTATATTTTTTTTTTCTCTCGTCCTACTTCAATGTTTCTGAATGTCTGAATCTACTTCTAATCATAATCGCTTTTGTCTACTACTTTTTGAAAATAAACGAGAAACTGAAGTATAAATTTTTTCGAAATGCGTCACTGATCAATCAGGAAAAGAAAAAACTTTTCACAGGCCAGCGGAAATGACATGTTCAATGCACCAGTTCACATCTGATCACTGATGTTGAGCAACGTCCAGTATGGTGAGAACATGGATTGGTGACCTCGGGTTTAGAATCCATCCATAGTCCCGGCTCCACTCAGACTGGGTGAGGTTATTTTGAGTAGTTGGGCTCTTTGCCCGCTGAATGATACAAAAAACCTTATCGTAATATGACCATGTAGTTGAAATCGAAGTTAAACCCAGGAAACAAACTTCTCACTCAATTTCCAAATTGTATTTACCTCCCGAGAGAAAATCTGAACTTGGAATGTTTTCGAACATCGTCACTGCTCAGTCAAAGACGAACAAAAGTTTCCTCTCGATTTGCACAAGTTAAAGATGTGAAAGAGGAGGTCGTGAGAACCCAGCATCTGGTCTGGTAATGGGATACTTGTGTCAAGTGGTTGCGGGATCACTTAGCTTTCACTCAACTTTTTCGGAACTCTGTTCTCGAAAAGAAAAGTTGTAGAACAATAATATGTCGAACTTAACAGAAGAGAGTTATTCCCACAATAGAGATATCGAGCCTTGGGGAGCAGTTTCTCTTCGCGATGTAATGTGCAACAACACGAAAGATTATTATTAGAAGTCGACCTCAGTAGACCAATAAGTCGGTGGACTCGTAACCTAGCGGTCGGTGATACGAGTCCCATCCATGACAAGTCTTAGTAAGGCTACTTTTAAATAATTGAATGGGTGAGTAGAAGAACCAGGAATGTCAAAAATCAACTTTTCAGGAAAGCAAAAATAAGATTTGTCTTATTTTTGCTTTCCTGATGCTAATGAGTATAATAAAATTAAATTTTAAATTCCTTGTTATTCGACAAGATTCTCACAACTAGGTACTAATACCGCTAGCAAAGAGGGGTCAGTGATTTTGTTACTATCCCTATTTTACATCAGATTTTTTTTCCGCTTCCCCCACTTTAAAATCGAAAAAAATTATACTTTTAAGGGGTATTTCTCCTTCATATTCACAGAGATGATAGAAAAGAGTACATTCTTTCTTATTCCACGAAGAAAAAAAAATCGTTTTTTGACATTCCTGGTTCTTCTACTCACCCATTCAATTATTGTGCCATCAATCTTCTGATCAACACAATTTTATTATGATTTTTATATACAAAAATAACTAATTATTATTGCTAGAAACAGTCCGGGTAAAGTTTAATAGGTAAAGACCAATCATCAAGCTCAAATTACTTTACCCATCTGCTATCTGACAGTTATTTGGACATTCAAAACGCTCTAACGTATCTTTTTGGACTACTTTGGTCTGGTCATATTAAAGGTAGGTACTCACCGATAGAACAAAAACTAAAACACCTCCACATCGGTGTTTTATGATCGAGTGTTTTACCATCCGCAGCTGGCTTTTAATGACCGGCTCTACGGATCTTGAAAAACACCTAAAAAACACAAAACCGGGGATTGGGAACGTTAGTTCCAAAAGGATTCGTCAAATTAGCGCTCGTGCAGTAAATCGAGGGTTTTGCCACCTCGGTTTGGCGAGCAAAACCCTTGATTTACTGCACTAGTGCTAAATTGACGAATCCATTTCGATAGTTAACGTTCCCAATCCCCGGTTTCGTGTTTTTTAGGTGTTTTTCAAAATCCGTAGAACCGGTTATAACAATAATACCAAATAATAATATCACGACACGATCATTCTCAACGTTTCTTAACTTCGTAGATGTGACGGAAATTGCTGGATCCGTTTAAATCCCTCCAAACGAAGGAATCCCTTTTGAGAATAGGAAACAAAAATGTTTTCCGAAGGATCGTAGTCGCTTTCTTGAGGTCTGTTTTCGATAGAATTCTTGAAAGTAACCTCCCAGTTAGTAACCTCTGACAATTGAATCATCATTCCTTATCCCTCTTATGTAAAATCAACATCCAGGGTCCTGTTTCACAATCGTACATATAAAGAATTTTAAACAAATACTTTTTATAAAATTTCCTATTTCACTTCTATTCTACGAAAGTACACACTACATGTCATTTTACATTTTTCAAATTGCTCTACGCTAAGTTTCAATTTCACTTATGTCCGGGTCGAGACTCGACTGCCAGGTCCCGGCTCATATTATACAGGGTGTCCCGTATACAGATGCAAATATTTTGAGGGTAGGTCCAGCCCACTGTGGACTATCATATGAGCGAAACTTGCAGTGGGGCATTTTGCTTCGTTAAAGAGTTATGGCCAAATCCCTGTTTTTCCCACAGGTCTAGAGGTCACTTAGATCGATGCACGTTTTTAAAGAAATGGTAGCCAGTAAGTAATTTTTGACTTCATGTATGGATAGTCATGCATATTTCCCTTGAAATGCAGTTGGTTGCATGAAAAAATATTGAAAGACCAGAGAGATATTTAATCATAAGTTCAATATTTTTTTAAAATTCGATTTTTCCCTGTTTTCCCTTTCGTGAATTTAGAGTACTTCTACAATTGCAATTTTGCGTATCACTAGGTAAAAAAATACCCTTTGCTATTTTGTTTCAATAAATACAAAGTTCTTTCAGACGCGTGAAGGAACGAATGAGATACGCCTTATCAAACGGCACCAGAAGGAGAGAAACACATCTTTCAAATTTTGAATCTGGGCGCTATTTGTCGGAAACGAATTGAGGGTTAATTTTGTATATCGTGTGAACGCGTCGTGTCTCGACTTCAAGGTCTTTTAAAGAAATATTTATAACCCGCGAGTTTTTGAATTGTTGTAATAAAATGTGCTTTTCCGATGAACCGTGGAAAACTTAAGAGAAAAATGTAGGAAAATGGAAATGTTCTTGTATCTTATTGATTGTATTGTACATAATTGTATTACTTCACATTAATAAATGTAAAGTTCAAGTGTATAAATTCATCCGTGTTGTCTCTGTTTCAAATCTGAACTGATTAAGGGAATAGAAATTCCAACATCTGGCGACCGTGACAGGACAGTTTAGCTGTCTATGAGAAGTTTTCGCGTCGAGTGAGTTCTAGAATAAGCCATGGGTGAGTCTGACTTAAGCAGTCTGAAGAAGGGAAGAGGTCTCATTAGAACGTCCCTTACTAAGTGTTTCAAGAAGATTGAAGATGAAGCAGATTCAAGCAAGATGTCTGGACTACTCGAGTGCATGAGGCTCAGATTTGAAGAACTAACTGTTATGGATAATACTATCTTTAGTATTATGTCTAAAGACCCTGAAGTGTCAGAGGCAGACTTGGAGAAAGAACATGATGACATTGACAGGTACACTGTACTGTACTACCAAGGTAAAAGTTTAGTTGAGTCTAAAGTACAGGTTAAGAATGAAGGTGAGTCAAGTCATTATGATAGTGTTAAATGTGAAACAACCAATTATCAGTGCAAATTGCCTACATTGAAGTTAAGAGAATTTAGTGGGAATTTGAGTGACTGGTTACCGTTCTGGTCTCAGTTTGAGAAGATAGATTCAGATCCCAAAATGAATCCTAGTGATAAGTTAGGTTATCTAACTATGTCCATGACTGCTGATTCTCCAGCAAGGCAGCTTGTAGACAGTTACCCTGCCACTGGAGAAATGTATGACAAAGTTGTCAAAACTTTGAAACAGAGGTATGGTCGAGAGGACCTGTTGACAGAATACTATATCAGAGAAATGTTAAAGTTGGTACTAGAGAATAGTAAGCAAAAGTTGGATATAGTATCTCTGCATGATAAGTTGTTGTGTCATATCCGTAACCTAGAATCACTTGGTGTGACCACTAAAAATTGCGGTCCTATTCTTATGCCCCTTGTTTCCTCATGTTTACCTGAGGACATCATGCAGATGTGGGAGAGGGTTACCCGTGATGATAGCAGTTCTACTGACAAACTAGAGAGTCTATTGACATTCCTTAAACGTGAGGTTGAAAGTTCTCAAAAGTTGGCGTTAGTTAAGTCAGGGTTTGGTTTAAGTACCCCTAGCCCTAAAGGCAATGTGAAACCCCATATGAAACCCAGCCAAGAGAAAAGTAGTTACACACCCACTGCTTCAGGATTGTTTAATACACATGTTAATATAGAATGTATTTTTTGTCAGGCTGAGCACAAGCCCCAAGATTGTAAAGTAGATATGCCACTTCAAGCACGTATCGACATAGTGAAGAAGAAAAAAGTGTGTTTTTCATGCCTCAGGACTGGTCATCATGCTGCCCGATGTAGACGCCGGCCAAAATGTAATAAGTGTGGACGTGGCCATTACATGCTGTTGTGTGACCCAGGTTTGAGTAACTCACAGGAAACAGGTACAGATAATATTAAGTTTAAGCCTTCTCAAAATGCCTCTATGACCTCTGCCACTTATAGTAATGTTCTGATGCAGACATTAGTCATAAAAGTGTGTGGTAAGAATGGCAGAACAAAAGAGACTAGATTATTATTTGACACCGGTTCACAACGGTCATACATGTTAAGTAGTCTAGCAAGAGAGATGGGTTATAATCCTAAAGGCAAGGAACGTATACAGCATGCCTTATTTGGAGGCAAAGTAACAGAGGCAGCAGAGCACAATATTTATCAGCTTAGATTAGCTAACATTGACAAGTCATTTACCTGTGATTTTGAAGTATTAGAACAGGATAAAATTTGTGCTGATATACCCTCTGTACCTACTGGTCCTTGGATTGGACAGCTTAAGGCAAAATCCATTACCCTTAGTGATGTCAATAACCAAAGTGAAATAGAGGTACTGGTTGGTTCAGATATTGCCGCCAAGTTGTGGACAGGTGACAATTTTGATTTGAATAATGGTCTTGTTGCCATGGAGACCAAACTTGGGTGGACTTTATCAGGGAAAGTGCCAGGTGCCCCCAAGAGAGATAAATCAGTAGCATCAATTGTTACTTCCCTGCTATTGAAAGATGCTAAAATATCAGATCTTTGGAGTCTTGATGTGTTGGGTATTACTGACCCCATGGAATGTAAGCTTAGGACAGAAATTGACCGTGCCACAGAAGAACATTTTAGATCTACTGTGCAATTGAATAAAGATAATCGTTTTGAAATTCGTTTACCATTTACTAATGATCACCCTCCTTTGTCATCCAACTACAGTGTTGCCAAGTTAAGACTACAGTCTACCGTGAAGAAGCTAAAAGCTGATGGATATCTAGATTCCTATGAAGAAGTATTGTCAGGGTGGGAGCAACAGGGCATTATTGAAGAAGTCCCTATAAGTGAAATTGGCAACCCTGCACATTACTTACCTCACCGTCATGTGATTAAGGAAGGATCTACGACTCCGGTAAGACCTGTATTTGACGCTTCTTCTAAGGAGGTAGGAAGTCATTCATTAAATGATTGCTTAGAGAAAGGTCCTAACCTTATTGAGAAAATACCAGCAGCACTTGCTAAGTTCAGAAAGAATAAAATTGGTATTTCTGGAGATATTGCCAAGGCATTTCTACAGATAAGTGTTAATCCTAAAGATAGAGATTACTTACGGTTCTTATGGCAATCCAATGGACAGATTAAGACCTACCGACATTGTCGAGTAGTATTTGGAGTGTCATCCAGTCCATTCCTATTAGAGTCATGCCTAAAGCTTCATTTAGAAGATACAATGAAATTATGTCAAGAAGGTAAACTTGATTGGTCACTACCTGAAGTAGAAATATTGAGTGACAGTTTTTATGTTGACAACTGCCTAGTTAGTGTTCATAGTGAAGTCCAAGCCAAAGATTTTATCCATATGGCATCTAACGTCATGATGGAAAGAGGTTTTGACCTCAGAGGCTGGGAACAAACTGGAGATGATCATGATAAGCCTACCAATGTATTAGGACTTTTGTGGAACAAATTTAATGACACTTTGACTATTAACCTTGACCGCCTGTTGTCAATGAAATTTGATATTGTGACTAAGAAAGTGTTATTGAGTGCCGCCCACAGATTGTTCGATCCTATTGGAATTGTCAGCAGTGTAGCACTCATACCTAAGCTACTTGTACAAGAGACATGGCGTCAGAACCTATCATGGAATGAAGAAGTTGCAGAGGACACAAAGGATAAGTTTTATCAATGGCTGAGTGAAGTCCCACTTCTTGCTGAAGTATGTATACCAAGATGGATTGCTGACTGTGAGCTTGAGGATGCTGAGTGTCAAATTCATGTGTTTTCAGATGCATGTAAGTTTTCCTATGCTAGCTGTGTATTCTTACGTATAGAACACAAAAATGGAGTGACACTGAGACTGTTAGCTTCTAAAGCTAAAGTAGCTCCTGTGCCCAAAGCAGGCAAGGACATGACAATTCCAAGACTTGAACTGCTAGCCGCTTCAATTGCCGCTAGATTGTACCAGACTGTGATTAATGATTATAAGTTGTCTGATATGAAGACATACTTTTGGACAGATGCCTCAACTGTACTTGCATGGATTCATCGTGATGATCCATGGGACGTTTACGTCATGAATAGAGTAAAAGAAATTCGCTCTTTGACACAAGGTTGTGAGTGGCGTCATGTGCCTGGAAATTTAAATCCAGCAGATCTTCCATCAAGAGGAAGCAGTGTTAAGAAGCTTCTCCAGTGTAGATGGTGGGAGGGTCCTGTGTGGCTGAAAGAAAATCCAGAGCAATGGCCTCAACCTGCAGTTACATATGACGAAGCTGAGATTTTGAAGGAGAGAAAACGGACAGTTGTGTCATCTATGTTGGTCCAAGAAGAGGAACCCCTGAAATGGTATGAATACTTTTCTCAGTATCCAAAGATTATAAGAATGATTGCTTGGATGATGCGTTTCATTAAGAATTGTAAGCTGAAAAGAGAAGAACGCTCATTACAAAACTTGTCAGCTAGTGAGATTATTTTGGCTGAACAAAAAGTATTCATGTTGGTTCAAAAAGAAAGTTTCAAAGATATGAGTAAATTGAAACACCTAATGACATTTGAACAAAATGATGTCATCCGAATCAAAACCAAGATATCAAACCGTGAGGATGACAATGATTTTTGTTACCCAATTGTACTGCCAAGTGAGCACCCAGTTGTTCAAAGAATGATTATGTTTGTGCATAGAGACAATTGTCATGCTGGAGGACAAATTCTACTTTCCATTTTAAGACAAAGATTTTGGATCCTTGGTGGAAGACGAACAATTAGATCCGTGATTAACACTTGTGTGATATGTAAAAGACAAACCGCAAAGAAGATGGAAGTTACACCCACACCTCTACCTGAGAATCGTGTACGTAATGCAAAAGTGTTTGAGATCACTGGTGTTGATTTAGCAGGACCATTGTTCATTAAAGGTGATGATGGGAAGATGAAGAAAATTTGGATTTGTCTCTTCACGTGTGCTGTGTATCGTGCTGTAAGATTGGAGATCATTTCTTCACTATCAACGGACAGTTTCATCCTTACACTTCGTCGGTTCTGTGCTCGTCAAGGAAGGCCGTCTATTATTTATAGCGACAATGGATCAAACTTTGTTGGGTTTGATGGAGTATGTGCGAAATTAGACTGGCACAGTATTGCAGACTACTCTACTGCTAGACGGATTGAATGGCGTTTCAATCCACCAGCATCACCCTGGTGGGGTGGATGGTGGGAGCGTTTAGTTGGAGTCATGAAAGGAATGCTGAAACGTGTCCTAGGAAGATCAAGTGTGAACTATGAAGAACTCCAAACTATTGTGTGTGATTGTGAGGCAATCATAAATCAGAGACCACTGACATATGTGTCAGACAACCCACAAGAACTTACTCCCATAACCCCGAGTATGTTCTTGAAAGACATTGAAGAAGTTGGCATGCCTGAATTTCATTTCTTTGGCAGTGAATATTTTCAAAAGAGAGTCAAATACAGACAAGAACTTGCCAAAAGTTTACGTGAGAGATTCAGATGTGAATATTTAGGTCAACTGCAGCTTTTTGTGAATCAACGGAATCAACGTTCTATCAGACAAGGTGAAATCGTACTCATTGGTGATGATAATGCAAAGAGGATTGACTGGCCCATTGGTAGAGTTACAGAGCTGATTCATGGAAATGATGGTCATGTACGAGTAGTCAAAATTCGTACAAAGAATGGTGAATTGACGAGACCTTTACAGCGTGTTTATCCATTGGAGTTGGAGTACAATCCTGAGGAGATTTCATCCGTGTCAGATGTTGCCCCTGATATTGAGTCAAGTGATGACAATATAGCTGATGTGTCTGTGTCATCCAATGAGCCTGTATCTGATGTATTGACAGGCAATGATAAAGATCCCAATGATAAAATTGGTGAGATAAAACCTACTATTAATCAGGTTACTAGAAGAGGGAGATGTATTCGTAAACCATCTAGATTTGTCTAGTTGCATCCTTCATTAATGTACATACTTTATTGTTGTTTTATATTGTTAAGGTTAATTTTTTACTTGAGATGGGTACTCACTTATTTTATGTTCAAGATTGAGATACTAAATGATACAAGGTTTTGGATTTCCTAGATGAGCTATTTAGGAATAATTGACATTTTAATTAGTGTATAACATGTTTGGTTAATAGTTATTCTTGTTGTTATGTTTAAGGGTAAATTTTAGACTATTTTATATGTTGTAAATGAAAATATGGTATTTACGGTTAATTTTCAAATGCTTTTCTTTGATAACTTGATCAAAACGGGTTCGATTTTGAATATCATATTTTTTTCTAGGTCATATATTTTTTTCCCTTTCTTTTGATACTAAACATGTCATATTTTATTGTATATATCTTGTATTCTTGTGTTTTAGCTATTTCCGTCTTTGGTGGAAAAAATTGTTCCAAAGATT
Source organism: Bactericera cockerelli (assembly GCA_024516035.1). NCBI lineage: Eukaryota > Metazoa > Arthropoda > Insecta > Hemiptera > Triozidae > Bactericera > Bactericera cockerelli. The sequence continues at coordinate 50,282,743 of CM044955.1, forward strand.
ACACAATTTTTGGTGGGAGTATGTCGGAAACGAATTGAGGGTTAATTTTGTATATCGTGTGAACGCGTCGTGTCTCGACTTCAAGGTCTTTTAAAGAAATATTTATAACCCGCGAGTTTTTGAATTGTTGTAATAAAATGTGCTTTTCCGATGAACCGTGGAAAACTTAAGAGAAAAATGTAGGAAAATGGAAATGTTCTTGTATCTTATTGATTGTATTGTACATAATTGTATTACTTCACATTAATAAATGTAAAGTTCAAGTGTATAAATTCATCCGTGTTGTCTCTGTTTCAAATCTGAACTGATTAAGGGAATAGAAATTCCAACATCTATTGCATTTTGAAGAACACTCGATGCCTGAAGCGGTCTGTGTGACTATTTTTGTGCCAACTGCAAGTTATAACTGAAAATTTTCTGAGTACAATTAGTTCTATTAACCAACTATATCAATCAAATCTAATAGTTCAAATAACAAGGCGATCAATTTGTTCGGTGGAAGAGAAAGCCACAAGCTTTAAACCTCGCCCTTGGTTCGCTACATATTCTTTTGGGTTCTTTTCATTTCATGTCCTGTGTTGCAGAATGTATCATGTTTGTAGTTTATCAATAAACTACAAACATGTATCACTGTATCACCACCCTTGATCAGTCTTTGTTTATATTTATTTCACAAATTGTTACCATGTTCATTGTAAAAAAAAATGTAAATAAAGCTTGGTCCAATTGTTTATAAAATAAAAATAAAGTATTAATAATAATAGTAACCTTAAGGTTGGATGTTCGAGTTTTACCCAAGGTTAATTTTCGACACTATTTGTTATGTTTTTGATATCATGATTGTGATAAACACAAAAATGAATTATATTTAATTTTACTTCTAAAAATAATATCATAATTTTTGTTAGTAGCGCAGAGTCTTTCTCCATGTGTATTCTTTTTCCATAATTACACAGCTTTCGTTGCAGCCTCTCTCATTTTTCCTCATGATAACCCTGTGATTCCGTAACCCCATTCACATAAAAGTTCACACCGACCGACCACTGTGAATGATCAATTTCCCTCTGTTAAACATCCCAGAGCAGTGTATTTATACCTCAAATTACGCGCCAATTCTGTTAAAATTCAGCCAACTTTGAATTTTCCATCATGATTCAGAAGTGTTTTTTGAGCTTTGTGTGTACTGCGTTCCATGATCTTTAAAGTAATATAAAGGAGCTTTCTTTTTTATAAAATTAAACATAATAGGGTATTTTTTTAACTAGTGATACGCAGAATTGCAATTGTAGAAGTACTCTAAATTCACGAAAGGGAAAACAGGGAAAAATCAAATTTTAGAAAAGTATTGAACTTATGATTAAATATCTCTCTGGTCTTTCAATATTTTTTTATGCAACCAACTGCATTTCAAGGAAAATATGCATGACTATCCATACATGAAGTCAAAAATTACTTACTGGCTATCATTTCTTTAAAAACGTGTATCGATCCAAGTGACCTCTAGACCTGTGGGAAAAACAGGGATTTGGCCATAACTCTTTAACGAAGCAAAATGCCCTACTGCGAGTTTCGCTCATATGATAGTCCACGGTGGGCTGAACCTACCCTCAAAATATTTGCATCTGTATACGGGACACCCTGTATAGATTAAGGGCGGAATTAATAGACAACATCAATAACTTAAGTCGTTGGTAAGTGTCGATTTTCCCTATCTTACACAGTACGCAATCCGTGACTTAGCGCCACAAAGGTATTACAAAAACGTCTATTAATTCCGCCCTTAGAGTCACGTGATCAATTTCCACCAATCACAAAGCTCCAAATTGATCACGTGACTCTAAATCTACATGAGCTGGGACCCAGCAGTCGAGTCTCGACCCAGCCATAAGTGAATAACTTAATTTTATTGTAAAATTAATTGTAACTTGTACAACGCAAAATGATTGTGACGCAGAGTCCTGAACATAGGATTGCCAAAAGTGTCAAGAGAAACGATTTTCTTTCAATAAAGCTTTCGACAGCTAATCCAGTGCGAGGTTGAACAAACACTCAAAGATCCCCAGTAATGTGTTTGCACGTCTCTTTGCTCCTCGGTTTTGGTTTTGTCACTTAGAAAGATATTTTACTTTTGTGCTGAAAGCTACGTTTCAATGTTTAGTTAGCTCTCTTGGTGTATTCAGCATTTAACTTTTTGTATAGCCTCGAGAAGAGAAATAAGAACTTTTTCGTACAACTGTGAAATTGACATGTTTGCCGATGGATGTTGTAAAACTGGTGGCTCTCGTCAATCCATATCCGAAATTCGTGTGAAGGTGTTTGTAGAGGAAAAAACTCTATTCATTGGTGAAATAGATAGAAATTGGTGGGAATGAAGTACCATCAAGTCAACGTCAAATCTTTTATTTATTTACACTTTATGTTTTTTTACAAACCAATGAACAATAAATTAAAAAAAAACTTAAACAATAAATACCTACAAAAAAAATATAGAACAACATTAATTTTTATTTAGAATTGTTTTGTAATCCGGGGCGAAGTTAGTGCCTTCTTAGGCATTCCTTGCCACTTAGCACCGGTATTCATTCCTTGTGTAATACAATAGTTCTTTCAGGATCAACGAAGCATAGAAAAGTTCAAATGCAGGCACATTAAAATGTACGAAAACACATAAAATGTATTACATAAGTTTGGTATTTGTAAACAAGCAAAAGTGAATAATATTGGGACAAGGACTCTTTGAGTGTACCTACATATAAAAAAAAAGTTAATAGAAAAAGTAGAAGAAATATAATCAGAAAACTTGTAGTCACCGTGGCAGAGTGAGTTGGCCCGCTAGGCATTGCACGCACGGTGACCTGGGTTCGATCCCCAGCGGGGCAGGAATTTTTCTGCTCTGTACTTGGATGTTCGGGGTCCACTCATACCTCGTGAGGAAAAATGAGTCGTTACTTGTATGAGGAACGACCAGTGGCGGCATTACCAGAGTAAAAAGAAATGAATGTAATAGAATAATTCGAAAAGTAAAGGAGGCTCTCAGTAATGCTGCGCTACTCACAAAAATTGTGAAGAGGCCTTGAGCTTCACCACAAATAAAACCATACATACATACAATCAGAAAACTTCCACAAAAGCTTCAAGTACCTATTACTTAAACTGGAAAAAATAGACTTAGCTCGATCTGCAAGGTACCTATCACCTCTTGTATACTGGGTTTAGTTAAACATATATTTGTATACCTATATACTATATACCTATTTGTTAATAAAAATAAACATGTATTTAGATGTGTTATTAAATAGTCATTACTCTAATCCAGTAATTCACTCTAATTAAAGAAACGAACTAAAACTGTTCACTTTCCACCGCAGTCCTCCGCCGCCCCAACAGAAAGAAAACCCCCAGTAATTTTCCGAGGGTGTTACCCATCATTGTGCTGGTCGACCAATGGGAGGCCTTCCTCTGGCGTGTCAGTTACAACCCCCAACCCTTGCGACTTTCTGATAACAGGGATCAGTTTTCACACTATCTTTCTTGCGAATGGTCCTTCTGCTTGGTGTGATTGTGAACTTTACTGATTGTGGTACAAAAGACACGTGTGTGACCAATGTTGCGAGGTAAGTGTATTTTTGATATTTCTTAAAATAATAATAACACTATTTGTTATAAAGTTCATATCAGAAATCCAAAGTACGTAATGTTATAGGTATTTACATTTTTTTTTTTTTTTATTTTTTCCAAGTTTTTTTTAAACTGATATATTAATAGTTATATTTTTACAATATATAAAACACTTCTCCAAGGACATCTTCCCGAGGCAGTGTGCTCAGCACTGAGGCAACATTACCTCTCTGAACACCGAAACTAAGCTGTTGCCTGAAATATTCCCCGGCGCGTCTGTCCTTCGTCTCAAGGACCAAGGTTTTGGATATGCTGTTAAACATTTCCAAAGCACTTTGGAAAGGTTTCAACGGCGAAGGGAATGAAATCATAAAGATTTTGTAGGTCTTTATATTTCAGGCACTTTTTTAGTTCCGCTTGTTTGGCTGTTTCAACCTCTACCTCTCAGAGAGTATTTCATATTACATCTTATAAAACTAGGATTCTTTAAATTTTCACTCACCGACTCGAGTTTCGCCTAGGCTCGTAGGCTTGATCACGATTACTAGTAATTTGGTAGGTGACCACCAGGCGAGGTTAATTCTCAAAACAAATATCTACCGCCTAACCCTCAGAGTCTTATTATTATGTGATCACAATATAATTCATATGCAATTGATGTTCAGGATTTTCTATTTAAGATCTTGAATATTGTCAAAAAATATATCAATGCTGGGTCTTTATCAGAGGCTTGGTCTTTATCAGACTCCTACAACCCATGTTGGAACCTTGGTAATGTACACTTCATGTACAATGTAATAATAATAACTCTCTTTAGTGGGAGGTGAACAACAGGTGAGGTTAATGCTCAAAGCATTTTCTACCACCTAACCATCAGAGTCTTATTATTATGTGAATCACAAATTCATGAGGAAAAATTCATGCACTGGGTGGAACTCGAACAAATGGATCCGTCCGCTAACTGGATTACCAGACTACCGCGTTAACCAAGGTCAACCTTACCTTGGTTAATCTTTCCTAGCGTTAACCACTTGAATACCAGTGCACATTATTCTTCTAAAATTGGAAACCTTTTTTACACTCTTTTAGGATTTTCAAAATAAAAGTATAAAGGCACCTATAGGTAGGTAGGTACCTACTCGGAAAATAAGGTCCAAGCATTATTGTGACACAACGCCTTGATCATGATCATCATACTTCTTATTAGTGGAGACACTAAAACTCATTAATATTATACTTTTCAGTAGTGGAGACAACAATTAATACATACTCCTTGTTATAATGCTTATTTTTAGTGGAGACACCAAAATAAATCTTCCTGTTACTAACAACAGTAAAAACTCTTACAAATCTATGTTCAGATTTTAATATTATTAAGTTGCCGTTTATAACTATTAATTGTTATTGATGTAATGACTGTGGGCAAGTGAGTTAGCGTGCTAGGCATTGCACTCATGGTGACCTGGGTTCGGTTCCCAGAGGGGTAGGAATTTTTCTCCTCTGTACTTGGATGTACGGGGTTTACTCATACCTCCTGAGGAAAATTGAGTAACGGATTTGAAAAAATGATACACAAGAAATGAAATAAAAAGAAAAAGTCCTATAATTCTGAGCTACCCACTGAAGTTATTATTCAACAAAGTTTATTACAACTTTATAATATAATATTATAATAAAGTTGTGATATAATAACACAAATTACTCATATTTATTTATTAGAATACTAAATTAGAGCAAGGGACATTAGAAACTTGGAATCCGGATCCTCCTTTAAAGCAGTCGAATTGCTGTATATTATGCCTATTGGATTTCTTTGTTATTGTAACCATGTCACAACTTGCTGAAGTCAGTATGATCAGTATAAATAAACAGAAAAGTGAGAAGTTGTGCTAGATGTACAAGAATATCACAACATACCTGAACAAGTAAAGCAGCACAACGAGACTACCTATCAAATAACTTGCCTAAGTAACTCATTTATTGCTCGTAATGCGCCACTGGTCCCTCGTATCCTTTAAATATATACACTGAGCGTCAAAATTAGAGGAACGCTAAAATGATCTTGAATATTTTCGAGGCGGATTTACTTAGGAACCTATTTTCTTTTCAGGTTAACTAGAAATATAAATGCTAACAAGGAACAAGACAAAAAATTCATAAACATAACAGAAGAGGATTCATTTATTGGTACATTTAGAACAATCTCAAAAAACTGCCTAAAATGGAAGATTCAAAAAATGCTGATTTTTGGAAATATTCAATTTTCCTTACACTTTTGCTACTTAAATGACTCGTATTGCCCCCCGCAGCATTATGTAGGGCCGTTAATCTCCTTGGCATACTTCGGATAAGCTTATCAACATAAGCTTGGCTCATCCGGTCCCATTCTTCGACCACGGCCCTTTGGAGCTCCGCCAGAGTATTCGGTTGGTTTGTTCTTGCTCGAAGCATTTTATTGAGATAGTCCAATACACGCTCAATGAGATTCATGTCTGGTGAGCGAGGTGGATGATCCAGAACTTCTAATCCAGCCTCCTCAAGGAAACGGGATACTAAAGCTTCCGTATGTGGTCGAGCGTTGTCATGCGTGAGGGTGAAGCCATCTCCAATGAATGACATGAACGGGAGCACAAAATCTTGCAAAATCTCCGACACGTATCGTTGAGAGGTCAGGGCGACCCCTCTATGATATACAGTGTGTTACGGCCCCCTAGAGTAATGCCCCCCATACCATGATTGAGCCGCCACCATGTTGCTCCGTTCCTACCATGGTACACTGCGCGTACCTCTCATTAGGCTTTCTCAGGGCTCTAACCCTCTTGTCATCAGACTTAAGAGCCAACCTACACTCATCTGTAAACAATACTTTGCTCCACTGACGGACTGACCACCTTCTGTAGTTCTGGACATATGCGCGCCTCTTCACTTTGTGCTGAAAACTGAGAAGTGGGGTTCGCTTGGCTCGGTGACACCTTATAGTGTGCTCGTGGAGTCTTATTGACACAGTAGCAGTGGAAACCCTAACACCCCGGGTGCGTTGGACCTCCGCACGCACCCCTGTTGTGCCTTGGAACCGATTTCTCAGGGCCGTGAGGACCATGAAGTGGTCGTCGCGTGCTGTTGTGGAGCGTTTTCGACCTTGCCCGCGTCTTCTTTTCTACTGACCAGTCTCCCTGTAACGTTTCGCCACACGAAGAACCACGGATTTTGAGACACCGAGAGAATTTCCCACTCTGGCATAACTCTAGCCCCCGTCAGTCAATGCCACTGCTCTTGACACTTTCACTCCTCTAAGATCATTCATTGTTAATGAAAAACGATAATTAAACATCTTAACAACTCAATAAAATAGAGAAACGTAATCACTTTGACCCCAGGTAACGGAATGATGGATTTTCGATAAATGACCCCAACACATGAAGTTACTCAAAAGTGTACATTTTCGAGTTACCTATAGTAAACTATTGTTTACTCTCTACGAGCTTGATAATTGTGTATCTTTCTCCTCATAAGCGATAGTCAATCATATTTGTCAATATTATTGATCAAGAAGAGGTTCCCAAAAGGAAGACAGTCCTTAAAATTAGAGATCATTTTAGCGTTCCTCTAATTTTGACGCTCAGTGTAGGTACTCTGTCCTCACGAGGTATGAGACGACTAACATTCAAGTACAGAGCCGAAAAAGTCCGACCCCGCGCCAGGTATTGAACCCGGATCACCTACGAAAAAGCTGACAGTGCCACCCACTGGCCCTTGGTGACTACTTTACTTCTTGGTATTATTATTTTTGAAGGTACAAGTTAGCTCACCAGGGGCTTCCCAAATTGGTGAGTAGCTGGAAATAAAAGTTGGTGCTCCCTGCCATAGATGCCTTACTTTTTTTAAGCAACTATCAATCGGATCATCTTAATGACACTGACACCACTATCAATGTTTGCCATAAGACACAGTACTAATTAGAAAATGTGTTTTGATATAGGAATGATGATGATTTGATGACGATGGATGGTTATTTCAGGATGGTTTGTAGGGGTGTTTTTACTTTATGAATTTTTGTTATCTAGGTACTTAATTTTGATTTGATAATTTTGATATTTCTTGCATTTTCATATCACTTTGGTTTTGATACTTCTTGAATTTTGTTTTAGATACTTTTTAATTTTGGTTGCACTTTGTTTTTGATACTGTCTTCTTGAATTTTGTTATACTTTAAAATTTTGAATTTTTATTTAGGTACTTAATAAATTTTCACTCCAATTGACTTTGATTTTATTTTTATTCAAAATTCAATAAAATGGCTCCAATCTTTGTATTTTTTTAGATCTGTTTATCACTATTCATCCATTCAGCGCTTGGTTCTCTTGGTTCGAATCTTCTAATTCTGTGTTAGGGGCGTTTGACTTTTTTGATTTGCGATAGCTCAAAGCTCTGCCCATCTCCTTGTAGCCTAATATGGTCTATAATAGAGAGATCACTATAATCTCTCTAGTGATCTGTTCCGGCTGTAATGTGAGCAGAGAATTTCTGTATAAAAATGTAAAAGTTAAGTCTGTATTGTTTATAACCTTTAGTTTGTATGTTAGGACATTAGCATTGTCGTTTGGATTATTTTAAAGTATTAAAGTTCTAAATGATGTTATGTCCATTAAGAAGAAAAAAAAAATAAGGTGGCGCACTTATAACCTGGAGGTTGGTGGTCCGAGTCCCAAGTTCAGCAAATATTTAACTAAACGAGTTTGAGTAATTGTGATTGTGATAAACAATAGTATGATAACTTTTTTTAAACTATTAGTTCACTCCCTATGACAACTCTTCCCGCTTTAACAGCGTCACTATAGTGGCAGGTCCATTACTTGCTTGGGTACTTGCAATAGTTGCAATTTAGATAGTGTATGAAGTAGATAATTGTATTGTACAAAACGTATTGTACTAAAAAATTGAATGTATCTTTTTTAAGTTGAACTCTGACTGTAGAATAGATTTATTCTGACTGAAAATAAAATTAAATAAAAGTTTTTATTACAATATACGTAGGTACTTGATTAAAAAAATATTCAAGTATATTTAGAGGTAAGTACACACTTATCTTGGAAAAAAAAAATCAATCGCAAGTCTTTTTCGAGGCACGCACATAATCATTTATTTTCTTTGACATCTTTATACAACCTACCATCTATAATATCAGTCTCAGATGTCTTAGGTCACAAAAATACAACTGAATGATCTCAATAATCTCAATATGCCTTCATTGCAATGTATGACTTGCATTAGTTCCACAAAGAGTTTCTGTGCATTTTTTTTTAGAGAAGATATTTCTAAAACTGAACACAACGGATTGAGATAGAGCGCACATCCGCTTCGCTAAACCGTATACCAAATCGACTATTGATATTTTTCCCAACAATATTAGCATTACAAATTCTAAATCGCAAGTTTGGGAAAAGAAAAAATATTAAAAAGCCATTACCGACGATGTTCACATGCTGAAGAAACTGATGGGTGTATAATATTTGCCTCTGTAACTTCACGTTTATGCAGAAGTTAAGAAGTTGTCACCTTCTTCGATATTAAATGTATAAAAAATATTTATATGTAATAATCGTATATAAAAAAAGTTTCTGAACAGATCGGTTCAAGTTTTTAAAATATTTTAATTTGTTATCTTTGACAGTTGTGATTTCTGTTATTAACATTTTTGTTCCTTTATTGCAATTTAATGTCACTTTAAATTGTCCGGGTCAGATCGCGACGGTTCTAGCAAACATATTATCTTCCTTCAGTCTGAGTAGAGGTTGGAGATCATGCTTTTTTTTATCGAAGGCAGATTCAAAATCAAGACAATCACTTATACTCGTACCCTCTTCAGGTTGGACGTTGCATAACATCAATACTTTTTGAGGAACTGGTGTATTCAATGTAAGGTTTGGGAGTAAGAGATTGCCAAAGGCATCAACCCCGCCCTTTAGTTAGGACATTTATATTCTGTATATATTTATTTATTTATTTCTCTTTTTACTTCTCTCATATTGTATTTTAATTTGTATTTTTTTGTTGTGGATAATAAGTCCAATTAATAAAGTGTTAAATAAAAATAATGTACCTACGTACCAAATTTTCAGTACCAACGTTAGCAATTTTTTCTTCTGGGCTGGCTAACTTTTTTAAATTTAGTTAGAAATCTAATATTGGAAATCCTATTTCTAATATTAGAATCTATCGGAAGTAAAATGTAATTGATGAAGGACTGATAATTGATAATCAAAGAAAAAAATAATTTAATAGGTAGGTAATGTAGGTATTATGAAAAATATTTTCCAATGCTGGAATTGAACCCGCGATCTATAGAGCTTCAGAGACAAATTTACAGATATACCAATAGAGTTGATCTAAAAATATTTTCTCTCTTTATAAAGAGTCCTTTGATGTAACTTTATTTAAATTTTTGAAGAGTTAAAAAAGTAATATTGTTCTTTCATCTGGAAAGAAAATGCACAAGACCTCTCATTCATAACACTCTTGTGAACCTAAATGTACTGGAAGCTCCCTAACAGAAGAGAAACACATTGCCAATTTCTTTATTATTAAAAAATGACAATTTAATGGGAGCTTGACCAATCGGTGGGTACGCGAGGGGAAGTTGTTGGAGACAGTTCAACCCTTTTGCCTTTTTCAAAGTGACAGGGCAAACGATCAGATGATGGATTAGAAATAAAAGTCCGAATCGGTGAAACTGCGTGCAGAACTAGTTGCCATTTTTTAATCGAAAAATAAAGTCGAGTAATTTTTCTCTTACTTCCCGGACCTGTTCCAAAAGTCTGAAATTATTATTATTAAATACTTTATTAGATATAAAAAGACATATGTATGTACAGTACAAATAATTATTATAAGAATTAGAAAATGGAAACAATGTACCTATATGTACAATAAAAAGGAAAAATAATAGAAAAATATATGAAAACATATGTCCTAAATGGCGGGGTAATTGCGTATGGCAATCTCTTCCACCCAACCCTTTAGTGGTTGTAACTTTGAATTTTTGCTATTACTGTTTTAAAGCTATTATAATTATGTAAGTTTTGCTTATCCAGGAACTCTAGGATTTCGTAAGCAGATAGATAGAACCGTCGCGGCGCGGCGTCTGGATGGAGGACTACAGAAAATCTCACAATTGATGTGCTGAGAAAACGGATAACAGAACTGTCTGTTAGCTATTTAAGGTCTCAATGAAAAGCTTTTTGATTGGTCCCGTATCGATGTTGATTAGTCCTTTAGACCCATTAGTTTTTGGCCGATGAGACATTATAACGTTTAAGGTTAGTGAGAGGGTCCGGTGCATTGGCGCTATAGTAATAATAATAATGCTCTTAAGTGGAAGGTAACCACCAGGCGAGGTTAATGCTCAACGCATTTTCTACCAACTAACCCTCTGAGTGTTTTTATTTTTTGTTCGAATACTCAAATTAATGAGGAAAAATTCATGCAGTGTTATATTTACACGTATAGCAACCACTTTGTTATTCTTACTCAATCTACTGATGCTTGTTGAGATAGCAATTCGAAAGCGCTCATCTGGTGGTGTTAACTATGTTGTTGATGAAAAAGGGTTGTTTTTACAATTCACTGTTAATTGAGGGGTGTCTCCGGGGATGTGACTAATTTAGCTGTGATTAATAGATCCTCTAATGATCTTAACTTTATTCTTGATTTTCACTGATTAAAATGTTGAGCCCCTGATGTTTCTGCTTCCTGTGATTTTTCTATATCTCTTTAACATTGAAGTCATTAAAGTCGGTGTTATATCATCCATTCGTAAAAAGCTTACAAACCTGCTACCCATTTTAACCTCACCCAGTCTGGGTTGGGCTGGGAATGCACCATAGACTATTTTATTTTTATACATACTTCATTAGAAGGACAAATATACAAACAAATATTGAAAAAACAAATAAATTACAAAATGGATAGTAATAAAATCAAGAATAAGAGAAAATACATAAATCAAATGCATACAGATTTGCTTATTAAAGGGCGGCGGGGTTATTGGCTATGGCAATCTCTTCCACCCAACCCTATTAGGGTTGGGTGGAAGATTAGATGGAAGATCTATTAGATCGGTTTGATTAAAATTAGAAAGGCTGGTCCACTATAATTTGTAATTGTTTGTCGATATTGAAATTTGTGGCCTATTAATTCAACAATAGTTTTGAAACTCTATCAAGTGATTTTACCCATTTTCGTGAAGTTTGGAAAGGTTCATACATTTAACTTTATTAATCAGGAGTTTGGACATGTTCACAAGTTAGGTATTTATTTTTCTTGGAAACAGAATGGTTTTAAAGAAGTAAGTATTGTCACTCCCATTAATTTCGTAAAGAAACATCACAATATTTTTATTATTGAAATCTCCATACAAATGATCAAAGACATGTTCCGTAGTTCATAAAAGAACAAATACGACTTAATACTGTACCTCAAAACATCAACCAAACAAATAATAAATTAATGGATCTTTTTAAATGCACGGTCGAATGTTGATTAGAAAGCTGGATCGGCCAGGTCAAACGGCCAGGCCAGGTCAAACTGTTCAGCCGGCAAGATTTGCAAAATATTTATAAAATACCTATCTAGATTACCAGGAGTTTTGTCAAATCCACTGATTTTTTTTTTTTTTTTTTTTTTTTTGCCAAAGTTCTTATATAAATGTATGTATGCGAACATTTCTATAAAGACTATGGCAAAAAAAAGTAGTTTTGACATGTTTAAAAATGAATTACAATAGTCCAATCTAAAAAGGGTTGTCGTTATCACCTCTATCTTATTATGATAATGTTCTATGGTTGACCAGGAGTATTGGCACATCCACTATTTTTTAAGAAATCAAGTATTCAATAATTAATCATATCACGTTTTTTTCTTGTAAAAAAACAATTGGTCTTGCAGTCAAAGCCTGTGTAGCATCCCTGCACATCTCCGGTGTTATCAGACTTGAGCATTCGACAATTCTTTCTTTTAATGTTTGTAAATCATACACTAAATTTTTGAGTGTGCCCCAAAGAAAACAATTCAATGGTGTGAAGTTGGGTCTTCTCGGTGGCGATGCCAAGACGCTTACCCAAATTTATGATGGCACAGATTTATGATTTTTAAATAGAAATTGGCATTTGCTCGATATCTCGATTAGGAAGCATTTGCGGGTATATACTCTGGGGACTTTTTAATCTTATTTTGAACTCCTGAATTGATGGTAAAAATTCCATTGATAAATTTCGGACACCCTGTATAAATGTGAAAACAATGATTCACTGGTCAATCGCTGCTGCTACCCCGTTTCAAAGCAAACTTGAAATTTTGTATTGTGGTCCTGATGTCCGATAACTTTGTGGCTCGTGGTCTTGATCTCTTGATGTCCAATGACTAAGGATTAAAGGATTCTTAAACTTGAAAATGAACGACATCAAAACCCTTGACAAGTTTGAGCTACCTCGCAAAACATAATTATGTTTTTGCCGCCGTATTCGTAAGCAATAGGGTCAAATCATAAAGAAAGCTACTCGCTTCCGCCATCAAAACTGTAAGTTCGATTTAAAATTCTTTTGATTGTCAAAAATAATAGGTTGCCCTCCCGCCTGCCGGTAAAAGCAGAAAAAACAGGTGTTCTTTTAACCTTTCCAATTTGAATAATTGATGACCCCTCAGAGAAGTCAACTCTCGTAATCATGGGAATAACAGCAAGTGGTGCACCGGGCTGGGGTTAGAAGTTAGAGAGAGCTTTTATACGAGCCCTTCAGTACTCTAGACTTACAGGTACTGTCTGGTCGTAGAGGTGTCACTGCATAGGAGAGTGGGTAGTGCTCTTGGCTTGCACTAGAAAAATATATCTAGGGCCATGCCTATCAAAGCGCGGTTAGGAATACAGGACCTAGCCTTCCGTATATACTATGGTTAGGAAAATACATAATGAGGAAACTACATGCCTTGCGTGTAAAGCAGGGTTAGGAAAATACATCAAGAGCCATCATGCCTCGCGCCTTGCGTGTATAGTAGGTTCAGAAAAATACATATATGTAGGTCCATGCCTCGGGTGTATTGTAGGTAGTAGGGTTAGGAAAATACATACAGGACCATTCCTTGCCTGTAAAGCAGGGTTAGGAAAATACATCAAGAGCCATGCTTTGCGTGTATAGTAGGGTTAGGAAAATACATACAGGTCCTTGCCTTTCGTTTAAAGCAGGGTTAGGAAAATACATCAAGAGCCATGCCTTGCTTCTATAGTAGGGTTAGGAAAATACATCAAGAGCCATGCCTTGCTTGTATAGTAGGGTTAGGAAAATACCTACAGGACTTTGCCTCGGGCGTAGAGTAGGGCTAAGAATGAATGTATACGGCCATGCCTTGGTTGTAGAGTAGTTTTAGGAAAAATACATAGAGGACCTCGGGTAGGCTTCCACTTTCTTTTTTATTTTCACCATGTCGTACAAAGACCATTTTTCATAGGACCATGCGCGATTCGGATGTGGGACTTATAAAAAAGGGTTTTGCGCAAATGGTACAAGGGCGTTTATTCTTACGTTGCTTCACATACACATTTACGTGAATATATTGTTAATACATTGATGTATTTCTCCGTGGCGTAACGGTTGTGACTACTGCCCGTAGTCCATAGATCCTGAGCTCGATCCCCGGTCGAAGCAGATTTTATACAGAAAATTCTGATCCCTCCGTACATGTGAGGTTGGCATTTCCGGCCCTACCCAGGCTGGGTGAGGTTAATGGGGGTAGCTGGTACGATTCCCAGCGAATGGAGGGTGAAACTCCCGCCCTAATCCAGGACGTTAAATCAAATAGAATCGTTGGCGTTAGGAGGGGCATCCAGCCAAAATGTTGAACAACGTCGACCCTGGTTAAGCGGGATAAGACAGAGTAAAAGAAGAAGAAGACATTGATGTATTTCTCTTCTTTTTTGTTAAGATGTGTGTTTCACAGCCTTTTTTATTTCATAGCTATGAAACAGGAGCTACTGTAGACGCTTGTGGTCTGTGTTGTAGCCTGCCTATCCCGTAGTATACCTCCCCTCTGATGGGCGAGAAGTGACACAATACTTCCCATTTAGGTGCTGGGTCAACACTCGAACAATACACCGAAGAGTTTATGCTGTGTTTACCTCTGTTTACCTTGATTACTCATGTTAACTATCAGACTCGGGGCTATCACATTGAGGAACAACACGAAATGACCCCTCCCCTGCCTTTTCCAATGACCCTTGTCATTATTTATAGCAGGGGGTCATTATTTCTTAGGGTTTGGCTGGAGAGGGGTCAATATATCCGAGGGGGTAGTAGATACCTTGAAGTCCGCCTGTATTTACGATTCTAGCGGTCTAATAATTATTTGTGTGGTTTGTTTTGTTTTTTTTTTTTTACTTTTATGAAGTTCACTATTTAGGGACTCGTGCCAATCATAAGTGGTTGAAGTGAGGGGGGAGGAGGAGGGGGGGGGGAAGGTAACAGAAGTGAGGCGGGTGCGGTGAGGGAGAGTGGGGAGGGGGGCAAAAGGGGTGATCTAGTTCGTGTCGTATTTGGTAATAAAGGGTACTTACCTATCTGCTTCCGACCGCAATCTAACTGCACATTCTGAAAATTCAATCACGCATCCGTGTCCTTTTCTAAGAAAAAATAAATTGAAGAGTAATTGAGTATTATCTTGTCAAATTTTAACCAAACGATTTTGATTTTTTTTTTTTTTTTTTTTTTTTTTTTTTACGAAATTTTCGATAAGAATGAAGTTTTTTAGTTAATTCTTTTAAATTTATTTAGGACTTTAAACTTTTTCTTCTCATCCGGACAGGTCTGGCTGGTACCATTGTAGATGCTGTACAAGATTTTTGAACACACACACACACAAACCCACACACACACCTACAGATACACACACACACACACACACACACACATTCAAATCTAATCTAATACGTCTCCTTCTAACAGGTCTGGCACCCCTGGAGGTATTGTGCAAGGTGTGCGGGGACAAAGCGTCTGGCAAGCACTATGGTGTTCCGAGCTGTGATGGATGTCGGGGGTTCTTCAAAAGATCTATAAGAAGGTAAAATAATGGTGGTAAATTTTCCTCGAGAAAAATATCTATAATACTCGTATTTATAATTATGTATGTACGAATTGTATGTACGAATTTCTTTGTGGTGAAGCACAAGGCCTCTTCACAATTTTTGTGGGTAGCGCAGCATTACTAAGAGCCTCCTTTACATTTCGAATTATTCTATTACATTAATTTCTTTTTACTCTGGTAATGCCGCCACTGGTCGTTACTCATACAAGTAACTACTTATTTTTCCTCACGAGGTATGAGTGGACCCCGAACATCCAAGTACAGAGCAGAAAAAATCCTCCCCTGCTGGGAATCGAACCCAGGTCACCATGTGTGCAATGCCTAGCGCGCTAACTCGCTCTGCCACAGTGACTACTCGTATTTATAATTATAATAATAATATTGCCTTTTTATACCGCCCGAATATGACTTAGCTGGGATTTGAATCCAGGTCACCGTGCGTGCCAAGCCTAACACGCTACCCATTCGACCAGGCCACGGTGACTATTAAAAAGTATAGGGCCTTATTTGTACTTACTGAATCAGACTCAGGAGTCCCATTATTCAAGCAATAATCACAAAATGTATTAGTATGTGGTCGAAATAACAAATAGGAGGATAACATGTCCCTACCGGGGTTTGAACTTGCAACCTCTTAATTACCAGACCGACGAAGGCAACGCCTTGACTACTGAGCTGCCTGGACTGACTACAAGAAAGTATGCCATAGGCTGGATACCCGACATAGATAGGGAAGCACCTATTGGGCGACCAGGGACAGGGGTTTGACCAGAAAATTGATTGGTCCGTCTCGATTTTAGAGACTCTAGAGATAGACTAATCTAGAGTAAAAACAGAAGAATATTCTGGGTTCAAATTCAGACCCTTGTATATTTTTTTTAGAAAATTTCCGCTATTTGAATGACTTGTCTTTGTAAAAAGTTCTAACCCGAAGAATTTGTAACGCTGTTTCAGATAATGACTACCATAAATTTGGTTGTGCTTAGTTTAGACTCGCATTACAGGAGAGATCTGATTTGGGTAGGACAATAAAGATTTTTTGTTTAAAAAAACCAATAAAAAAAGCTGGTCTCTTGGTTTGTGTGCCTAGGAATCTAGAGTAGGTACGTTTGCAACGAGCGAGGCCATTGTTGGTCCTACCCAAAGCAAACCTCTCCGATTTGGGTAGGACCAACAAATTTTTTTTTTTTTTTTTTTTTTCGTAAAAAAAAAACCAACAAAAAAAGGTTTTTTTTACCAAGCGGTCTCTTGGTTTGTGTGCTTTAGGAATCTAGAGTACGTCTGCAAGGAACGAGGCCATTGTATAGTAGATGTCACTAGGAGGAACCAATGCCAGGCCTGTCGCTTCAGCAAGTGTCTGCAGGTCAAGATGAATCGAGATGGTAAGACCATATTTTTAGAAAAAAATAAGTACCTACATACTTAAAAGTTATCATATTTGTGTTAATCACTTTCGTGATATCACAACTACTCAAACTCGCTTTACTAAATCTACGGTGAAACCGGGACATGAATCACCGACCTCCAGGTTACAAGTCCGCCGCCTTATCGATCAAGCTACTGAGGTCGGTAAAAAAAAATAAGTACCTACATACTGTGAAAAAGTGTAAATAGTTTTAAAGAAATACCTATCAGAGTTCTACATATATTGAATTGAATTGAAAATAACAATTTTTTTCAAAAATAGTGGTACAAAATTGTTTGCTCCTCTCCAGGCAAATGTTTACTAAATAAATGACTTGGAGGTCTTGGAGAACCTACGAACGATAGTTTGGACTTAATTTCAAGATTCTGTATTTTGTCTGTCAAAATTGTTCCAAATTTTTTAAGCAGAATTTAGGGACAATTCTCAAAGCTGAAATATTGTCAATAAAACACAAATATCAGATTTAGCTAATGAAACGAGAGCATATATAACTAATCATGAAACCCAGCCTCTGTGGCGTAACGATTGTGACTACTGCCCGTAGTCCAGAGATCGTGAGTTCGATTCCCGGTAGGAGCAGACTTTTCGCACAGAAAATTCTGTTCCCCCAACATGTGAGGCTGGCAATTCCGGCCCTACCCAGGCTGGGTGAGGTTAATGTGGGTAGCTGGTACGATTCCCAACGAACGGAGGGTAAAACTCCCGTCCAATCTACCTCAAGTCAGGACGTTAAAACCAAGTAGAATCAATGGACATGAAATGAGCCTAGACATTGGATTTGGGCGTCCATCAATACCTATCTCACGGACACGGAATTATATTATTAATCATGAAACAATGTTGTATGAGACTGAGAAGATTTGGAAATACTCATATCTTTCTGGAAAAAAATAAATCATTAAAACTGTCTGAAAGAAAAGTAAAAAAAAAGTCTGTTCGGCCAAAAATACTCTGTCATTTCATCTTCGAAAAAATTGAACTCAAGATCATCAGATTGTAAGTCACCCACACTGAAACCCGACTCCGCTTTTATCAGATGGTGGTCATGTCAACAAGTGTAGCTCAGAGGTGGGGGTTTATTTTAGCTGAAGTTGTCCGCGACTCTGTCACCTAAGTGCTCAAGTGTCAAAAACACAGGGTCGGGTTCCCATCAATTAGTTCTATTTACTCAGGAGGCCTTTGCGATATGTTTTCATAGAAAGTGGTCCCCCTATTTGCTGGAAAAATTCAGAGCCCCCTCTAACCTCTCTTGTTCCTCGAACCTCTCTTTCAACCCCTCTCTTAATGATGCCTCTTGAATCCCCTCATTAAAGTATAGTATGTTCATCATTTTTATTTATTTTTCTATTTTAAATCAAGTGCTTTGAAATATGTTTTATAATTCGCGTCATTATAATGAAGAGGGAGTGGACGGCTTTCTATCTCTATAATATATTCTATTGTTCTTTAAGTGGTGCCTTCAACACTTCTATTCTATACACCTGACTGATATTTCAAGAGAATTGCACTTCCTGAACAGGTTACTAGAAAACCCCGCAAATTTAAATATCGCCGTGGCTAAAGCAACACCGCCTAAGTAGCATTTTTTCAAAATTGAGATTTTTGTTCTAACGAATAGAAATGATCGTTTTGCACCTTGTGACGAAGTTTTTTCAAAAATTCCAAAAGATAGCACTGTAGTTTCATTTTTAGTACCTCCGCACATCTGATTTTGGCTACCAACACCGCTTATCATTCAGTTCTTATTGCCTCCTGTAAAATTGCAAAAAATTAGATAGGCGGTGTTGCTTTAGCTGCGACGATATAGGTACTTGTATTATGACGATCACGAATTTCATTCCAGCGGTTCAGCACGAGAGGGCGCCTCGTAGCCATGGCATCTCCACCACCACCACCTCCACCAACTCTTCCTACTCCATGACCTCACACCTGAACACCTCCACATTCATGATCCCCGGCAGTTTCATCTTGCCACCCTCCAGCTCTCTCACCTCCAGCAATCTGTTTGCAAAGTCCTGCCAGTTTGGTAAGCTTTCTGTAACAATGCTTTCATGGTACTAAATTTTTTACATACCTTAACTAAAAGAAAATAATGTTTATTTGGGTTTAATTTCGCTTTCAAAAACTATAAACAGGGAGTAGACCAGCAGTCCGGCTGGGGGACAACAGGGAGTAGACCAGCATTGGCTTGGTTCTGGGGGGCCTTGTCAATTATTAGCCTCCTTATAAAGACAGTGGTAGAAGTGCTGAGTCATTCCTCCACTGACTGGCTAACATCGTTCACGATGACACCACCCTATGATGATGATGATGTCGCTTTCAAATACATTATCATATCACAACGGGGGTTTTACGTATCATTCGCTGGGCAAGCAACTCAGCGAATCAATTTAACCTCAACTAGCCTCAGTCGGGTCGAGAATAGCCAGCAGAATGTATATTGTAATGGTGACCATGGATGAATTCGTGGCCGTCTGGAATCTAAACCACCCTCTCTCTTTCTTCCAGTCAATTTCCCCTTGTCCCCCCGCCCTAACCTGTGGAGCAGACTCCAAACTTCCCTGCAGGACTCCCCAGCCATGTTCCACGACTCAAAAGGAGTGCATGCTTCCAAAGCGATTTTCCACGATGATCAATTGACGAGCTCGGAGGAAAGTCCAGCCCAACTCAGTGCAGGTAAGTCATAGTATATATCTAGATTCTAGTGTCTAGAGTGTACTTGGCTTCGTTCAAGAAAACACTCTCAAAATCCTCAAATATGCCTTTCAATCGTCAAATTTCATTCAAAGTGTGAGAGTGCGTTACTCTGAATGAATTATTTGAACGAAATTTGACTGTTGAAAGGGAGATTTGAGGATTTTGAGAGTGAGGGTACTTTATGGAACGAGTTCCTTCTGCTACCGATTCCTACCCAGACAGCACAGTCAACTGGATGTATACCATACTGTTAGGTGGAAAAAGTCTACTTGCCCACCTGGAAATCAACTGGAAATGAACTGGAAAGTAACCCAACTTTTAACTGGAAGTCAGTTGCCCAAAGTCAACTGGATTTGTTCCACTTATTTCCAGCTACTTGTAGCGCTCTCTAGTGGATGGGTAGTAACTCACTACCACAATGTTGACATACCTATTTACCTATACTGTACATTATACTACATAATAATCAAATGCTACGCTCTTGGTTTTGAGGTTGTGGGTTCGAATCCCATTATATGCATTTTTTTTTTTTTTTCAAATAATAATAGTAATAAAAATACTAGAAACAAATGTATATTAGGCATAAATTCAATTTCAGTTATTTAATTTAGAGGCCATACATTCAAATCTCATGAAGAATATTTTTTTTGTATAAAAATAAAGTAATAAATTTTAAATAGGTTTTTTTAACACATACACACACACAAATTTGGGTATAATTTTTTTTTATAGAAATTTGGAAAGAAAAAGAAAATAACTAATCTGTTTTAAACAACACAATTCAAATAAGACTCTTTAACATGATTATATTTTACAATAAGAGTGTTTATTATTAATAAAAAAATTGTCACAAAAGTGTAAAATGCACTATTAAATTTCCACCATGTCACAAGACCTTGTACCAATGTATCACAAGTACTTCCTAAGTAGGTATAATCTCTATATATAATACTCAAAGTTGTGCATGTCTGGCTGACTATGTCCTCTTGGGGTTACAATACGAAACGGTACTTTCACTGAGAGTTCACCCCCCCCTAAGCCACCTTCAACATACTAGAAAATTATCAAAATTAAAATATCTAATACAATTTTCAAGTGCACTGGTAATCAAGTGGTTAATGCGCTAGTCAGATAATCAACCTAGCATAGGGTTCCGTTGTTTCAATTTTTTCCTCATTATGGTTGTGACCACATAATAATAAGACTCTGAGGGTTAGGTGGTAGAAAATGCTTTGAGCATAACCTTTAACCTTACCTGGTGGTTACCTTCCAGTTAAAAGTGTTATTATTATTTTTATTGGGACACCGGCCATGAGAAAAAACCTTAATGGTGACAAAATGCCAGGTTTTAGCTAGTATAGAAATAAAATAATGATATCCAATTATAAAATATGCTCATAACATGTACATAATCACAATAAAATAATAATACTATGTAAATTAAAATATATTTCTTTTGAGAAACCAAAAATAACAAAGAAATAAACTAATAGCCAGCAGAAAATGAAGATGGGGCATGGAATACACCAGTTTTCATGAAATTGCAAAAGTTAAGCAATGTCTAACGGGGTTGAACATGGATTAGTGAATGTTATTATGTATTTGTAATCCTTCATGACAATTTATATACTGCTGTGGCTAATTAGAATTGCTGGGTTGTTTGCTTTGAGAATTATTACCAAAAAACATTGTTATACTTAAATTAAAACAAAATTGACTTGTTAAGACTAGTGAAATTATAAAACACAATAGTGTGGAACACTTTTTTTAAATAGATATAAAATTAACTCAAAATTTAAGGGCCTTCATAGTAATAAGGTGGTAGAGAGAGCACAATAGTTATTATTGTTATTATGAACAGTGCACAGTAAATTGGCCAATTAATTGTAAATCAAGTAATCAGGAAGCATGTCACAAAGTAAACATCATTTTTTAGTGTGGCAGAACCACCTATCAGTGAAATATTCATTTTATAATGAATATTTATATTTTATAAAGTATTGTACATCTAAATAAAATCCACAGAGTGAAAAATTTCACTATCTAGCACTATGCATTCAGCTGTTTCTTTGCTTGAACCAGAACCTTTTTTTAGCCAACCTATGGTCAAGAGATCTTGAGCATAAAAAATTCTGTTTCCCTTAACACATGAGACTAGCATTCATGGTCCTGCTTTGGCTTGGCTAGGCTAGGTGAGATTAATATGGGTAGCTGGTATGATTCCAAGTGAACTGAAGGTGTTAATCCCACTGAAGGTCCAGGAACAGCAGAGTGCAGAAAGTTCATTAGGGTCCAAGTGGATGTCTCTAGAAATGGATGGTTATTGTCAGATGAAAAAGGTGATCCAGTATTAACTGCTTCTTGTCCTCTCCTTTCCTTCTGTCACGATTTAGACAAACTTAAGAACTATTTTTTGAAACATCTTGAAAGCAAATTTGGAGTTCAGAAATGACAAAGTAAACACTTTCATAGTTATAAAAAAGATGTTCAAAACTAATTAAAATATTATTTGTATTTAAAATATGTTCAAATAAATGAAATACCTATTATTTAAGAGAATTATTAATTATTTAAAACAATTCACAATTTGTCACAAAAATATCACAATTTCTGAATTTCCTTCAACAAAGGACGAGTTTTATCTAAACACTTCCAGTAGTTATAAAAAAGATCAAAACTAATTAAAATGATATTTGTATTTAAAAATGTTCAAAACTAAATGAAATACATATTTAAAAGAATTATTAATTATTTAAAACAATTTACAATCACCATATCACCAATATCACAATGATTCTGAAATTACGAAAGATCAAAGATGGCGTCTTCAACAAAGGACGCGTTTTATGTAAACTGGAAAAATATGGAACATTTCCAGCTGACTGGTCAACTGACTAAATTCTACTCATGTCCTAGCTGGAGAGAGTCGTTATATTTCCAGCTGACTGCCCAGGTGACTGAGTCTAGATGGATTTTTGTTGGAAATATCCAGGTGGCTGGTCAACTGATTTAATCCATGATGGAAAAATCCAGCTGTCGGGACAGTTGGAGGTCCAGTTGACTTTATACACCTGGATATTTCCACCTTAAATCCAGACTGGAAGTCACCTTCCGTGCTGTCTGGGTACTGAGAAACACTCACACACCGCACTTACCTGTCATTTTGTCTCACAAGAGGACTATAAACAGACTAGCCAACCCTAAGAAGCCTGGCTGCCTTGCAGTTTCCCAAGGGTTTAATGGCTTAAAAAGAAATAGCCCAAGTTCTCACGATGGTTGATCACACAGAAATATGTGGTTCAGGACGAACCAACTTTTAACTTAAGTTTTCCGGAGACCATCACTCCAGCTGTAGCCAAGCTGGTTACAACAACAACAACCTGTCATTTTGTTGTAGAATCGTTTCAGGAAAGTGTTCATCACGGCAGATTCTTTTAAAGTTAGATATTCGATTTTTTTTTCTCATTTTCATACACATTTTACTAAAACTTACTTTTGGATGGACAACCTCAGAACCACTTCCATTCTGCATGGTTTTAGGTTGTTTTGTTCTGACAGACCTCATTTCACATCTTTTAAATGTACTTTTTCACGCCAGTGATTTTTCTTTTGGCCTGACAGTATGTTATTGATTAATAGTTGCATAATTAGTTCATAATTTTACTATTAAATTTCAGGCTGCAGATCTCCGTACAGTTTTGAGAAGTCACCTCCCATAGCAATAGCAACATGTCCAGTAGAAACGAATGAGGCAACTTATGAGTCTTCAGCCAAATTGTTGTTCCTAGCCGTCAAATGGGCCAAGAGCATACCGTCTTTCTTACAGGTAGTTTACTGAGAAAGTGTACCATCTTTTTTGTATAATATCATTGAATGGGTTTTCTTCATTTGGTAATCAGAAGTAATCAACTTTCAGTACAGTTTATCACTTGCGAACACAAATCAAATAATATAACTGATTGCGAACAAAAGTATCAAGGACGAGTAGATGTCACTACCTAGAACTGAAGGATAGAATCGACAGATCCATCTGTTATTTACCATGAAATGCAGAAGGATAATTACTATAATCCTACCTACCTATCTACCAGATCTACCTATTGTCCGTTTGTTCTGAATATAATTATGTTGCTCTTACAGCTCTTGTTAGATTTATTTATTACCATAACTTTCTCACATACATATATACCTCCACTATCAATCCTGCTAAGCAATTTACAAAGGGCAATGGCATTAGCCTCAATACTTTTAAAACACCTAATTTCCTTTTCGTGAGACAGCCAACAGATTTCAGATACATGTGTTGTGGAGGTACCGTCTCTCGGCGGTGAAAGAAAAATTGTAGGTAGGTAAGTAGTACAAGATCTAAAATAGTGAAAATCCAGGAAATTCAAAACGGACCTTTGACCCTCCCTTCGCAGAAAACTTACAAGGTTGCCGACATTAACCTCTAGAGCCTGGTTTATGCCGGGGCTCCATGACATGGCATCACAAAGATTTTGTGAAAATTGTATAAATATACCTAATAGACTCAAACTAGGTGTTTTTGCATTCACAATGTGAGGGTTCGCGTTGTGATTTAGACTTTTACATTTTGCAAAATGCATTCATGCAGTTGAAGATGAAACTATTTTACTTATATTTCTGTCATTTTTGTTTCCTCAGCTGAGCGAAAAAGATCAAATTCTACTCCTAGAAGAAGCTTGGTGCGATCTGTTTATCTTGAACGCGGCGCAGAGCTGTTTCTACGTTAGTGAAGGTAGGATCAGCATAACGTTACACAAAGACATCAGTATGCTTCAATGCTTCATCCATGAAAAACCAACTTTCATAAGTCCAAGATAAATCGGTGGTCAAATTTCTAGGAAAAACAAAGTTCTGTTCATTGTTACTATACCTCTTGATGCCCGAATAATACTTTAGTCCCTACAGCAATTGTTCCGATTCCATTACCGACTCCGTCGTGATTCGAACCCGGGTCATCTTCAATCGAGCCGGGTGCTCTATCCTTGGCCTTGATGACTACTCAAACTTAATCTAAATAATTGAGGAAAAATGCATGCACATGAATCCAAACTCATTCATCCTTGCAGTAGGATTTTTCTTCAAACCACTAGATTTCGAAGGTATTTCTCTGACAACCAATGTATTCTTTTGACTACCAACGTATTCTCATGATTCTGTTCCCAGATATAGTCAGCTCCAGTCTATCCTACTACCAGTCCACATTCGACAGATATCAAATGGAAATTGCAATCAGTAGACTAAGGTTTGTCACAACCAAGTTCAGTTCTCTCAATGTTGACCATACTGAATTTGCCTGTCTGAAAGCGCTCCTACTTTTTAAACCAGGTGAGTGATGAGTTTTCTAGCGTAAATGCGGACCATTGGTACGTAATAGGTACCTACAGTCTGCATTACTATAACAAACACATTTATATTGCCCTGGAATGAATTAGAACAGACCCAATTCCAGCAATTATTTTTAGTGCCATTGTTTTTTTGGTGGGGGGAGAGTTTAACGTCGCTTTCAACTGCATGGTCATATCACGACGAGGTTACCCTTCATTCGCTGGAAACTCATAAACCAGCGACTCAAATCAATCTCACCCAGCCTGAGTAGGACTGGGGATAGGCAGCATCGGAAGGGTTCGAATTTAATTGCTTAACTTCAGTGATTGAACGAGAACTAGTGTATTCAACGTGTCATTGTCGCAGGCTATTGCCATTATTATAAACTCAAAAGTTACAAAATATTCGGAAGAATTCACGCATTGGATAGGATCTGAACCAACGGATCTCCACGCTTCCACAATTACCAGACAAGCCTCAATAATAAGAGAAACGCTAGTTATATGTATCGTCTTTTTTCACAGACTGCCCTGGGCTCAGTGAGAACAGCCACCTGGAATATCTGCAGGACCAAACCCTGCAGATGCTCCTTGACTATTGCTCCGGCAAAAGCAAATCTCGCTTCGGAAAACTGCTCCTACTCCTGCCCTATGTCTCCTCTCTGAACAAGATCTGTATTCAGGACATCTTCTTCAAGAAAACCGTGGGGAATGTGCCCATTGAGAATGTGATTACAGAGATGATCCGACATGGTCTGCTTATATGAAGTAGGCAACATTTCCATTTCTGAACTCTTATTTCCTGAGCAAAGTGTCTTCTCTGAACAAGATCTTTATTGAAGACATAATCAGAAATGTGCCCATAGAGAATGAGAATACAGAGATGATCCGACCGGGATGAACAGGATCTCTATTGAGGACATCACCGGAAATGTGCCCATAGAGAATGTGATTACAGAGATAATTCGACCTCGTATGCTATTATGAACTGTGCAATTTTTTCTATTTCTGTGTTATTACAGAAGAAATATGTCTCCTCTATGAAGAAGATCAGCTGTATTCAGGATATCATCAAGAAAACTTTCTGAAATGTGCCCATATATAGATTGTGATGACAAATATGACTCGACATAGACTGCTTATATGAATTGGGCAACTTTTCCATTTCTGTGCTCCTACTACTGAAATAACTTTCTTCCCTATAAAAAAAATCTGTGTTAAAGACATTTTCATCAAAAAAAATTGTCGGGAATGGAATGTGTCCATATGATTATAGAGATGATTCAACATGGACTGCTTATATGAATCAGGCAACTTTTTCATTTCTGGACCCCTACTTTCGGAACAATATCTGTATACCAGATATCCTGTTCAATAAAAATGTCGACACTTGTCTGGCATCTGAAGTAATTTACCCCACCATGTACTTACCTGAAGTCTCAAATAACCTAGATGTTACAGAGGTGTTCAGCAAAAAAACTATACGAAAATTGTTGAGTGAGTAGAAGATATATTGCTTTTTCCTATGCACGTAGGTATACTTAATGTTCAAATGCTCATAAATTTTACCGCGATGATTTATATTGACTTCTTATTTACCTACGATCGTTATGTCTCTCCTGCCAATATATTTGGTATTGACATACAAACTATTGATTCTAAAGCACCATTTGTTAGTACCTACCTAGGGAAGTACAGTAGAATCTCGCTAACTCAATATTCCGATAAGTCGAGAATCACTTTAACTCAAAATTCTGAATAACTCGAAATGAAGCTTCGGTTCCTTGCATTTCGATTTAGCTGGAACTCAAAATATAGTATCTACTTATACATACCTACTATGTATGCAGCATCTGTTTATACTGATCAATCTACAGTTATGTATATTCTACGAAAAAAAATTGAAAGCACAATAATAAAATACTTATCAAGTGGTAAAAAAACATTATGAAATCATGCTATGTGTATTTTTTTTCCTTTATAGTAATATATATTAAGATTAGAAACGATTTGAACCAACGCGTCAGTGACTACCAGTCTACCATTTCACCGACAACCAAATAATATAATAATAATACTCTTTAGTGGAAGATAACCACCAGGCGAGATTAATGGTTAAAGCATTTTCTACCACCTGGCCTAATTAAGAGTCCTCTTGATCCATAAGTTGTTTCGATGTCATTATTATGTGGTCATAATGTCAAGTAACAATAATAATAATAATATCGCCTTATTTATACTGCCCGATTAAGACTATTAAAGTCCCACTATTCCAGCAGTAAGCCGAAGACATATTATTATGTGGTAAAATTCCCAAATGGGAGGATAACTTGTCATGTCCCGGCTGGGTTTCGAACCCACGACCTCTGGAACCTCTGGATTCACAGAGTGCCGCCTTTACCACTGAGCTACCGGGACACAAATAAGTGTAAGAACCTCATGCATTGGGTGGGATTCGGTCCAACAGGTCCCTACGCTACCTAGAAACCTGGATTACGAGTCTAGCTTCCCAAATATCAAAAAAATCTGTCCGGTTTCGCGCGACATAATTTACACAACTACACACAAACACAAGTGTGTTTGAGCTGCCACAATATGTTGATCGTAAATCAAGATCATGCAGACACCGTTTAACATGAACCTAGAAAGCAAATTACTTACCCATTGGTGTTTAATCCATAACTAAGAGAAGAAGGTACCTGCCAGAGTTTTCCAGAGCATAGAATAGCAATTGAAAGGTAAGAATCCTAGACATATAAAAAAATTTCAATAATAAATAAATAAATAAAAAGGAGTAGGAAAGATGATTTTCTCTTTTGTATTTGAATTGAACAGTGTAAATATTGTTTGTAAATACCTGTTTTTCTCTTGTTTTACAACACGTCTTAAAAGAGAAATAGGTGTTTCAAAACAATATTTGTCAGTAGTGCCGAAAAATACCTGTGTGGACTTAAGTCTAGATTTTTCGTATTGTTATGGGGAAATGTAAGTTCTGACTTGACTTTCTGATCCCAATTTTGTCTGTTCTGCCCTAAATCATGTAAAATAAAGTTTCATACCTTATTAATCACATCAAAAACTTTTTTTTTTCCTCCTCTCCTATTTCTTTCTGGTTTTCTTCTTCAGGAAAATGAAGACATTCTTCATTGCCACCACTATGTTGCTTGTTGCTCTCATAGTGCAGCATGCTGCAGCACACCACTGTCATGGAGTGCGATTAAACGTCATCCCGGAAACTGTGAGTTCCCTTCATCGTTTTTTTTTTTCTTTTTTCAAGGTTGGGTTTAACGTCACTTTCAACTGCATGGTCATATCACGACGAGGGTGTTACCCTTCATTCGCAGGAAACTCACAAATCTGGTACCCAAATTAACCTCACCCAGCCTGGGTTGAGCCGGAATGCCATCAGCATCAAGAAGTCTTCACCTCGCTGGACGCTGCTTAACTTCGGTGATCCTGGCTCCCTTTCGCATTCACTTCCGCATTACCCTTGATGACGAAAGTCATGTTTATCCTTGGTCTGTTATTATTTGTTATTTATTATTTTCAGCCTAAAAGGACCTGGCTCCTAGCGTTTGCCACGCCCATAGCGGGCGGCAACGGAAGCAGCAGCAGTTGGTTTGGCAAGTACTCCTGTGGATTCTTCAGTAAGTCAAATCTTAACAATAAGAGGTAATTTG
Source organism: Bactericera cockerelli (assembly GCA_024516035.1). Taxonomy (NCBI): domain Eukaryota; kingdom Metazoa; phylum Arthropoda; class Insecta; order Hemiptera; family Triozidae; genus Bactericera; species Bactericera cockerelli. The sequence goes on from CM044955.1 coordinate 50,311,641, forward strand.
GTATTGGTTTAAGTAGGGCTGTCGGCTACGAAATCTCTTAGGGCCGAATTATGAAACAGGATTAGATTTCTTAATCCAAGCCACTAACTGGCCTCAGTAGCTTGATCGATTAGGCGGCGGACTTGTAACCTGGAGGTCGTTGGTTCAAGTTCCGGGTTCGGTGTAGATTTAGTAAAGCGAGTTTGAGTAGTATAATCTGTAGTTGTGACATAGCGAAAGTGTTTAACACAAATATGATAACTTTTTTCTAGGATTTCTAATCCAAGTCACTATCACTTAACAGTTCATATAAATGCTCTGTGATTGGTTGAATTCCCACCAGAGGGCGTGATAGTGTAGGATTAGTTCATCTAATCCTATTTCATAATTCGGGCCTTAGTCACAATCTTTAATAGATCTTTTTTGACATTATAGTCTTTTTTTAATAGGACTCTAAGAGTATTTTTAATCCAGAAAAATGGTTTTGGGTGTCATATTATGATGTGGTTAAATGTTTAAATATGTCAGGAAAAATTCTTGCATTGACTGGGATCTCTATAGAATTATGTACTCCTACAACGACAAAACTTAAAAAGCTGAAATTTTGTATGAAGGTACCTTTGGTGGTCCAGATTTTGTTCAGAATTCTTTTTGAAGAGGTCTAAATTGGACCTCAGCTGTGGGCATAAAAAAATTAACACAAAAAATTGTTACTTCCGATGAAATTCTAATATTCCATTATTGGCAGTGTATTTTTTGTTGTGTCAGGTCCTCAAAATTAGTAGTATTTCAGCTAGTATTCAAAAACTGAGAATTAGTAACGACTCTCAATGAAATAAATTATTAGACACTTAGGGCGGAATTAATAGACTTTTTTAATACCTCTGTGGCGTTAAGTCACGGATTGCGTACTGTGTAAGATAGGGAAAACCGACACTTACCAACGACTTAAGTTCTTGATGTTGTCTATTAATTCCGCCCTTAAACTAAGTGATAGACATATTCAGCTCAATCCAGCAGTAGTTTTAATTCCAATATTACGTGGTCAAATTTTCAAATCAGTAAATCCGTTAGTAAAAACAGAAAAGTGTACTACTCGTAGGTATTAACCCAGGATCAGTACGGTTCGGTTTTGTAACGTATCCAGTACACGGTAACGTATACGGTTGTGAGAGAAATCTCTCACAAGAGAAATCTCTCACAACCGTACTGATTGTGGGTTGAATAAAATAAATCAGGAAAAAATATTGCATTGGATGGGATGCGAACCAAAGGATCCCTAGGCTACCTGGGTTTCCAGACCAGCGCAGCGCCTTAACCACTTTGACCATGACCATGGCTCGCTGTTTCAGATAACTGCTGGGGATGTCGCTGTACGACTATGGTGTTAGATGAGTGTGACAAGAACAACACGGAGTTGAAAGGATACATTACTTCCTACAATGATTTGTAAGTATCGCACAGAGGATACATTATTTCCTACAATGATTTGTAAGTATCGTACAGTGAGAATAGTTCCTACGATTTGTAAATATTGTATCGCGATAACACAGGGGATGTCCGGGGTCCTCTCATACCTCGTGAGGAAAAATGAGTACCTAGTTACTTGTATGAGTAATGATCAATGGCAGCATTTCCAGAGTTACAAAAAAAAAATAATCGAAAAGTATTAGCCATCTAATACTGGTACCGTTAACATCAAAGTTGAAAGCTCTCCAAACTGAAAATTTGCTAAATTTATTTTAATACAACTACCCAATTTGTTTTAGAAATCATATTATACACTAAGATTTATTTTAAGACTAATAACACTATTTTATCGAAAAGTAAAAGAAGCTCTTAGAATTTCTACTTAACCTGCAACCCACTAATATGATCAAGTTCGCTCGTCAAGTAGCACTCGCCAACAAGCCAATAGCATTATATTGAGACAAAAATTTTCATTTTTTTCGACTCAAGCCACCGACGAATCCACTACCTAAAAATTCGATCTTTTCCAATCAGTTTGTCGACCTCCGTGGCTCAGTGGTTAAGAGCATTGGTTATACTGACTCGGAGTTTGCGGATTCGAATCTCGGCCGGAGCAGAAAATTCTAATCGAAATTTTACGTTTCCGGAATGGCATGATTGTAGAGGTAAAGTCCCCTGAAGTAATGCGAAAGCAGTTTCGGGACTTACTTACCTTTAAAAAAAAGTAATGTCGGTAGGCTTTCATATACTAGTAATATGTAATTTGTTTACTTAAACGTTTTATGTATTTCTATGTTAAATTGAAGAAGAAAAACATTCCATTAATGCTATCTTTCAGCTCAAGTACAGTAAATGTGAAGGAGTTCGCATCCACAGTGGGCACTTACGAAAATACCACCGGTTATCAAGCCTCTATCAAGAGCTGTAAGTATAAAATAAAATCATATAATTTCTAGGTATATAACCTTATTAATAATAATTATAATAATAAAACCTTTGGTGGAAGGAGACCATTAGGCGAGGTCAATGCTTAAAGTATTTTTTACCTTTTAACCACAAACTTGATATAAATTAAGGTATGTACTAGGTTAGGTACTTTTATACTTACTTTCCGTATCCAGAACCAAACAAACTGACCATGAATTAAATTGAAAATGTACCAAATGTGGAAGAGCTTGACCATTGTAATGCCGACCCCAAGTAGGTTTGGGAAAAGGCAAAGTGAGATAATTAAGAAGATGAATCATAATACCAAATGTATAATACCTGAGAGAAAAAATGAGAAAATTATCAACAGGTTATAACTATTAATATGCTAATATTTTACCTTTCTAATATTAAAATTTACAGATATCAATATCAAGAACGGGACAAAGATTGATGGTGAAAAAAGTGCCAAAGGTAATTTTAATTATATTTGTATTTTAGTTTTTTACAACCTTAATAACTAGATACCTTAGGTATACCTTCATAATATAACTTTTAAAGATAGCTTAAGATACTATTATTTTTACTATGAATTATTATTATAGACTGGTTGGAGTTCCACGAGGGAAGCACCAATCATCACATCGATCTCTATTGTGACCAGTTGATTCTAATTCTGATGTATGTCCTGATTTGAAGTAGTCAGGACGGGGACTTCACCCCTGCATTCGCTGGGAATCCTACCAGCTACCCTCAATAAGCTAACCCAGCCTGGCTAGGGCCGGAAATGCCAGCCTCACATGTTTGGATGGAACAGAATTTTTGTCGAAAAGTCTTTCCCAACCGGGAGTCGAACTCGGGAACTCTGGACTACAGGCACCTGTCACAACCATTACGCCACGGAGGCTGGCTTTATACAACTCATCCTTAAAATTGTCAGACCACCATCAAAATCGAAAGAACTGTCTTTTTTCTACTTTTTCGTAAATTTATGCTTTTCTTTTTCCTTCGATAAATAGTTAAATTTATTTTTTCCCAGTCGAGAAAAATTTCAACTGGATCCTGGTTGCAACAGATCAGAAAAGTTACTACGTGATGCTGATCTGTGATTCCATCGACAGCTACACATGTAAGTTATCTATACGTCCGTCGCAACACAAATATTATTGAAACATTTCAAATAGGTAAGTTGAAATCAAGTTATATAAGGTAAGTTGAAGAAAATGTAAATTGAAATATCTCTCATAGATATTAAGATGATTCTAAATAAACATTTTCAACCTCACCCACTCTCAATGGAGCCGGGAATAGCCAGCATCACGAGGGTTTGAATTTGAATGGTCACTCATCTGAGTACTAATCTCACTGCACGTTATGAGATGGGGATGGACATTGAACCATTTACTCGAAACTTACAAACAAGAAGTTGCTTAACTTTAGTGAAAAAAAAAAACTGGGGTAATAATAATAATAATAATATCGCATTATTTATACTGCCCGCATAGGACAATTAAAGTCCCATTATTCCAGCAGTAAGCTCAAGACATATTATTATGGTAAAAATAACTTGTTATGTCCTGGCTAGGTTTCTTATGTTATTATTATGTATTGTGATAAAAATCCCAAATTGGAGGATAACTTGTCATGTTTTGAACCCACGACATCTGGATTCTCTGGATTCGCAGAGTGCCGCCTTTACCACTGAGCTACCGGGACAGACCCCAGTTTTTTTCTATCACTAAGTTAAAAAGCTGGAAAATTTCTTTTTGACTGGGTTAGTGCCTCAACCACTAATAATATTCCCTCCAGGCAAGGGCGGGCCTCTGGTGCTCATCTTCTTCCGGAGCCAGGAAAACTTCAAGTGTGACCGTCTGGTGTCCTACCCCAACATTGTGCAGGAGCTGCAGAAGTTCGACCTGGGCCCTGACAAGCTGGAGTACAAGTACATCCCTCAGGACTCCTGCGGGGAGAGGTACATGAGCGTCGAGCAGTTGAAGAAGGCGAACTGGTGCGCATGCGGAGAACAGCAAGACTAAAACCACAGATAATAATAATAATAATAATATCGCCTTATTTATTCTGCCCGATTAAGACTATTAAAGTCCCATTATTCCAGCAGTGAGCCCAAGACATATTATTATGTGGTATTCAATGTCTCCTATTCATTCAATGTCTCCTCCAAAATAGAAGATTCCAAGTTGTCCTTCAAAATAAAAAGAGTCGCTGGCAGAAACAAACAAATGGACTGGCCCAAGGTAGCGTCCTTGCCCCGATCATGTACAACATCTACACAAACGATCAACCTGTTGACCCTGACACCCGTCATTTCATATATGCTGACGATACAGCTATTGCAGCACAAGGTCAAACATTTGAGCAGGTGGAAGCCAAGATCACAAAATCTATTCAGGAATTAGCTGACTACTATGAAAAAAACAACCTGAGGCCAAATCCTAGTAAGTCTCAAACTTGTACATTCCATCTTAACAACAAAGAAGCTGGGAGAAAGCTCAAAATAACATGGCGTCAGCAACAGCTTAAACATTGTGACAACCCAAAATATCTGGGCATAACTCTGGACCGAACACTTTCTTTCCAAACACAATGTATAAATACTAAGAAGAAAGTCCTATCTAGAAACGGAATAGTTCGGAAACTTGTCAACTCAAAATGGGGTGCTAAACCACTTACCCTACGACAGTCAACCATGGCATTAAGCCTATCAGCAGCGGAATATGGGGCCCCTGTGTGGAGAAATTCGGCTCACTCACACCATGTTGATGTCTCTATCAATGAAGCCATGCGGATTATCACAGGATGCGTCAAACCCACAGCCACTGAAAAGCTATATCCACTTGCTGGTATTGCTCCTCCTCAAGTCAGAAGACAGGTTGCAGCTGAAACTGAAAAGAAAAAACAAGAAATAGATGACCGTCACCCTCTTTTTAATCATCAAGCAACTGAACCAAGACTTAAATCAAGGAAAAGCTTTATGAAGACCACAGAATCATATGTCACACCACCTGAAGAACGAAGAATAGACCTCTGGAAGGAAAAGATCATAGACCCTGTTGTAGAACTCGGAGAAGTTATATCTGCTGGATCAGAGCTAAAGTATACAATCTGGAAGAGCTTAAATAGACTGAGAACAAAAACAAGCAGATGCAAAGTTAATTTAGTAAGATGGAAAATTTTAGAAGAAGGGAATGATAGATGTGATTGCAATGCACTACAAGATGAGGAACACTTACTAGTTTGTCCTAACTTACCTGAAACTTGCTCTCGTGAGGACCTAAGAGTAGCAAATAGTAGAGCCATTAGAGTAGCTGAACACTGGGCAAATACTATCTAGAATTATTGTTGTATTACTCTAACTACAAATTTAATACACTTACTTGATTTTACTTAATTAAATGTCTTTACCTACCCACCGATATGTGACACTATGCTTGTACTGTTTTTGAACTGTACTTTCCTTCTCAATCCAAGAGACCAGTACAAATAATTATTAGAAGTGTTTTTTTTGTTTTGTTTTGTTTTTTTTTTTTTTTTTTTTTTTTTTTTTTTTTTTTTTTTTTATCTATCAGATATACCATATTACTTTGTACAATTGTTTAATTTGTTACATCTTTCTGTTAATCTTTTCAACTGTACTAATTTGAAAATAAAGGCGTCAAATCTGGACACGTAATAATAATAATGTGGTAAAAATCCCAAATGGGAGGATAACTTGTCATGACCCGGCTGGGTTTTGAACCCACGACCTCTGGAATCTCTGGATTCATAGAGTGCCTCCTTTACCACTGAGCTACCGGGACAGATAGTGTGTCTATATCTATGGTCAACACTTACAGTACCTATATTTTCTTACATTACATCAAAATAAATCAATCAACTTTTTAAAAATAAATATATACATAAATATACGAGTTATATGTCATTTATCTGGGACCTCTACAATCTGCACATACTCGTAATTCGTAATATATTATTATGCGAACATGAATTACGAAAAAAAAAAAATCTTGGGCGGCTAGCGCTGGAAAATAAATCAATCAACAATTTTAATCAAAATTAATCTCTTTCTGGGCACGCCCCCAACACACTCGCCGCATTCCCTTTCTGTATCTCAACTCCTACCTCCTGACTTAAATACATCCCCGCTATCCAATTCTCCGTCTTCTCCACCATCTTTCTACCAATTTCTTTCAACAATCCTGTTCCTTCTTATGTTTTATTTTTATTTTTTAAATTGTGAATAGTAAAAATAATAATTCCGTGTCCGTGAGATAGGTATTGATACCTAAATCACGGTGGTGAGAGGATTATATGGACGCCCAAATCCAATGTCTAGGCTCCCTTCATGTCCATTGATTCTATTTGGTTTTAACGTCCTGACTTGAGGTAGACAGGACGGGGGTTTTACATTTATCTTAAATTACTAATTATAAACTAAAACTTAAACTAATTAAAAACTAATTCGGATTCAAATCACACTAAACGTTTCATGCAACTGCAAACGCAATCAACCCGTACTCATACTTTTAACTTTTAACAACTTTTAACTTTTAACAACGCAGAATACTTTTAACATCTGATATTTCTCAGCATGTTTTCTGCTACACACTTTTTCTGCGGCCGCACGCATCTGACGCATATCTCTTGCAGAAAGGACATCTCCAAATTTGTTTGGAGGTGCAACAGTGTCGGTGCATGTGGCGTCCCAAATGAAATGTTTTCAGTAGTTATAAATATGTATAATGTATATATCGCGAAACACATGCCCATTTTTTCAAATAATAATAATAACTCTTTATTGACAAGAATAATATTGACAAAGGGCGTGATTATTGCCTGAGGCAATCTCTGCCATTCAAAGCTCCGTGTGCGCGGGAGAGTAAGGGGCGCGGGTGAGTAAGTAATGTGCTGTGCTGTGATCCATGGAGTAAGAGTGATGCCATCCAGGTCTTATATTTATATCCTGAGTTAATCCAAGACGCTCTACTTGACAAGGGACATCCATAACTGTCAAAGCTCGCTTCAAAATATTGTTCAAGGAAGCATGTCGAGAAGAACGACCGTCACTCTTTTGAAAACTATGAGGATGGAGTCCTTAGTTGTATTTTAAATATTTATATTTATTTACTTTTTAATTCAGTATCAGTAGGTATAAACAGAAAAGTGATAATTTGTACTAGATGTAGGTACATGAATACTAGAACATACCTGAACAGTTGTTTCGAGCTTATTGTCTCTTTCTGATTTCTGTCAGAATTACAGAATAAAGATTTCTGTCGTTTGTAATCCAGTGGGTAAAGTACTCAGAATACTTGAGCAATTTACTCTCTAGAATTTAAATAGTATACTCGTATGTATGTAAGTAGATTACGAAAAGAAGCAGGCCACCAAAATTCTCTCTTCAACACCAACACCAACCCTTTAAAAATAAACAATGGACTTAACCTATAAAAGAACTTCAGCACTATGCCCAAGACGTATTATTATGAGTTAAAAATCCCAAATGGGAGGATAACTTGCCATGTCACCATGGGTGTAGCCAGGGGGGGTGCAGGGGGGGGCAGCTGCCCCCCCTAGAAAATTCCAGGTAGAATGCAACACTAGGTATTATTGATTTTCCTCATTAGCTGCCCCCCCCCCCTAGCCAAAATCCTGGCTACGCCCATGCATGTCACGGCTGTATTTCGAACCCGCGTCCTCTGTCCTCTACCACTGAGCTACTGCGACAGAATAGCTTCCCCTCCCTATATGGGAAAGGGAGCTATAAACCTGCTCAAGTTTAGGTAATAAAAATTAATGTGTTGTTCATTAAGGTCCTAGAACGGCTAGAACCTATTGTTTTCACACTGTGGTCAAAAAGAGGAAAAGGGGCCCCAAAAGTCTGTGAGAAAATTCTGAGAATTTTTTTTGTATCATTTTGAGGTTTACAGAAGTTCATAGAACTATTAATTGTGATCAACCCCCATGATTGGGGGGTATCCTCAGTATGGAACAAGATAATGATGTTGGTAAGTACATACATACTTTATTTTGGCTCACAGTGTATATTATAGGTAGGTACCTACCCTCGGAGGAAAGAAAAGGGGTATTTTTCATTTGGATAATTTTTTTGCCAGGTTCGATATTTCCAAATATTTCCATTTTATTCCAAGGTCAACTTCACCACATTCGTGAAAGAAAAATGCGTTTCGGTACTTTTAAAGATAAACAATGGACTTAACCTATAAAAGAACTGAATGCAAGAATTTTCAACTTCCATTTTGGTTAACCAAACTGGAAGAAGGAAGAGGAAAAATTTCCTCTTCCAAAAGAAAAATGACTTGCTTCCAGTTTGTTTAACTTTGGTTAGAAAGAAAAATACGGCTAAAGTACCTAATTATCGCAGACAAGAGTGTAAGGAAAACGTAGGGAGAAATGAAGGGTAAAGTAGGGATTTTAGTCCAAGTGTCCAAGACAACCTGGCAACACTGCCAACAAACAAATTACCATAGATATACAAGATAGAGCTGAGGCACCCCTTCAACTTGGCGGCCATTTTTCGTGAAGAATTTTCCACGTGAAATTTCGAAATTAACATGGGTTCTTATGGAAGATTTACCAATTTTAAATTTAATCTATCTCTGAAGTTAGAGAAAAATTTAAGTTGATTTTTTTGTATTTTATTCTAAAGAATATTATGGTTGTTTCATTTTTTGCATTTGGGTGCACAAGCTGATTCGTCAAAGACTAATAATTCATTTTTTTTCGTCAGTATTTTGCATGCAAATCTTGCTAGGCATAAACAGGAAATAACTAAATTAGATGTCTAACCGAAAAGAGGTTGTAAGACAAGTATAGGACTACAAAAAGTTCTACTAAACTTATATTTTATCTCGAAGCATTACGGAGATAACCGCCATTTTGTTGTTTTTTTAGACCAAAATGACCCTCTCTAACAAGTATGGTCAGAACTCCTAAATTATGATAGACAAAATAAAATTAAAAATATCTCCAATTAGCCAACAAAATATCCAAACTCGTGGTGTTAATTGTGTTTCAATAATGATTTGTTGATTACACTTTAGAAGAGCTGGAAGTTTGAAAAACCGCTCATTCGCAAAACGGGGTCCCACTGCTACACCCTGTAACAATGTAAATAATTATCCTAGACGGCGACAAACTTAACAAAAACTTACAAATATCGTTTTATGTTCATATTTTAATTTCAAGTTTCCATCTTGAATAGTCACGAAAAAATTCATTTTCCAACCTCGGACGTCACTATCATGCCATAGCCATGGAACGTAACGCACCTACACACATATATTAACAATATCATCGTATTCAAGATAGATAATTGAAATTTAACATATGAACACAAAACAATATTTGTAAGTTTTTGGTAAGTTTGTCGCAGTCTAGGATTATAATTTACAATGTTACATATGTAGCAGTGGGACCCCGTTTTGCGATTGAGCGGTTTTTCAAACTTCCAGCTCTTCTAAAGAGTAATCAACAAATCATAATTGAAACACAATTAACACCGCGAGTTTGCATATTTTGTTGGCTAATTGGCGATATTTTTAATTTTATTTTGTCCATCATAATTTAGGAGTTCTGACCAAACTTGTGAGAGAGGGTCATTTTAGTCTAAAAAACAACAAAATGGCGGTTATCTCCGTAATGCTTCGAGATAAATTATAAGTTTAATGGAACTTTTTGTAGTCCTATATCTGTCCTACAACCTCTTTTCGGTTAGACATCTAATTTAGTTATTTCCTGTTTATGCCTATCAAGATTTGCATGCAAAATGCTGACGAAAAGAAATTAATTCCTAAGTCTTTGACGAATCGGCTTGTGCACCCAAATACAAAAAATGAAACAACCATATTCTTTAGAATAAAATACAAAAAAAATCAATTAAAAAGACTTTCTAACTTCAGAGATAGAATAAATTTCAAATAGGTAAATCTTCCATATTAATTTCGAAATTTCACGTGAAAAATTCTTCACAAAAAATGGCCGTCAAGTTGAAGGGGTGCCTCAGCCTTGGACCCGGAGTTAGATATCTATCTTGTATATCTATGCAAAGATCTCAGTGCTCAGTGCCAAAACTAGTTCAAGGGTACCAAAAAACTTCCCTCCAATCTCCAATCTTGCCTGTTCAGTGGTTGTTTGATAAAACTGATTAAAGTAAAAATACCTATCCAATATTCCAATATTGACAGTATAAATAATTACTAACATAATATTATTACAGACCAATGAGATGTTATATTTATGATCTCAGTGTTATAGACCAATACCTTATCCATAATCACTCCAATGCCTGATTGACCATTCATCAACAGACTATCAACATTTTTTTTTTTTTTAAATAACTTTCACAACCAAAAGTCCAGTTAATATATTACACTTAATATCAAACAACAGTACCAACATTTACCTACCAAACAATAATTGAGGGTGGTATGCAGAGTCCTCACTGTAGGGATGCATGGGTCATTTGTCCCTTCAGTGAAATTTTTGTTATGCAGAGACGTTTGTTTGAAGTGCCTGTGCCCATGCACATTCAGATGTCTCTTGAAAGAAGAGACATAATTTAAAAAAATTCTAAATCTATGAGAAGAGATTGTAAATAGTTGTCAAGGTTGAAGTTTTCCCTATAACAACTATAGCAAGCTTGGGACCACCCTACAGTGAACCCTATACAAAAGACGTCTCTGTATACCAGGGATAGAAAAGACATCTCTGCATACCAGCCTGAAACTTTTTTTATCTATCTCAGTTCAGTAAGTATAGGCTAAAGTACTATGAGGAACAATTGGACAATTTTGTTAAAGAAGAAGACTCATTAAATCTGGATCATTAACTAATTTCCTTAGTCTGTTATCTTCCACTTTCAAAATGCCAAGGTATTGAAATAGAAATAAATATAATTGGTGATAAGCTGATAAGGTATGTCCTTTATTTAAAATTTTGAACAGAAACACATGCATTTAATTGTGTTTGACAGTAATTTAACTTCTTATAAAATGTTGTTTTAGGTAATACCTACTTTGTACCTTCAAGTAACTGGTACTGTATGTTCGTATAACATCTAGTCATAGCAAAGATAATATCTTTGATTAACTCAAAATTTTGTAAATCTGTTTTATTTTCTAAATCATGCATTGATTTTTAAATATTAATTGTTTTTCTATTTTTAAGTACCTACCATGGTTCATCTTGTTTTTATACAAAGGCCATTCCTGGACTGTTGCTTATGAAACTTTCACAGAAAACATAGAATGATCAAATAAAATGATTAAACCTTGAAAATTTTAACTATATAAATTAGCCAAATGATGACCTTGCTAACTTAAAATCCCATTAACTTGAAAGAATTCTATGGCCCTTGTCAAACTTTGTTCCTTATTCCAAATCCCCAGTCAATAAATCTTGCATTTAAGCTTCTTACTTATCGAACAAATATAGGTGAATTTTCACCAATGCAAAGACTTCAGGCCATGGGTAATAAAGCTAGTGATGTGGGGCTTGACCTTTTCAATACAACCCTAGATCAATTTATTAAGTAAATGCAATCTTTTTTACTATTTAGGATTTAATTTGAAGGATTTTTTTATTATTTATTTTTAAATCTAGTTAAAGTTTTTTTTTTTAAATAAATTCCCGAGATCTTGTTTAAATGGATGCAATATCCATAAATTATATATAAAAAAAATGAAGCTTCGGTCCCTTGCATTTTGAGTTAGTAAGATTCTACTATGCAGGGTGTAAAAAAATGTATAGAACAATGAATAAAAAAAAATTGTCTATAATTCTGGCACTGACCACTGCTCACATCAAAGCAGCTACTCATTTTTTCTCTGAGGTATGAGTGGACCCCAAACATCCAAGTACGGAGCAGAAAAAATTCTGCTCCACTGGGGACAAAACCCAGGTGACCATGTGTGCTATAATGCCTTGGGTGCTACTCACTCAGCCACGGTGATTAACTCTTAATGGACAATAATTCAGAATCATGTTCCTGGGTGCACTTATATTGGGGTTCACTCTCATATAAGATCCTGAAAAATGCTTCCCTACCCTCTTAGAAGCTTTTAAAGTTGAAAAATGAAAGTGTTATTTTTGCTATAACTCTTGTACCTAAGGCTATTATGTTAATTTTTTGTGTACTTACATATCTCAATAATTCCATTAATCTACCATAACTTGAATTTTGATTAAATTTTCAGGGGCATCTGTACAGATTTCACCAGCATTGAAAAACATCAAAACTTTATAAGATTGATATTGGAATATGATGGTTGGTTGGAGATATGTTGCATTAACATTAGATCTTTTAATGTATACCTTTTAAAAATTGTGACATAATAAGACAGATAACTAGAGCTCTTTATATAAGCTATTTTTAAGAACATTTTATAGACTAAAAACTATGGAACAAATATTTTTTCTCCTTACTTTTATCCATGCCACAGTAATTAATTTCGCAAAAACAATAAAAAATCAACTAATCCTACTTTAATATCACCTTCTTTTGCAGTTGAAAATTAATCGAAGTTGCAGTATCGCTTTGAAACACAAAATGTCAGCAAGAGCTGGTAAGTTTCAGTATTAAAATTATCTACCTATAATTTATTTATTTTGTTTTTTTTTCTAATGTAGATAGTCTAATTGAAGGCATTTAGACAGAGAGTTGACAAGTAGTTTGGCTAAGGGGCTAGTAGATACTATAAACACTAGTAAACAAGCTTTAATGTTATAATATAATTATTTTATCTGGGGTATCAACTCTCCTAATTTTATTTCAGAAAAACATGTAATTCTTTATTTTTTTTAGAAAACCTGTTATAAAGGGGTCTTGATTTCCGTTCCAAGAGGATCAACTCTAAAATTTTAGATAGAAACACCCATATTGTGATGCATTTTTTAAAACCCAAAATCTCAAGTCCTTAAAACAAATTTGAGATTTCTATGTTGAACAAGGCTGTTGAAGTTGACTATTTTGTTTTAGTTGACACTGGGCTTTTGAAGTTGACTATTTTGTTATAATTATGTAGTTGACTATGGGTTTTTGAACTGGACTATTTTAAATATTTTTGTACCATACTAATTGAATAAGATTGTACATTAAATAACTGTATGTTTGATTTAACGCCAGATGAGGAATGTAACCCTCCAAATTGAAAAGTTTATTATTTTCAGCCCAATTCAGGCTTTAATTAACAGGAATATAAAAAATGGCATTCCATTTAAAATTCACAAGAAAAATGAAGAAATATGGCCTAGAAGCTGAAAGGGCTGACAGGTATCTAAATTAAGTATGACCACAGGATGGGCCATAGGGCATCTCTTATCCCAGGGTAGGGTGGGCCGAAAAAAGCGAATTTTTGAATCGAGAATTTTAATAGCAAAAAAAAGTTGCAGCATGGTCAGACGTTTCCAAAAATATAAATTTTGTCGAAATTGGATGTTATCTTCCACTGCCGCAAAGCGGTTGAAGTTTGGCGGAAAAGTCGAAAAATGGCATTTTGGACCCAACTTTAAGAAAATTATAAAAATAGCAGATGAACATCTAAGAAGCTCAAATTTGTTTCAAATTACTCAATATGTGTTCTAATTTTATTTTTAAACTAAAAATAATGAGTTTTTTGAACTCTGTTCATTATACAGGGTGATCCAAAATCATGAAATACCACTTTTTTATGTGATTCATATGGGGTATATTATGTTTATATTTATTGAATTATTTGAATTAATTCTTCAATGTTGGCAAACAAAATCATCAAATATTAAATATATGATAGTGCTTTACAGTTTGGGTGAAATTTACACTCTTCAGATGTACAGGGTGGCCAAAATTTTCATAAATTATGATGCCTTTTTATGTACTTAGTTCATGTTTTTTTTACATTACAACCATGTAAATATTAGGCTAAGCAGTTTTTAGGGACATAAAATATAAATAAGGATTATAAAAAGGATAATAAGACAGTCTCTTATCCAAGATATTCCGTATGGAGCCCAGGTGATTGATGTAAAGTCTTGGGTGGAAGGAAATTTTCACCCAACACAGTGCACCTTGGGAAATATGTTGTATAGGGAACGTATTCCCTTATCGTTGTTGCAATTTTACCTTATAGTTTGACCATTCTATTTCCTGCATTATTATTATTAAAATAACTGTATAAGGTCTAGCTACCATGGGTATTAGGTGGCTAAACTACGCGACGAAGATCTCCCGAACCCTCCCAATAACGATTTTTTTTATATCGCGTCTTTTGATGTCTTTCCGACCTAGTTTTTTGAGTCTCTCTGCATTTTAAGAGTATTAATGGCTTAATATAATGGCGAATGGATTTCTGAGGTTATACATATACATTACACCTATTTCCATTGGGAAAAAAAGTAATGATTCGGCAAAAATAACCAAATGGGTTCATAAAATATATCATATGTATATTATGCTGAGTCTTTCATGCCATTTGTGGTTTCAGAAAAAAATAAAGTAGGTAAGTCCTTCAGATTAGAAAAATGCAAATCACTTTGGTATTGGTAACAAATTAACAACAACAACTGGTAGCTCAAAGGCAAAAATGTACCTTAAACAATGGCTTTTCTCTCGCTGAATAGCGAGAGAATGTTACATCTATTTTGGGTACTGTGCCAAGTGGAAAATCATTGGAGGAGATTCCATTTATTATCTAAAGAAATGTAAGCAAATTTACTGAACTTCCACTGATGAGCAAACAAATATATCATTAAAAAAAAGTTACTTCACTTGTGTTAATCACTTTCATGATATCACAACTACTCAAAATCGAGTTACTAAATCTACGCTGAATCCAGGACTTGAACCACCGACTTCCAGGTTAGAGGATACAAGTGCGCCGCCTTATTGATCAACTATATCATTATATTATGTATAGAGATAATTTGTTGATCTACTATTGTTTATGCTGCCACTCCAATGTTACTCCGAGATATTTCCCAAGGTGCACTGTGTTTGGTGAAAATTTCCTTCCACCCAAGACTTTCCATCAATCACCTGGGCTCCATACGAAATATCTTGGATAAGAGACTGTCTTATTATCCTTTCTATAATCCTTATTTATATTTTATGTCCCTAAAAACTACTTAGCATAATATTTACATGGTTGTAATGTAAAAAAAACCATGAACTAAGTACATAAAAAAGTCATCATAATTTATGAAAATTTTGGCCACCCTGTACATCTGAAGAGTGTAAATTTCACCCAAACTGTCCAGCACTATCATATATTTAATATTTGATAATTTTGTTTGAAAATAGTGAAGGATCAATTCAAATAATTCAATAAATATAAACATAATATACCCCATATAAATCACATAAAAAAGTGGTATTTCATGATTTTGGATCACCCTGTATAGTAAACAGAGTTCAAGAAGCTCATTATTTTTAGTCTAAAAATAAAATTAGAACACATATTGAGTAATTTGAAACAAATTTGAGCTTCTTAGATGTTCATCTGCTATTTTTATAATTTTCTTAAAGTTGGGTCCAAAATGCCATTTTTCGACTTTTCCGCCAAACTTCAACCGCTTTGCGGCAGTGGAAGATAACATCCAATTTCGACAAAATTTATATTTTTGGAAACGTCTGACCATGCTGCAACTTTTTTTTGCTATTAAAATTCTCGATTCAAAAATTCGCTTTTTTCGGCCCACCCTATCCCAGGGGTCTTCAACCTGTGTCCCGCGGGCCACTTGTGGCCTGCCGAGTCATTTTTGGTGGCCTGGGAGCACATTCATGCTATTTCCTATTTCTTCCAGCACTAGCCGGCCAAGATTTTTTTTTTTTTTTAATGCAAAAGTTACGAGTAGTGACAAATCCGCCGGAATTCGAACCCGGATCTCCCACCTACAAGACTAGTGCATTGACCAACACTCAGTCATGGGAGCTTTTTTTCTTTAAATTTTCTAGTTTTTGTATAAAAAAAAATTGAGTGAAACAATTTTTATTTTTATTTTTTGCAAATAAAAATACCAACACTTGTTCCTGGAGTTAAAAATAGTTTTCTGAATTTGTTTTCAAATTCAGAAAACTATTAATTTATGTTTCTAATAGTGGCCCGCGGACTTTTCTGGAAAAGAAATATGGCCCAGAGTCTGAAACAGGTTGAAGACCCCTGTCTTATCCTTAGAACTTTACAGAATTGAGAAATTATTTTGCATTCAAAAGTTACAAGGGGTTGGCCACCTTTTCAGAAACATACTGTATAGTAACAATGTGACACTTAATCACTGGCTTGAATTTTTAAATAGAATGTACTTTACAGTTACAATTCTTTTTAATATGACCCAAAATAGCCTTCAGGCCTATGAACAAGGAGGAAAAATTTCTATAGTAGAGATACCAGATCCCCTTTTCACTAGTAGTTTAAACAAAGTCTCATTTATTGGTTTAAATGTTCTCAATATAGGTAATAAATGCACCCATGTTCCAAACAAGGTATACTTAATACTTGAGATACAGGTTTTACTACCTAAGTATAGTCTAAAGGTATCATAAATCTTTCTTGAACTGTGAGGCCTTCTGTAAAACAATCATTTGTTTTGTTTTTCAGGTGATGACCCTGCCATTAATAATATTTTACATAAAATAGACAGTAAAACAACTGATGTAGACACCATTCATGATGAAAAACCCAGCGATATTAACCTAGAAATAGGTGATATAAACAGTACAAGTAAAATAGAATTAGTTGAAAGTAGTTCAGAAAACAAGAAAAAATGTGATACTGTTCCTGCAAAAGACTGCTTCCTTAGCAAAGAATTAAGAACTGGAAAGAAAGACAACTGTACTAAAGAAGAAGATGAATTATCTGAAGAAAATTTACTTGTTGATAAAGATGTCATTTGTGTACTTGTTGATGAAGATGCCATAGAGAAAAATGTTTCAAATAAAGAAGATGGAGAATTAAGTAACTTATCTGAAAATAATGATGACTATCTCATACTATCTGACTGTTCTCTTTCTCTGTCTGACATATCCACTGTGTCTGACACTCCTGGTTTTGATAGTAACAAAAACAAAAGCTTCATAGACAATGAACAAACTATCCATTCCCCCAAACTAAGTGAATTGGAGCGTAAAAAGAAAAATCTTCGTAAACTAGTAGCAAAACTGAACAATAAAGAAGAAATTGAGAATTTAGAGCGTCTTCTTAAGAAAGCCAAGCACAAAAAGAAGAACAAAAAGCACAAAGGAAAAAAGAAATATAAAAAGAAAATGTCCAAAAAATCCCAAATTAAATGTGTAGCAGTGCAAGAGCTAGCCAGCTGTATACTTTCTAGTGTTCCAGATGCCCTTGTTGAAGAAAACAAAGACGCAGAAAACTTGTTCCCCACACTAAGTGAAGTTAATTTAATCCAAGATCATCCAAATGATGCTTTTGTTATTTCCAAAACAGTCACAAAACCAGTTACCACCTCAAAATCTCCTTCTAGTACAAATTCTTTTGAGTCAGAACGAAAAAAAATGTTATATTTAGATGAAGCGTTTCCAAAACAAGCACGCCATGGTGAAAGGATTTTCATTCCAAGGGTGAGAAATATATCTCCAAAGTATAATCATCATCCTAGAGATAAGAGTGAATCTCCTCAAAAGACATACCATCTTAAACAGAGGACTTGTGCAAAGAAAATCTACCATTCTAATCACAGTTCATCTCCTAAGAGAAGACATCATTCTAGAGATAGTGAATCTCCCATCAAAAATCTCAATTCTAAGTATAGTATATCTCCAAACAGAAGCCACCATTCCAGATATAGTACTTCTCCAAACAATAGAGGTAGGAGTGATTCTCCCCAAAAGATATACCACCATTCCAGAGAACATAGGACTTTATCTTCAAAGAAAATCCACCATTCTAATCACGGTTCATCTCCCAAGAGAAGCCATCATTCTAGAGATAGGGAATCTCCCATCAAAAATAAAAGCCACCATTCGAAATATAGTACATCTACAAACCAATACCACCATTCTAAATATAGTACATCACCCAAATACACCCAACATTCTAGAGATAGAAGTTTGTCCCCAAAGAAAAAATCCAGAGAAAGAAGTGTCCTCATCATAGAACCAGACTCATCTGAAAGCCTCTCAGGATCAATTCCTTTTGTTTGTAAAAGTGAACACGGAGACCCAAGAGTTCGGAGGAAGAGGAGAGAGCGGCGCTCAACCAGCTCACAATCCTCATCCTCGTCCAGATCTTCATCTCAATCTGAGGAAATCAAAAACTTCCTCGCGAAGTGTAGAGAGCATAAGAAAATAATTGACACTGAATCAAAGATGATACTACAAGACATGTAAGTACCTAAATGTTTTGACTAAGTACTGCCAAAAATGTAGTTGTAAGATTTTTAATTGCTTTAATATTTAGGTGGATATTGTAAGAGAGAAAACCACTATCTGAATGAATCGCGAACACCCAAAAATCAATTTGTTGGCTGATTTTTTTTGTTACAAAATTCCTCAGGTGCAGGCCCGTTTTACCGAATAGGCACAGTAGGCACGCTAGGCAATCGGCATTTTTGAAGGGGCGCAAAAAATGGAAAATAAAATTGCCGTGGTTGTATTTGCATGCATCTTTTATTGCGTAACTGCCGAAGGCCGAGATCTGACACAAATCACAGTCGTGACCGGCGCTCCGCGCTGTGTGCCAGCCACATAGCCTCCCGCCCCCTTCCACCGCCAGATTAGAGAACACTCTCCGCAATTTGAAGGTCGCTCTCAGGATATTTCTAACCTTGACAAACTGCATAGCTAAACGTAGCTTTTCACCTTAGAAAAGAGAGAAGTCAGAATCTATATCGTTGATTGTTAGATGAAAAGCTTACGCTTATTGTTGCAGTGCACCCAAAACGACATTACTTTAAAGTAAGCCTACAAAAAATTATTGACAACTTTGCAACACCGAAAATCAGAAAAAGCTATTGTATGAATCTCTAGTCAGTTTAGTGGTAAGCCAACAAACCAAATACACTGTCAATTTTGGACACAAATACACAATACTTTCTCGTGAATGGTAATCTTTTCAACTTTTATTATCGCTAGAATCAGAGATTTAACTGAATCACTTGTATTTACAAAATTGTTCAACCGATTCTCTTCAAATTTGTTTCATATGGTAGAATACCGTGTTTCCTACATTCTAGAAATACTAGATTCTACCAAGAACTCTGTATCAGCAAGTCGTGGACCTTATATTTTGACTTTTTTGTCCAAATTTTCGGATTTTCTTAAATATCAGCGCTAAATTTTATTTTATTAAAATATTATTTTTAAATGGGCTATGTAAAACACTAATATACATGCATCAAAATTGGTTGTAACGTTAACTAGATACTAGCGTATAAGTAAAAAGTGGCTGGTCAGGCGCATGGTTTCTATCACCAAGAATCGCTAGTGTGAAGTTGATGAATTTGAAATGGACCATCTACAAAATTTCGTCAAAATCCGTTCATTAGTTTCTAATGTTTGCGCGTTACAAGGTATGTATTTAACAGACAGACCGAAAGACAGACACATAATCAAAGTTGCTCAGGAGGTTATGAAACGTCCAGAAATATGAGATAAAAAATTTAATCGGAGCAAAAAAATATTTTTTATATACAAAAACAAACACAATACTTCCGATCTCTAATATTGAACATTTTTCGGAAGTAATAAATAGATGCAAGAGATCCATTAGGCAAAACTTGCAGATTTTATTACATTAAATTGATTTGACCCATTTCTTAGCCTAATTCAACGTTCCTTAACATGATGTGGCCCGTGAACTTACTATACAGCAAATTACAAGTCTGTGGAGAAGATACTCTGATAATTCTAGCTCTATTGGACAGTAACTGGTGTATTCAACGACTCTAGCTAGAGTGGCATATCCAGACGCATTAAAAATTCTGGCCGTTTGCACAATACAGAAAAAAAGTCAACTTGAAAACATTGGTGCCACAACTTATAGTGTACGGACTATAGATGGTTAGATTCTAGTAGAGCCCATTATTATGGCCAGAAAAAAGAATTGAAACTGTCTCCCTCCGCGATACGTTTTATCATTAATTTGCTGTTAGTATCAGTTGATTTTCTCCAATCTCAGTCGAGTTCCAGTATAGTTCTTTGTCTAGTAAGATTTACATTGTTACTCTCATTATCTTATGGAAAAAAGTAATGGCACCGAAAAAAATTCTTTATTAAAATATAAACATTTTCTGTGATTGTGTGTGAAAACAGGCGTCGATGGCAGGTTAAATACACCAGTGCTTGTTCTGCCACTGAAGTGAACTAACTTTCGGCGTGGTCAGGACCTGACCCAGGCTGGGTGAGTTTAAAGTGGGTAGCTGGTTAGTAAGTTTCCAGGAAATGGAAGATATCGATATGACCTGAGCCGTTGAAAGGGACGTGTGCATTGTGAAATTTGTGTGTTTTCATTTAATGCTAGCAGTACTCTCTCGCTGAGACGCTCGGCATCGAGATTAATTATAATTTTTTAATTAATTATAATTTAACTCTGATATTTCATAAAATCCGAAATTTCGGACAAAAAAGCCAAAAAATAAGGTCCACGACTTGCCGATACAGATTTTTTGTAGAATCTAGAATGTAGGAAAAATAGTATTCTACCATTTAAAGCAATTTGAAGAAAATCGGTTAAGCGGTTTTGGAGATACAAATGATTTATTATAAAATTTCAAAATTGCCACGTGTATACAATGTGAAACAATCACGAGGAAGTATTGTGTTTATAATTGGCAGTGTTTTTTTAATGTACAGTTCTGGTAAATATTATGTTTGTTTCTTAAAAGGTCGCTTTTGAACGCAATGAATTTTTTGAATTCTGTAAAGTTCTCAGGATAGGAAATGCCCTATGGCCCGTACTTTGTCATAATTATTTTGCGGCCCTTTCCGCCTTTAGTCCATATTTTCCTCTCAAATTTTAAATGTGCAGTCAACCCTGTATTCAAAATTGTCAACCCTGTATTTCAGAGACTATTTAGTCATTAGAGCGTATAGCAACACACATAGGGTTTTGTTAAATATACAGTTTTAAATATTTATATGATAGGTGTATGGAATTTCAAGTGTTGCGAGTTAGGGTATGTTCTAAAATTTGCTGTATTTTTTTTTTTGGACTCAAGAGTTGGACTAAATTGTTCACGATGACGCTACCCTATGATATTATGATGATGATGATGAAATCATTTCTAATAAATAATGTGTCAAAACGTATTTATTGCGATAAAAGCTGTTCAATATTTTTTGTACAATCAAGCTGAAATTATCACGGTATGGCTCCTTACATTCTTAAAATTTGCTGTATATTTTTAGACCATATCATTTTGAGCAACGTCGATGTATTCGATGTAAACTATTCATTAGGGAGTGATGTTTCCATAATTGGCAGTGTATTTTCCTATTTCAGAGAGGTGATACCAATAGTCGACCCCCCACTTCCAGTGAGCAACCCGTATGACTCTGCTACTTGTGCTAACCCTGTGGTGAGTTCTAATTAAATTTCTAAATTTCATTAATATATTACACCAAAAAGGTTTAATACACACAAAATAACAGTTCTGAACTTTTAGTTAATAAACGTAAAAATTGCGTGCAAGTGATATACTTATAATACAAAATCCAGATGATATTATATTCACTGATTCATGATCCACGTCGTTGAACCATCAACCTTTTAACCCTGAAGTCGTAGGTTCGAGACCTAACAGTCCCAATTATGGCAAATATTCGTTCGAAAAAAATATGATATTGAAGAGAGAAAAATGCTATCTTAGGTGCCATCCAAGTTCATTTCTATTGGTTTTCAAGGGTCTTCCTTGTCTGACACTCTTACATGTTAAGGGTCAATATTATTTTAGAACATTATGAATAATTTCCAAGGGGACCTTGTACAAAGTTCTCTTTTTTCAATAACAAACAAAAAAGAAAACACATGGTAAAGGTTATTAGAGATATTATTATGTACCTATATAATAGATCAAGTGTAAGAATTTAAACAACATAATTGAATTTTGGTTATATATTAGAAATATTGTTATAATTTCATTGAAAATCACTTACTGAAAATGTGTATGATTCTTCAATTTTTCAGCCTGCTGCTGTTCCTACACTCCAGTACTCTTGTCCACCAGAGGATGCAGTGTCAAGTTTGTCTCTAGCTCAACATAATCCGGTGGAAAGTATTGTTCAACATCCATCAGTACATTTTTCACATGAACAGATCGTCCCTTGCCAAAACGAAAGCTATCCGTATGTTTCATTCACTCCCCCTTCTACTTTGTTTGATAATAACTTCATATCTGACCAAACCGATAGAAGTGACCATTCAAATATTTCAAACTATGACGCGGTAAGTATGGAAAGTGTAAGCATAATGTCATTCAATGAAGGAGATAGTGACTTTTGGAAAGATAACATTCCTACACATAGTGGATACAGTGAGACAAGAGAAAACAATTGTTTTCCTTTCGGTAATACTTTACTGAGCAATGAAATAGAAATGGATTTAAATGATTCTCTCACCATATCAGTTGTCAATACAAATAGATCAGTGAAAAAAATGCCATGTGCCCAGAATGCCAGAAACAGTACAAATTTGATTGAACCTAAGGTTTCAATTGTCAATGCAAATAAATCAGTGAAAAAGTTGCCCTATGCTGAGAATGCTACAAACAGTACAAATTTGATTGAACCGAAGGTTTCAATTGTCAATACAAATAAATCAGTGAAAAAGTTGCCCTGTGCTGAGAGTGCTACAAACAGTACAAATTTGATTGAACCCAAGGTGAGTTTCCATGAAACTAACGAGGAAATAAAGACTGAAATTTTTTCAAACGAAAGTGGCACAGATATTGGTGTACCAACAACTAGTTGTAGTGGAAACAGAGAAATTATTTGTGATACAATAAAACCAGAATTCATATTGAATAATAATTTTAGTCCAAACTTTCCTGCTGATGATGCAGCTAAATTCTTATCAGAACTCCAACATGTTATGTGTGTATGTGTTCATAATCCAACACATAACCCAACACATAACAGTGATGTTCTTCTCATAGAGAAATGGTTTGCTCTCATTAATACCATTTACCAAGATCTTATTTACAAAAAGAACAAAAGTACATTATCGAAAATGGAGAAATATAAACATCTCTTCGATTTTTTCATTGATTATTTCCAGGATTGTAAAAGTAAAGCCGGCCCAAACAACACTTACTCTGATCAGTTTCCTCAGTATATTACAAGACTTGAGGTATTGAAACTACTTTTATCACAAAAAAAGCAACACGCTTCAGATGAAAAATTATCAATTTTTATTAATAAACACAATGTTGCTATTAAAAACTTCTTTATCCAAAAACAGATGAAAACTCAAATGCAGATTTTGCCGAATGCAAATTTAACTAGTACGTCGAATACCAACAAAGAGAAGCGTAACATAAATATACTGACCAATAAGATCAATAGTATGTATAAACTAAAAGATGGCCCCAGCTGTTATGAAATGTTTGAAAGAATTTCAATGGAAAGTCTAAAATACTTATTAAAAAGGGTATCATGTGAATTACTGAAGTCTGAAGCAGATGCATATATTCTAAAATGCCAAGAACTTATTCAGAAAAAAATTCAACTGTCTAACATAAAAGATTTTCTCGAAAAACTACATGAAAAAGCTTTGAAAGACAAGAATTCTATTTCCTCTAAAGATATTAATCAATTAGCACATGTTAAAGATAGATTGTCCTCGTGGAGAGGAGTAATGACTCTTCTGAAACAAGCCCAAGAAATATTCAAAACATTAGAATCTTTACATCCAGAAAGTCCCGATCAGAATACAAGCAATGAGAGAAATATTACATCAGAACCTGCAAAAGAAAATCCCAGTAGTACTGATTTGAATTCTTCTCCTGCTCCCATTTCCATACTAAAACAACCCAAGTTAGATCTTATAGATTTCAATATGAATAATAATAATACATTTTCTAATTCAGATAGTCTGAGTAAAGAAACCACAAACAAACAAGTTTCTGAACAGAGGTCAAATATGATAACTGCTGATCCAATGAAAATGGACCAAACAGGAAGCAACACTTCCCAGTCTAATAAGACAGCACAGATCACTGATCAATATAAAGACAATTCCAATAGAAGCAATATTGAGGGTACTAATTCTCAAACAACAATGATTACTCATTCGTCAGTTTTAGATACTGATGATTTGAAAGCCAATCAAATTCAGCCCTGTCAAAATTTAATACCATCTAACATAGACTTTAATTTGATCAAAACACTTGTTGATTCAATATCTGCTCTCGGCCCAAATGTAGGTTGGGGTAATAATTTGGATTGTGTCATCAATACCAACCAGTCTTATTTAAATAGCAAAACATGTAATGAACCATCACATTTACGTTTAAATCATCAGTCATGTTCTTCAAAAGACTCCAACAAACTTCAAAACCATGAGCACAATATACTCGCTCTGGTTACTTCTAATTTAAATTATTGTTCATCTACGAAAAGTAATGATTCATTTTCAACTGAAAATTGTAGTCACCAGGTAAATATTGATAAAGATAAGCCGTACACTTTAAAAGACTATGACTTAACAAAAGCCTTCTTGAAAAATGAAAAAGCAACACCTCATTTGCGTAATGTAAATCCAGTCTGTGGTAAAACTTCTAAGAAAGAATTACGAATTGATACTTCTATACCATACAAGTTGCAGGATTACAAAGTGAATATACCAAATGTTCGATATCGTGAACAAATTATCAATAAATTTAATTTTCATGATCCAAGATTACAGGCGGATAAAAAACGACTTGATAGAGAAAAAGGAGACAAAATTATTGCTATAATAGATAATACAGACAAAAAAACTGAATGGGATAATATACAAAATATGAACTCAGATTTCAATAGACAAAAGGTACATCTTAAAGATCCTCGTCTTCAAAAAAGTAAAGAAATTATTTCAGACCAAAATTCCATCATCAATAGTAAAAGGAAATCCATTGAAGAAATGCTCTGCAATGATAGTAGTGCTTGGAGTCGTGTACCTTTTAGATCTAGCAACGAAGAAGCACCATTGATAAAGCAGAGCACATCTTTTACTGACGCAAATAATATAAATGAAAAGAGATGTTTTGATGGAAATAAAAGTGCCACCCAATCATCAGAAATTATCAAGACCTCTACCAGTGATTTTGCCTCTCATATTTCCAAGGACCTAGTGAATTGTAAAAATACAAAAAACTATCATGTAACTGGTGACACTACTGATGTAAAAGTATCGGAACCAATAAAACCATCTGCATCCAATGAAGTAAAGTTTAGACGTGACAGTAGAGAATCTTACAATAATGAACAATATAACACGGAAAAGGAGAAAAGGATAAAAATTGATAGTAAAATGATGGAATCAAAAATTGAAATTTTAAGTACAGACAAAAACACACTACTAGTAAATCATACCAAAAAAGATAATTTAGAGCAGCAACAATGTTATGTGAAAACAAAAGAAAACAATGAAAATCAGATTTCCAAAAACCTCATGAACTTTAAAAACACGAAAAAAGACGATGTAATTGGTAAAACTACTGCTAAAGAAGTATATGGATCATCTGGAGCTAATGACATTAAGTTTAGACGTAATAGTAGAGAATCCTACAATCATGAACAGAAGAACATAGAAAAAGAAAAAAATATGATATGTAATGAGAAAGTTGTACAAGTAAATGATAGCAAAAATGATTTTTTGGAAGAACCTAAAGGTAATTTGAAAACAAAAGGATGCCCCAGTCAAGTTTCCAAAGACGTGAACTGCAAAAACACGGAAAAAGATTATTCTATTGTTAAATCTACTTCTATAAATGTAGCAGAGTCAATAAAACCATCTAGATCTAATGAGGTGAAGTTTAGACGTAATAGTAGAGAATCTCACAATCATGAACAGATTGACAGGGTATTTCATAAAAAAGTGATGGGATCAAAAGTTGAAACTTCCAATGAAAATTCGTCAGTATTAAACCCTACAAATGATGTTTTGGAACAATCCAAGTGTTTCGATATAAAAGAAAATATTGAAAAAGGTAGAAAAAGTGTAGGGCATCTCAGTTCGGATACTAAAGAAAACCCTTCAATGAATAAAAATAAAATGGTTCAAAAGTCTGAAAAACAGAAAAAAGTCAACTGTGAGAAAACTGCAAAAGACATTAAAAAAGCAAATCAAAATGACAATGATGTAAAAAGTATAATTTTTAAAGCAAAAAACATGTCAAATTCAAAAACAAATTTACAATTTATTGATATATTTAATAAAGTACCCAAATCAAGTAGGACACAGGACAAAAACAACATCACTGATGTTAGGAATCAAGAAAGTCTTGATCCAAAGTCTTGTTGCAAAACCGAAATTAAGGAAAAGGTAGGTCTTAACACAAGTGATAAACATAAAATCCAATATTCTGCTGAAGCTAGAAAAGAAGGGCTAATTTTTCGAAAGGAAAAAGGGGCTAGCGAAAAGTTCACCTCAGAAAGCTCAATATCTGTGAGCCTCGTGAAAAACATTATTATGGAAACCCCCTTTTTAAGAGCTTTCAGAAATGACACAAAGCTATTTAAATGTTCAGTTGTAATTCAAACAAACGACCAAAAGAAATTTTTTGAACGGTACGGAGTGAAAAGAAAGTTTTATGCTTTGGAATTTAACGAAAAAGAAGAGCTAGTTCTGAGCAAGAAAAAGAAAATTGAAAAATTAAAAAATAATAATACTTCATTAACCCAAAAGGTTTCACTGTATGGAGATACTTGCAAATTAGTAGAGGCCGATCTCCAAAATGATGACAAAATATCGCCAGTGTTCTCATATGATAATATCAACAGTGAGAAAAAATATCCCTCAGAAAATAATGACATAAAGAAAAAGTTTAACACGGAAAATTTTGATGAGACCGAAGGAAAGTGCACAAAAACTAATAAAGACAAAAATGCATTTCCGTCAAAATCAATTGATGATGTCAAAGAATATTCTAAAAGTAATAACAGAAGTAAAGTATGTTCTGCGGATATCAAAGGAAATAAGAAAACTTGTAATACAGAGTGTCAGAAAAGTAAAAACATCTGTGTCATAGAAACTAATGAAACTAAATTACCGTGTTCTAAATATACAAATAATAAAAACAAACATTTCAAAAAAAAATTGAACAAAGCAGATACAATTTGCAAAACACAAAAAACTTATTGGAAAAGAATTCACCTCAAAATCTCACGACAAAAAATATCACAAAGAATCTAATAAAGCATTTTCAACCGAAACTAAAAGTACCACTAAGAATGTTTGTGCAATCATAGAAACTGATCATACTAATGAAGATAAAAAACCATGTTCAACATATTCAATTCATAAAAACAATCAGTATACCGAAAAAAATGTGAATAGAGCAGATACAATCAGCAAAGCAAAAAACATCCGAATAGAATCCACCACAAAATCTCATGACGAAAAATATCACAAGGAATCATCTAATGAAGCATTTTCAGCCGATACTAAAAATACCACTAAGAAAGTTTGTGCAATCATTAAAACTGATGATATTACAGAAACAAAGAAGGTAAAAAGCCGTGTAAACCATTTTCAATTAATGAAAACAATCAGTATACCAAAGAAATTGTAAATAGAACAGATACAATCTACAAAGCAAAAAACATCCGAATAGAATCCACCACAAAATCTCATGACGAAAAATATCACAAAGAATCTAATGAAGCATTTTCAGCCGATACTAAAAGTACCACTGAGGAAGTTTGTGCAATCATAAAAACTGATGATATTACAGAAACAAAAGAAAGTAAAAAGCCGTGTTCACCATTTTTATTTAATGAAATCAAACAGTCTGCCATAGAAATTATGAACAGAGAAGATACAATTTGCAAAGAAAAAAAACCTTATCAAAAAAGAATTCACTGAAAAAGCTGACGAAAAACATCACAAGAAATCAAACGAAGAATGTTCCACCGACATTAAAAATACCACCAAGAAAGATTGTGCCATCATAGAAACTGCTACAGAAGTTGATCGAGAAAAAGAAGCACTTCCTACAGATAGCAAGATTATTGATAAAATACAGGTCACAGAAATATCAGCAAACAAAGAAGTTAGAGAGAATGTATCCTCATCAAAGCCTGAATATACAGTACAAGTCAGACCTATAGAAACTTCTTCCAGTGAAGAAACATTCATCAAAAATAAAGACAATGAAAATTTCAGTTCGAAAAAAATGCCTGAAACAATTTCTTTCTGTATTCTAAATGATGGAAACAATAGAAACTCACCAATAACTTCTGTAAGTAGTGTTGAAATTTTGAATAATATACCTTTTACCATCGATTCAAAACGAGTTGATTACATAAATCCCCATTTTGAAACAGTTGGAAATTCAAAGCAACTTGAGAATGAAAATGAAAACTACAAAATTTCTGATGATACAATAGACAGTACAACAAGTGAGATAAAAGATAAAAATGAAACATCAAAACCTAGAAAGCTAAATGTGAAGAACGTCTGGAATCGAATAAAAAGACAAGTGGTAAACTCAAAAGTAACATCGATTTCAAAGGCTCTTACAAATGTTTCTTCGGGAAATGAACTTCAGAAGGAACCAGCAGATTATATGTTGAAAAGTTTTTTTGAAAATAAAGCTCCACAGTCTTTCCTTGAAAGTCAAAGTACACCAACCCCGGCTGACAAGTCTATTCCCAAAGTTATTCTTCTCAAAAGATATTCAGTAGATAGTAAGAAAGAAGATTCGAACGATCTGAAACCTCCTATAAAAGTGAATTTAAGAAGGAGCTCTGAAGACACATGGGTGCAAATCAAACATCCTGATGAAACCGTAACGGTGCCAACTGCGCAGTCTTTTATTGAAATTACAGACACTAATAATATCAATCCAACACATAAAATGAAAAAGCATTATGCCAAAAATCAAGATACTATTGAAACAACAAGTTGCATTCAGCAGCTAAGTCGATGTGAAGAAAATAAGAATAATCTGAATAACCCTGAACCTCATCAAAGGAAAGCGTTAAGTGAGATTTATTCCTGTAGAAAAGAAATTTTGGAACATGACTTAGAGAGGAGATCTGAACATGTTGATTTTTCTTCATCTTTGGACATTTCATCCAAACCCAAACCAACTAGACCATGTCCAAAATCACGCAAACGTAAGTCTATACTAGATGATGAACTTAGCATAGTAGACAATTATTCTTGTAACAATCCTGTAGAAGCTCAAGATGAAACCATTATTTTCATAGATCTTGTTGATCATTCAAATGAACTTGCAAATAACTCTTTCGATAGCAATATTGATAAAGACATTCTGAGCTCTGATGTTCTTTCTTCACATATTAACAAGAAAAAGATCAAAATGTCAAAACTTGGAAAGTTCAATATTGAAAATTTCATCAAGGAAGACTCGAAAAAAGTATTGTAAAATTACCTTCGGTTACCCCGTGCACAAAATCGCACACATATAGCCCTTGATTTGTGAATTCAAGTATATTTTTAATCTTCCCAAGCCCATTGTAAATCTGAATGAGCTACGATCAATCGAGAACCGTTTGAAATTCAGAAAAACACAAAAACCCGTCCGTATCCCTTTATTTTTTGGGGGGTATTAAGTTTTTGCCAAAAAAAATTGTACAGCGCCTGAGTCAGGCTGGCCCGGACAAACTTTACTATCTTAAATGTAATGGTACATCTTGTTGCATATTGTTTTAAGGTCTCATTAAGATACGTTCATAGCAACAACAAAAAAAAGTTCAATGAGCTACGATCAAAAGTTGTGAACTTCTCTCAAAGAGTAAATCAATATGCAACACGATATACTATTCCATTTAGAATTTTAAAGTTGGTCCATGCCCCAGCAGGCTAGGCACAGTGGGCGTTTATCTCTCAATCGTGAATAAACTTTAATTTACTTTTGAAATAAAATTCCAAGTAATTTTCTCAAAGCAGCCATGTCTAGCTGACTTGTTGCTTTTACAACTATTTTCATCAAAATATCTATCACTTTATTTGTACCCTGTTAACTATTTTGATCAAAATATGTATCACTTTATTTGTACCCTGTTAATTGAAACTATTTCTTGTGGCGTGTCTTTCATTTTAAACTAATTTGATCAAACTATTCTATTGTCATTTTGTACAATTTTATTGTATTACTTTTTTTTCATTTTTTACCAAAGGTTTATTTTTGTATTTTGTTTCCATATTGTAGGTGCTAATTATTTCACAAATGAAAATATCTTTAATTTTCAACAAATTTGTTGAATAATAATAAAAGTATTATTTTATATGTGCTCTTTTTCTATTACATGTTTTAAAGCATATTGATGTTCTATTTATATAACATATACTAACCTCAGAAACCAATTTTATTGGTTGATTGCAAAGCTATAATAAATCGATCAGTGTATTAATGGTAAAATCCATTAAATAAAACTCGTGCTAAAAAAATTATGTTAAATTATTTTTTCTAGCATCCGATTAATTTCGAGTATAATTTGTAGTCTTTCTTTCATAGTCTTTCTATTTTTTCCAGAAAATTTACGTCTTATGTAGTTTATAAAAATTGTACATACCAAAAATACCTTGCCTTCATATTTATGAACAGAATATCATGTCTTTACATAATAAGCAAGTTATTGGCCAGAAATACTGTTGGACATTTTCAAAACAAAATTATCTGTTCATTTTTCATTTATAAACCACTTCGATCAAACATCATCTACATTTTTTACCTATAAAATAAACTACCTATGAAATAAATAAAATAAGAAAGATTATAACTAACAATGCCAAAGGTGGTGAGAATACCCATAGAGAAATAGAGAACACGTAATGCTTCGAACTTGCCCCGTAAAATCGACCATCTTGTTTAGTTTTAACACAGAGGAAATCATAACACTAACAAATTAATTTTCCTTCTTGCATACACTTGAAAGTAATAACGGTAGCCATATTGTACAGTCAATTATTATGGGACACATTTATTACCCATGAGATATACGTCTCTTTTTACTTATTTCTCTACGAGAAATGTCCGCACTTGTGCGCTATATTCACTCACAGAAAACACTCATTAGTTAATTAATTTATTTAGTGATTGTTGTTTCTCTGGAACGTTCAAAGCTAAAGTATGACTGACGCTACTGGTTTAGATGGGCAATGAGATTTTTATGCCAAATAAGATGAAAACCCCGAGCAAAAAATATTTCCAATATCAAAGTTAAGCCCAGTTTTTTTTGTTGTATAGGTTTGTAAATAATTTATTCATAATGTGAAATGAAGCCTTTAGTTTAGACTCATCAGAGTTATTGCAATTTGTGTGCATTATTATTTTTTATACAGGGGGTCCCCATTTTACTTGATCAAATAGAAAATCCTGTAAATCAGGGAATTCTTTCCAATCGATTTTTTTCATACAAAATTTCATTATTAATTATTATGATTTTTTTTTTTTCCTAAACTGTGTTAAAAGCTGAAATTTCATCCTTAACAGGTTTAAAGATGGACAAAAAGTGTGAAAATATTAAATATGATACTACAGGTATTTACAGTAGAATGTGAGTATTTTCCTTTAAAATAATAGGTATTTGTTGTATACAGATGACATGAAAATTAAGTTTTCTATAACATCCACTGATATTAATAAAAACTAGAGCTGATGATACTCGAGTACCAAAGTTGTTTTTCTTAAATACAGGGTGTCCCACCAAACTTGGACACCTCAAATTACTCGGCCCCTGAAAGAGTTTTTGAAAAATAAAAAATCCTAGGGTACATGATCTAATTATGTGGTTTCAGTCATGAAATTTTTTTTATACAGGGTGGTTCAAAAGTCAGAAATTTAGGTGTCAACTTTCGATTTTTAAATGGATCGACCTGAATTTTATTTGATAGTTTTACTTCTAAATGTTTCTTGGGTACTTTTTTAAACAAAAAATTTAAATACAGGGTGGTTTTTTTTTCGACCAATTTTTTTTCTAAATCTCGAATAACTCAAGTTTGTTTAATTTTTTCGATAACAAGAATAGAAAGTGTTTGTGTAATGAAAACACGCACTTTCAATTGGCATCAAATTTTTTTATACAGGGTGGTTCACAAGTGAAATAATGATTTGATTTTTTTTAAAACTGAGTTTTTTTAATTTTTTATTTGGGATTAATAATTCTAACCTAATTTTACACATTTTTTGTTAGTCATATCGAAAAACAAAACTAAAGTGTTGTACAGGGTGAGACATAATTTTTTTGTGGCACCCTTTATATGGGCAGTCAAAGAGACGTAAAATTAAATATAAAAACTAAATGTGCAAGAAAAACTTTGATTTTTAATGATATCAAAAAGTTATGGTGTTTTAACTAATATTATCGCATGGACCACCCTGTAGATATTGTCTTAAACTACCATGTGGGTACTCGAGGTTGTATAAAATTCAACGAAGACTTCGAATTGTGGGGGAAAACAAGTAAAAAACACGAATTTTGAAGCCATTTTCAATTTGGTGTACACACTGAATGATTTTAAAACTAGAAATAAAAAGTAGGTAGGTGTAGACACAAAATTGAAAATGGCTTTTTGAATTCATTTTTTTCTTTCAGATTTGGACTCCTTGTTGAATTCTAGACAATTTCGACTACCCATATGATGTTTTAAGAAAATATCTACAGGGTGGTCCATGTGACAATATTAGTTAAAACACCATAACTTTTTTATATAATTAAAAATCGAAGTTTTTCTTGCACATTTAGTTTTTAAATTTTATGTTACGTCTCTTTAACTGCCCATATACAGGGTGTCACAAAAAAATTATGTCTCACCCTGTACAACACTTTAGTTTTGTTTTTCGATATGACTAACAAAAAATGTGTAAAATTAGGTTAGAATTATTAATCCCAAATAAAAAATTAAAAAAACTCAGTTTTAAAAAAAATCAAGTCATTATTTCACTTGTAAACCACCTTGTATAAAAAAATTTGATGCCAATTGAAAGTGCGTGTTTTCATTACACAAACACTTTCTATTCTTGTTATCGAAAAAATTAAACAAATTTGAGTTATTCGAGATTTAGAAAAAAAATTGGTCGAAAAAAAACCACCCTGTATGTAAAATTTTTGTTTAAAAAAGTACCCAGGAACTATTTAGAAGTAAAACTATCAAATAAAATTCAGGTTGATCCATTTAAAAATCGAAAGTTGACACCTCAATTTCTGACTTTTGAACCACCCTGTATAAAAAATATTTCATGACTGAAACCGCATAATTAGATCATGTACCCTAGGATTTTTTATTTTTCAAAAACTCTTTCAGGGGCCGAGTAATTTGAGGTGTCCAAGTTTGGTGGGACACCCTGTATATGTTATCAAACTGGACACTTTATCTTGTTTTAATGTTGTTATTATTATCTTCTTGAAAGCTAGAACATGAATACTAGATATAAGTTAAAAAAGTTATCATATTTGTGTAAAATATCACAATTTTACGACTCAAACTGGTGGCTTTACGATTTGAGACTCGAACCACTGACCTGCAGATTACAAGATTTGATTGCTAACATACAATTATTAGTAGAGCACTACTTATTTATTTTGTTTAGTTTAATTTATTCACTCACCACAAAGTATTTTTTTTTTTTTTTTCTTTCTAGGTAAAGAAAATTATACCTATATGTTTAATTTTAAAAAGTTTAATTTTTTGAAATCAAATAAAAAGTTTACGTTTAAAACACAGTAAAAACGGTTTTTATTTATTCAGCCTCTTGTTGTATCTTTGGAAAGAATAATTGTAACAGAAATAGTAACTTGTATCCTAAATTAAAACTGACCCGATCTTGTCATGCATGAACAGACTCAAAGTCCCTTTACTTCAGCAGTCAAACAAGTCTAATGTATTTCATAGGTAAATATCCTATGTACGTAATACGTACACAGGATATTTACCTATGAAATCATACTATGATCATCATAGGGTGGCGTCATCGTGAACGATGGTAGCCAGACAGTGGAGGAATGACTCAGCACTTCTACCACTGTCTTTACAAAGAGGCTAATAATTGCCAAGGGCCTCCAGAACCAAGCCAATGCTGGTCTACTCCCTGTTTATAGTCCCCCAGCCAGACTACGTATGTTAAGAATCTAAAATGCAGAGAAACTTACTTTGACGGCAGAATAGGGAGTTGGTAATGAAGGCGTCTGAGAGGGGAGTCTCAGACGACGGGAGACTTTTTACTTTCCTTATCCTATAGAAAAGGAAAGTAATGGAATCACCCAAAATTTTCGATAGTCAGTTTTCAGTGCCAAAACAAGTTTTAGGGTCTCCAGAGCCTAAATCCAAAGTTTCAGCCATTGGTCCGTGTGTGTCTGTGAATAAGATAACTCAAGAACGGTAAGAGCTAGTTTCCCTAACAATCAATTTTGATCATGTTTTTGGACCAAAGAGAATTCTGCGATTGACGTTGAGGCGTAGGACGCAAAGATACTTTTAATAATCGTCTAGATTTCCGGTACTCTTTATCGTTGAGTATCCTAGAGCCATACCCTAATCCCTTGAGTAACGAGCACTCAGGCCTGGACGATTCCCTGGCCCTGGGATTGTTTGCCATAGGCAATAACCCGCCCTTCAGTTAGGACATCTGTTTACATTTTATTCATGTTACCTGTGTTGTTTATCTTCTTTTTTCTTGTTTATATATTTCTCTAAATTTTGTATTTCAATTTTCATCAATACCTGTCTATACATATGTCCTTTTAATAAAGAGTTAAATAAAAATATAACCATGTCATTAAATGTAAGCGGTCACAACGGAGTTCCGAAAATCGTCTATGTCAAGATGTAGGTACCAGGGTCGAGGGTGTAGGGTATAGGCCAGGGTTCTCGTTGTGGACCCCGTTAGTAGATACTTTTGTATTGGCCGCTCCATTGTCGCCCCACAACGAGCCTTACGAGCGCGTCTCAATATTCCCACTTTCAGTGCGATCCCCGGTCGGAATTTGATTCTTGCGTGGGTTACCACATTTCAGGAGAGGGACGGCCCCGTTGAACGCAGATTAGGAACCACTAGAATTCCGGAAAACGTTGAGCGATTTTGGTAGACAGTTGTTTTTGCAGTCCCCCGCCGAACCGTTTTGCTCACAAACATGAGGCTTTCTGACGGAACTGTGAGGCAAATGCTTCCCAATTTCACTCCAATTTCATCCATGCAAACTGACTTTGTGC
Source organism: Bactericera cockerelli (assembly GCA_024516035.1). Classification (NCBI taxonomy): domain Eukaryota; kingdom Metazoa; phylum Arthropoda; class Insecta; order Hemiptera; family Triozidae; genus Bactericera; species Bactericera cockerelli. The sequence continues at coordinate 50,347,367 of CM044955.1, forward strand.
AAGAGCTGACTGACCGCCATTTTTTTTTTTTTTTTTACGTCGCTTTCAATTGCATGGTCATATCACGACGGGGATTTTACCCTCCATATGCTGAAACCACTCAAATTAACCTCATCCAGTCTGAGTTGGGCCGGGAAGAGCCGGCATATCGAGGTTTCGAATTTAAATGTTCACCCATCCAAATATTAATCTTGTTGGACGTTGCTGAACTTCAGTAATAAACGAGCACTGGCGTATTCACTTGCTGTTGAGCAAGAGTTGACTGACCGCGATTTTGAGGCGAACTCTATGTCAATTCTTTCTATTTTTTAGGTCATTGTCTTCTTTCCCAATTTCTTCGCCCGCATTCAACTTCGCAGTCATATTCTCTGTCTGACTGCCGAGTTGGCTCCTGGCTATCGAGTTGATTCACCAGCTCCCCGGCTGTCGAGTTGGCTCACTGGCTGTCGAGTTGGCTCACTGGCTCCTGGCTGTCGAGTTGGCTCACTGGCTCCTGGCTGTCGAGTTGGCTCACTGGCTCCTGGCTGTCGAGTTGGGTCTCACTGGCTCCTGCTGTCGAGTTGGCTCACTGCTCCGCTGTCGAGTTGGCTCACTAGCTTCCGGCTGTCGAGTTGGCTCACTAGCTTCCGGCTGTCGAGTTGGCTCATGCTGTCGATTGGCTCTGTCCGGCTGTCGAGTTGGCTCACTGGCTTGTCGAGTTGGCTCACTGGCTCCTGGCTGTCGAGTTGGCTCACTGGCTCCTGGCTGTCGAGTTGGCTCACTGGCTCCTGGCTGTCGAGTTGTCTCACTGGCTCCTGGCTGTCGAGTTGGCTCACTGGCTCCTGGCTGTCGAGTTGGCTCACTGCTCCTGGCTGTCGAGTTGGCTCACTGGCTCCTGTATCGAGTTGATTCACCAGCTCCTGGCTGTCGAGTTGGCTCACTGGCTGTCAAGTTGGCTCACTGGCTCCTGCTGTCGAGTTGGTCACTGCTCTGGCTGTCGAGTTGGCTCACTGGCTCCTGGCTATCGAGTTGATTCACCAGCTCCCGGCTGTCGAGTTGGCTCACTGGCTCCTGGCTGTCGAGTTGGCTCACTGGCTCCTGGCTGTCGAGTTGGCTCACCAGCTCCTGGCTGTCGAGTTGGCTCACTGGCTGTCGAGTTGGCTCACTGGCTCCTGGCTGTCGAGTTGGCTCACTGGCTCCCGGCTGTCGAGTTGGCTCCTGGGTGCCGAGTTGGCTCACTGGCTCCTGGCTGCCGAGTTGGCTCACTGGCTCCCGGCTGTCGAGTTGGCTCCTGGCTGTCGAGTTGGCTCACTGGCTCCTGGCTGTCGAGTTGGCTCCTGGCTGCCGAGTTGGCTCACTGGCTCCTGGCTGTCGAGTTGGCTCACTGGCTCCTGGCTGTCGAGTTGGCTCACCAGCTCCTGGCTGTCGAGTTGGCTCACTGGCTGTCGAGTTGGCTCACTGGCTCCCGGCTGTCGAGTTGGCTCCTGGCTGTCGAGTTGGCTCACTGGCTCCTGGCTGTCGAGTTGGCTCACTGGCTCCTGGCTGTCGAGTTGGCTCCTGGCTGTCGAGTTGGCTCCTGGCTGCCGAGTTGGCTCACTGGCTCCCGGCTGTCGAGTTGGCTCCTGGCTGTCGAGTTGGCTCACTGGCTCCTGGCTGTCGAGTTGGCTCCTGGCTGCCGAGTTGGCTCACTGGCTCCCGGCTGTCGAGTTGGCTCCTGGCTGTCGAGTTGATTCACTAGCTCCCGGCTATCGAGTTGGCTCACTGGCTCCTGGCTGCCGAGTTGGTTCACCAGCTCCCGGCTGTGTGGAAATGGTCGTCTGGCCCATTTCTTCTGACTCTTCATTCTGGTCAGCGAGAGGCGCATGGTCTTGATGTCCAGGAGGATTGGCAGGATGTTCTGCTCTGTCCATTCGTCTACGTCACTCCGTCGGAATATCTTATCTGAGGGGGCGTAAAAGATATTATTGTAAATATTTGAGGAAATACCGAGAGAAATATTTGAAAACTTGCAGCCAAACAGGGGCCTAGCTAATCTTATTATAAATATACTTATTATTATAAATTTAATATAACCATCAAACTAGTTTATCCTTGGAGAAACTAGATAAGACCAGGGTAGGTTTTGTTAGTTTCGGTCAGGCCGTACCCAGATTTGACGCCAGGCCTAACAGCGAAATCTAAACTAGTTTGGCTGGTAACATATTATTTATAATTACATACTATCGAGAAGGATGGACAGAGTTTTGCATTTTCTATCCATTTCTCTATGTTGCGTTGCTCTGCCACAATAACTTATCTGTGCAAAAAATGTTTTACACACAGCAACTATGCAATGGCACGTTGACGAATGTGAGAACAGAGAAACCTGCGAATGTGGTCACATGTCCCATTGAATCTCCTTTTTTACCTATACATCATTCCGTAAGTATCAACAAATATTAAGGCAGACCGACCGTCCTTAAAGTGAGACTTAATTTTCTCGACCCCACTTAGGCCGAGAGTAAATTTCTGTACCTGATTTGTGCATTTTCAGCGAATTGAGAAAGTTTTTCTCAAAAAAATGTAGCTTTGTAAATGATTTTTAAGTATTAGACAACCTTATTTATTATAAACCGGGGTTTTATTTTTATAGGGTGGCGTCATCGTGAACCATGGTAGCCAGACAGTGGAGGATTGACTCAGCACTTCTATTACTGTCTGTACAAGGAGGCTAATAATAATTGACAAGGGCCCCCAGAACCAAGCCAATGCTGGTCTACTCCCTGTTTAGAGTCCCCCAGCTAGACTGCTGGTCTACTCCCTGTTTAAAGTCCCCCAACTGGGGTTACCATGATGATAACAGGATCGAATTTAAGTCTACCATGTTGAAATATGTGTCCAGAACGAAGGGCATACCTTCCAGTTCTTCTCGTAGGGAGTCCAGGATTACATGGACACGTGTCCACAGCGTGTCCACAACTGCCAGACTGTTCCTGACTATCAGGGTGGGTAGATTACGGTGCCGTATGTTGTATTGCATGTAGTGGGAGTGCTTCCATTCCTGTAGCTCCGAGTACTCCTCCTGGAAAAGGGAATAAAATTATTTTATTTTTATTTTTTACAAGTTCACGAGTAATTATGCCCATTTTTACAAAAAAATCACAATAATATTAAACAATTATGACTAGAATTTTTTTTTTTTTTTTTTTTTTAAAGATGAGTGTTTCACAGCCTTTTTTATTTCGTAGCTATGAAACAGGAGCTACTGTAGACGCTGGTGGTCTGTGTTGTAGCCTGCCCATCCCGTAGTATGCCTCCCCTCTGATGGGCGAGAAGTGGCACAATACTTCCCATTTAGGTGCTGGGTCAACACGAGCGAACCGGAAGGTATCCCTTACAAACAATTGTAACCAAATTAAGAATACAAATTTTTGTCGGCACGGGGGATCGAACCCGGGACCTTCCGCATGGCAAGCGAGTGCTTAACCACTGATAGTCTAGTAATCCTGGTTTTTAAAAATGCAAGTTTTGGTGTAGTTTTGATTTTTTGTACCATAGTGTATTTTGAGCTGCTGAACACGAATCTGAGGTTTGCCAACAAAAATTTTACCGGCAATTTTTTTTACAGGCAAAAAACAGGCAAAAATTTTGACTATTTTTAGTTTTTCTGAAATATCTCCCAAGTAATTTAATTAACGCCAACACAAACTCTATACAAAGTTGTTCACAACTAAATTCCCTACATTTTATGTTATACAAAAAAAATTGTGCGACCAACCTTTGAGCTTTGAGGGCGCCCTCAAAATACAGGCAAAAAATCAAAAGTGGCCAAATTTGCGATTTTTTGAAATTTTCCTTGAAAATAACGCTCCTGACAATATTTTTGGCAAATAAAGACGTCATTGATGGCTTAGAGGCTTAAAATTGAGACTTTTTCAGCCATTTAGAAGGACCTTTCTTTGCAGCCTTTTGGAGTGACATAGAGATCACAGTCACCTGTGTCTATCTAGAACCCTGGTTTTGTTTGTGATTTTTGGTAATATAGTGTATTTATAGCTGCAAAGTATGAATTTGACGTTTGCCAACAAAAAAATTGCCGTCATTTTTTTTAACAGGCAAAAACGGCCTGAATGGAGCTTTTTTCAGTTTTTAACAATATCTCCGAAACTATGCATTTCAAAGCAACGTTAGCTGAATACTAAGTTCAACATAATTGAATTTCCTACATATTATGTTCCAAATACTTTTTTGTCTAACCAACCTTTCAGCTTTTGAGAGCGTCCTTAAAGCCCAGGCAAAAAGTCAGAAAAGGCAAAATTTGAAATTTTTGAAGTTTTACTTCTACATAAACTTCTTAGCAGTGTGAATGATAATAATAATGGTTTAAAGGCTAAATTTTGTGACCTTTGCAGCACATCTTTGTGAGGGACTTGGATCAGGGTCCTCCATTGATAGCATATGTTATTGCCTGACCCTTCGCAATGCAAGCATAGAGCGGAGCAGGAGAATCCTGCTTTCCTGCAGCCACAGTTTCTCGTACATTTGCAGGAAACGAGCTTCAGCAATTCGGGAGAAGCGGGGGAGAGAGATTTAATATAGGTTCTAGACCTGTTTGAGTTTGCTTCCATCCCCATTCTTCAGGAGCTTTACTTACTCTCAACCATTGTTGCACTTGATGGTACAGGGTACACCCTGAGGGAGTGCATACGGTGGTAACGCAGCAATGTTGGAGTTGATTCTAAAGGCTGCTTTGGTATAGCATATGTATCGCAGATGTTTAAGTGAAGACAGACTTTTTTCACTGGACGCATACAAATGTATTAAGAAGCGTTCTCCTGCTGCGGCTACAGAGTCTGGGACGCTTCAAAGTCTTTGAAGACGTCTATAACTTTTCCAAGACTAGGACTTTTTACAAGGGTTTTTAAAAATTTCCTTTTTCCTTGTTTAAAGAGAGCCGACGTCGTACCCCACCCGCTCATTGCATGTAGAAAGAGGATGTGTTCTTTCACACATGAGGAAGTTGCAGCTTCAAAGGGTGAATACAAAGCTGGACAAATGGTCTGCTTTCCAGGTTTTAAATAGAAGACATTCAACTTCACAGAACCCAATCAAGATTACTAATATTCCCCTACTATAGTAACAGTCTCATTTGAGTGCGGTCGTAACAATGAGTACGCCTGCATCTTCTTCTGCCTGCTTATATTGCAAACCTGCTTCTGAAATTTTGGTAGCAAGTAAATAAATGTGACGACTCTTATTTCTTGGATTTACTAGAAAATTATCTTTTGACATTGTTGGTGTCATGGTCTCATCAAAAAGCATGTCTGCAGATGAGAGAGTCCTAGTTCTCCTCATACGCTCAGCTGTAGTTGTTCCTCTTTGAATATCTTCAGGATAGCCATCGAAGACAACAACTACTGCCCCAGAATATTTAGAGATGACACATGCTGAATGGATGTCATCCCCATTGTCCATCTTATGAGAACGCTTTCTCCAACACCACGACCATGAGTAAGGCCTCAACCATTAGAAACATCAAAACTTTAAAATCAGGTGCCCAATATATAAATTGAAAATGAACTGCTCATAATGTACAAATATAGGACAGTAGAATAGATAGGCGTTGCCATCACAAACTAATCTCACATCGACCTCACCTAGCCTGATTGGAACCGGCAAAATGTTTAGCAATACTCACTTAGGATGACATTTGAAAGAATAGTAGGAAATAGTTTGTTGGCCGGCAACTTATTTTTTTGCAAACACAATATTCGGGACTCAGCAGTCCAAATACTCTAGTCAAGTCTAGTTACCAAAAATTAAAACTACAACAAAACTCTTTGTTTAAAAACAAGGAAGGGTCCTAGATTGATGCAAGTGATCCTGATCTAGATCCAGGTATTACAAACAAGTTGCAAAGGTCACGAAATTTAGCTTCTAAAGTTTAGACCTTTAGAGTCTAAACTAAACAATATCATTCACACTGCCAAAAAGGTTATGTCGAGGTAAAACTTCAAAAAGTCCAAATTTTGCCTTCTCTGATTTTTTGCCTGAGCTTTAAGGGCGCCCTCAAAGCTCAAAGGTTGGTTGCACAAAAAATATTGGGCACATAATATGTAGTAAATTCAGTTATGTTGAACTTAGTATTCAGCTAACGTTGCTTTGAAATGCACAGTTTCGGAGATATAGTTAAAAACTGAAAAAAGCTCCATTCAGGACGAATTTGCCTGTTAAAAAATGACAGCAATTTTTTTGTTGGGAAACGTCAAATTCATACTTTGCAGCTATAAATACACTGTATTACCAAAAATCACAAGTACAGTAAAACTTTCTGTTTTAAAACCATGGCCATGTTCTAGATAGACACAGGTGACTGTGATCTCTATGTCACTCCAAAAGGCTGCAAAGGTCCTTCTAAAATGCTGAAAAAGTCTCAAACTTTAGCCTATAAGCCATCAATGACGTCTTCAACTGCCAAAAATATTGTTAGGAGCGTTATTTTGAAGTAAAATTTCAAAAAATCGCAAATTTGGCCACTTTTGATTTTTTGCCTGCATTTTGAGGGCGCCCTCAAAGCTCAAAGGTTGGTCGCACAATTTTTTTTGTAGAACATAAAATGTAGGGAATTTAGTTGTGAACAACTTTGTATAGAGTTAGTGTTGGCGTTAATTAAATCACTGCGGAGATATTTCAGAAAAACTAAAAATAGTCCAATTTTTTGCCTGTTTTTTGCCTGTTAAAAAAAATTGCCGGTAAAATTTTTGTTGGCAAACCTCAGATTCGTGTTCAGCAGCTCAAAATACACTATGGTACAAAAAATCAAAACTACACCAAAACTTGCATTTATTTCGCTATTTTTGGGCTTGCGGTACTAGACTATGAGCTAATCGCGCGCTCAGTGGTTAAGCACTGTATCTAAATAGCTCAGTATGAAAAATCTCATTTATACTGCGCGATTGTTCATAAAAATCGTTATGATCACTTTGACACCATTAAATGTACATAAAAAATCAACGACTTTCAGTACCTCGATCGATAAGGTGGTAGATTTGTAAGGTGGAGGTCGGTAGTTCAAATCCCAATCCAAGCAAATATTTAGTACAGGAGTAATTGTGATATCATGATAGTGATTAACACACATAGCATTAAAGTTTGAGAATAAATTGCCCCTCTTGCATAAAACGTACATAATGGAAAATAAAAAATCCTATAGAAAGGAAAGTAATGGAATTACCCAAAAATTTCGATAGTTTTCAGTGCCAAAACCAATTTACCGGTATTTTGGGGACCCGCTAGAACTTTTTTATTATTCATCCTAGATGGGGGTTGTGACATACATATCAAATCCAGTGGGACGTCTTGACCACTGATGTACCATGATAAATAAAACAAAAATGTAAAATTATTTAATCTTAGATTTACTCGTATTTACTTTATTTGCTTAATACAGCCTAACCTAGATATAAGAGAAAACTTGGATAAAAGAGAAAACATTTCGGATAAGGATCCTTTGGATAAAAGAGAAAACATTTCGGATAGGGATCCTTTGGATAAAAGAGAAAACATTTCGGATAGGGATCCTTTGGATAAAAGAGAAAACATTTCGGATAGGGATCCTTTGGATAAAAGAGAAAACATTTCGGATAGGGATCCTTTGGATAAAAGAGAAAACATTTCGGATAGGGATCCTTTGGATAAAGAGAAAAACATTTCGGATAGGGATCCTTTGGATAAAAGAGAAAACATTTCGGATAGGGATCCTTTGGATAAAAGAGAAAACATTTAGATATGACTCAGGGGAGTCTCTCATATCCAAATGTTTTCTCATATCCAAAGGCACTGAAAACTAACTACAGTCAACTTTGGATATGACAGACTGCCCTGAGTCTCTCATATCCAAAGTTGACTGATGTATCCCGAACTCACCGACATAATCAGTGTCCTAAGTTGGACCATGACCCCATACACGCCGGCCCCTGGGTACTGGCACCGGGCGTACGCCCCCACGTCCGTGGGGTGAATGGGCGGGCAGCGCAGGTCCCTGAGGAGGGGTTGGACGCCCCTGTGGGTGAGCGTCTTGTAGCGGAGACAGTGGGACGCCAGGCACATGGCCGGGAGGGAAGCGGGGAGGAGCTCGTTCAGGGGAGAGTAGTGGGAGTCCCTGGGGGGGAGATGGTATGATGAGAATAATAATAACAATAGACACAAAGGGTCAAATAAACAGCAAACTGGGTTAACACACATACCTACTCGTATTTACCTATATGTATATTGTATATAATTACTAAGAAAATACATAAGATTTGTTTTATTGCTCTAGTAAAGGAACTTTTCAGCTTTACCTCGGCAGTGTAAACAAGGTGTCTTCTATTGTATTTGACTCTGATTAGGTTTAAAAAGTTAAGAGACCACTTAAATTATTTTTATTATTTGATCTGGTTGCAATGTTTTACAATTTCTTATTATTATTATCTGACCTGGTTGCAGGGTTTTCAGGAAAACCCTTACAATTAACACTGCGACCTAATTAGATCTATTGTGACCAGTTGATTCTATTCGGTTTTATCGTCCTGATTTGAGATAGTCAGGACGGGGGTTTTACCCTCCATTCGCTGGGAATGGTACCAGCTACCCACATTAACCTCACCCAGCCTGGGTAGGGCCGGAAGTGCCAGCCTCACGTGTTTGGAAGGGACAGAATTTTCTTCGAAAAGTCTGCCCCAACCGGGAGTTGAACTCGAGACCTCTGGACTACGGGCAGTAGTCATAACCATTACGCCACGGAGGCTGGCACTTCCGGCTACAATTTCTTACAATTGCTGCAATCCACCACATACTGAAAAGTACATTGGATTGTAGTAATTATTAAATGAAGAATATGTATGAATGTTAAAATTAAATATAATACAGTTATTGGAGAAAAAAAATAATTAACACTGCGACCTAATTAGATCTATTGTGACTCAGTTGATTCTATTTGGTTTTAATTGATTGAGATAGATAGTCAGGACGGTGATTTTACCCTCCATTCGCTGGGAATTGTACCAGCTACTCACATTAACCTCACCCAGCCTGGGTAGGGTAGGAAATACCAGCCTCACGTGCTTGGAGGGAACAGAATTTTCTTCGAAAAGTCTGCCCCAACCGGGAATTTAACTCGGGGTATCTGGACTACGGACAGTAGTGTCAACCGCAATGCCACGGAAGCCACAAAAAAATGTGAATTTCATTAACTCATAGATAAAACACCTCCCGCATATCTGCTGTCCTCTTCATTGTTCCCAACACACCCGCCGCATTTCCGACCTGAACAGCCAAACTGATTCTTTGCATTAGGTATGGTTTTGCTCTCTTCTCTCCTGTCACATACGCTATCCGCTCTACCAACTCTTTTAAAAACTTCATTCCATATTTGCAACAACAAAAAATGAATGAGGTGACAAACTCAAATTAATGAGGAAGAATTCATGCACTGGATGGGATTCGAACCAACGGATCCCTACGCTATCTGGATTACCAGACTAGCGAGTTAACCACTTGACTACTAGTGCACACTGTTATTATATCACAATATGAGTGGGTAGCGCAGAAATATAGGACTTTTGTCTTTTAATTGAATTTCATTAATTTTCCCATTATTTCGGGACTGGTCGATGTTCAAATTAAGCAGCTACTCATTTTTCCTCACGAGGTATGAGTGGGCCCTATAACGTCCAAAGGCGAAAAAATCCGATTCCGGCGGGATTCGAACCCAGGTCACCGTGTGTGCAAGCCTAGTGCTCCACCCACTCGGCCACGGTGACTACTGTGTAGGTATATAATGAAAGGTTCTTGTTGTAGCTCGCTTCGCTACAGCTGGAGGGGGGAATGATGGTCTCCAGCCAACTTTATTTCAAAGTTGGCCCGTCCTGAACCACATATTTGTATGTGCGATCAACCTTCACGAGGACTTGGACTTTTTTTTTTTTTTTTAAGTGGGGTTTAACGTCGCTTTCAACTGCCATGGTCATATCACGACGGGGGTTTTACCCTCCATTCGCAGGAAACTCACAAACCTGCTACTCACATTGACCTCACCCAGCCTGAGTGGGGCCGGGAAAAGCCAGCGTCACGAGAATTAGAATTTGAATGGTCACCCATCCAAGTCTTAACCTCGCTGGATGTCGCTTAACTTCGGTGTTCTGAAGGGAACCGGTGTATTCAACATGCCATCGACGCTGGCTTGGACTTTTTTTTATAAGCCTATAAACCCTTAGCAAACTGCAAGCTAGCCTGGCTTGTAAGGGTTGGCTAGTCTGTTCTCTGTTTATAGTCCTCTAGCGAGACACTGCTGGTCTTCTCCCGGTTTAACGTCCCCCAGCCCAGTAATAATCAAATTTTATTATACATTTTGAAACGGAACAGCAGGAACATATTTACATGTTCGGGCTATTTGATTGGTTAAAGATAAAGAAAATATAACAAGGTCATTTCAGAGATCAACAGAAGTGAAATTTCTGTGATCAGCTGTATTTGTGTTGGTCTTTTCTGATTGGTTCTTAGCTCATCTCATTTCAAAAATAAATTTAAAATGCAGATTTAAAATTTGGCGCTCTCATTTAATATTCCATTATCAAAAAGACGCAGAATGAGAACCAATCAAAAGCTATAACATTCCGTTTCTCCAAAAGGAACCGAGTCCCCGACTCGGTTCCTTTTGGAGGAACAGACTGATGTTCCTCGGTTTGTTTACAATTTGAGAGAAACAGTGCATTTTATTAAGACTGTTCCGTTCCGTTTCGCTCTGTTCCGTTTCAAAATGTATAATAAAATTTGATTAATGAAAGGTATAAACTACCGCTGAGCGCCAAGCAGCACAAAGCTCGTGATGGGGTGGTCCAAGCGATGCTGATGGGCCTCCACAAAGTCCACCTGTTCCCAGTTCAATTCCAGCTGCTGCCTCAGGTTAGGCACGAGTCTGAAGTCCTGCTGACTCGCGGCTCGATTGTACTCGCCGCTGACCCAGACTCGGGGGAAAATGGCGGCCAGATATTCGACATAGTTCTCCAGGTTCATTCCGACGAAGTCGAAGTGAATCTGCCGAACCTGAAATGAAATTAAGCGTTTTTTAATGAAAAAAAAATGGGCGATATTTAAATGTCTTTGCCGCCACATGACGTGAGATGAAAAAGAAACAAAAAAAATACAAAACACGAGATTCGGCAACCATAGAACGTGCCAATATTGCCAATAACTGAAATCAGATGCTATAGTAACAGCGCGGCTCTAAGAGCCAAATTAGAGAACAGGATTACATTTAATCCAAGTAGACACTATCCCAACTCAGGGTTTCAACCAATCACAACGTACTATAGCCCGAGTTAAGGGATAGTGTTCACTTGGATTAAATCTAATCCTGTTTCATAATTCGGCCCTAAGACTCACCACAGGGATCACAAACTTCCCAACCCCCATCAGCTTTGCGAGCTGACTCATCGGCAATGTCCTGAGCAGATCGTCCCAGATCAGCAGAGTCACGTGGGGGTAATGCTGACTGAAGTGACGTATGAGGCTGTGGAGGTGACGTATGATGACGTCATGAATGTGGTGTCCCTGGCAACATTGCGGGGAGCACTCCTGAGGGAACGGGCCCTGGAATCCCACGTGGAAGTATTTGGTGTCCCGGTGGAACTCGAACACCTGAGGATTAGAACAGGATTAGATTTAATCGAAGTGGACACTAATGCCGTATTTTTTCTTTCTAACCAAAGATAACCAAACGGGAATAAAATGAACCAAACTGGAAGCAAGTCATTTTTCTTTTGGAAGAGGAAAAATTTCCACTTCCAAAGTTAACCAAAGTGGAAGTACAAAATTCTTGCTTCCAGTTCTTTTATAGGTTAAGTCCATTGTTTATCTTTAAAAGTAACCAAACGCATTTTTCTTTCACGAATGACCTTGGAATAAAATGGAAATATTTGGAAAAAACCTAACCAGGATTTTTTTTTTAGTTAGAAAGAAAAATACGACTTAAGTTAACTTGGGATTAGTTTTTAAAAAAATCCGACTTGAGAGCGGGTCAGACTTAGCTTTACATTAATCCTGCTAAAGCCAGCGTCGATGGCATGTTGAATACACCGGTTCCCTTCAGAACACCGAAGTTAAGCGACATCCAGCGAGGTTAAGACTTGGATGGGTGACCATTCAAATTCTAATTCTCGTGACGCTGGCTTTTCCCGGCCCCACTCAGGCTGGGTGAGGTCAATGTGAGTAGCAGGTTTGTGAGTTTCCTGCGAATGGAGGGTAAAACCCCCGTCGTGATATGACCATGGCAGTTGAAAGCGACGTTAAACCCCACTTAAAAAAAAAAAAAAAAAAAAAAATCCTGCTAAATAATAATGTGGCTCTTAGGAACATAATAACAGTTCAATCCCGTTTTAGTGTACTCACCCGCTCAATCATCCTGAACAGCAAAGTCAGGGACCCGTTGCCGTTGGGGCAGATGTACCGGGTATCCTCAAAGTTCTGACGCAGGTGTGCAAAGTCCCCGAGCTTGAGCACAAAGTCCAGTCCCGAATACAAGGGGAGAAGAGGAACGGTGGTCAGACCCTGTATCTCCGCCGCCGCCAGTATGGCGAATATCTCTGTGTTGTTGTAAGAGGCGCGGGAGGGGATTCCGTCCCAGTGCGGGAGCATGTCTTCCCATTCCAACAGGAGACCTGTCGCCCCTGAGGAGGAGATGATGGGGAGGATCTGCGGGAGGTACGCCACCCGCGGGGGGGCGCCCTTGAAGTCCAGGTGGATGAAGATTTCTGGAAATGATCCAAGTTGGAAAATATCATCACTTCAAGCGGTGAATCCCAGCTGAGATCAAGTAAATTTAGGTAAAAGACATTTTAGACAGCCCAGCGGCGGTCATGGGAAAACTTATGCCTGCAATAGTGGTCGAAATGGTTGTTATAACTTTACTGTTCGGTCAGGTAATCGAGATAACGTGGAGAGCCGTTAGTTTCGATTTCGCCTGATATATGAATTTTCCTCATATAATATAAAAGGTATTTCAGAATTCGACCCCATAATAATGACATCATGACTCAGCGGCTAAATCAAAGGAAATGTTTGTCTCTATGTGGACAGAATGAATTTGATGCATCATTGGCTCGTGAATACACCAAAGTAGGATTCGCTGAAGTCGAGCAAAGCGAGGACTTGGTTAAGACCATTAAAACCCTTTGTTATGCTGTCTATTACAGGCCGAATACCAGGTGGGTGAATTTAATTAACCGAACACAGTCTCAGGGAGCGAAGCGACCTCACTAAGTGAGGTTCTGTTTTAACTTGTATACGGGACGATTTGGCTTTCGTTTGTCTGTCTGTGTGTCTGTTCCGCGATAACTCTCGAACGGATTCTTCAAAATTGATAAAATTTTGTATACATGGTTACTGGGGTCCTAGAATTTTACCAATAGTTTTTGGGCCGAATTAGGCCCACCGGGGCCAATAAAGGGCTGCTTTGGTAAAAATTGAAAACGATTTTTCTATTTTTATTGAAACAAGCAAGGCTCTTGAAAGAGTTTAGTGTAGGGTTTAAATCACCGAACATGTGGCTAAGACGGTAACGTTCAGGGACTAACTTACCGTTGAAAGTGGATGGCGTGACCAACCCGGGGGGAGGCATCGAAGAAAGCTGATCCACCTCACGGATAGAGGGCAGCACGAGAGAGTACAAGGTGTACGTCAGCAGCGTCAGGCAGGAACACAGGAGAATCAGCAGGAGCAGTATCCGTACCGGGGGACCGTACAATCCGTACATGGTCATTGCTTTCCAAGATCCTATCAATCAGCAAAGGCCTGACCCTCAGACCTCAGTAGCTTGATCGATAAGACGGCGGACTTGTAACCTGAAGGTCGATGGTTTAAGTCCCAATTAAGTTAAGTAAAAATTTAACTTAGGCGATTTTGGGTAAATTGTGATCAACAATTTAACACAAATATGATAACATGACTGAAAGGTATTTATAGACTTGGCGACGAACTTTTTTATACCGCGAAGAGGTATTTTTGTGGGGTACTTGTAATAAGCTGTAATGCATATTTAATCACACTATCACAGACAACTTGATGTACAATCAAATGGGAAATTAAGGTAACGATTAAATCAGTCTGTTAGTGCCAATGAAATCCATAAATATAAATATTGCTCTATTTAGACTGTCCATACATTATATCAACAGTTATTATGGTTAATTTTATATTACATGAAATCAACTTCTGCAATTCAAGTCACTATCTCACCATTGGGCTAATCGTGCGTTCATTTTTACCTGAAATAACTCAGATGTTTCATCACGGTTTACAATTTTTTACCACTTGTTTTTTCAAATAATGTACTAGACGTCTGACAAAATTAACTACACACTCAAAACGCATAAAAAACGGTGCAAAAAAGCGGACATACTTCTGAGCACTAAGGCAGTACGAAAACTTGCTAAAAAGAAACATTAATTCGTAAAATGACCGAGGGGAGATCGAAATTTCTAATCTCATCCAAATCAAACGAAGTTCGTAAATGATTTTTGCTTTTCAGATCTGTACTGTTCATTTGTGTATAGTAAGGTATTGGCACGTTTTGTGGCTTTACTCAAATAGGATAGGGTTGCAAAATATCGGCACATTTTAGTTAACAGATACCTAAATAAAAGAACTTACCTTTGTGTCTAATCTGACTCGCATAGGTGTCCACTAGCTGGTACAATTACCATAAAATACAGGATGACTGCTGTGTACACAAATGAGGTAAATAATGAAGATGCACCAACGCCTGCTGCGCTAGTAATTGTTTTTGTTGCTTTTTGTATTCACTAGCGGGTTAGTCAATGTTGCACGGTGATCATACATAATATGATGTTTTTTTTAATTTCTCAAAGGTTTTTTCAATTTTTAACAACTTTCAAATATCAACATTCCCGCCCCATCTTCACAATCAACCCCCCACACTTTCTTCCTCACCCCCCTCATTCTTATTGACACTAATGTTCATCATGAGTGTTATTACTTATTACAATCACCTCTACCCGCCCTACTAAAATTCCTCATGCCTCGGACTCGAACCAAGATACTCTAAGTCAGGAGTCCGCTGTCTTCACGATCGAGCTACTGTGAGGCCGGTAGTGAATGAATTCACTAGTGAAAAATATACTGCCCTTAATTAATTTGGATTTTAACGTCGCTTTCAACTGCATGGTCATATCACAACGGAGGTGTTACTCTCCATTCGCAAGAAATTCACAAACCTGCCCACATTGACCTCACTCGAATAGAGTTTTAACCTCTATTCGCTTGAGATCCACCAACCACTTTATGAAATTAACCTCTTCCAGCCTGAGTTAGACTGGGAAAGTCCAGCATCACGACTGTTCAAATGTGAATGGATTGTCACTGGTTACGCATCAAAAATGCTTCTTTCTATCAAGGATATACATAAAGGGGTTCCAGAAAGTCTCACCCAGGCCTGGGTTTCTCGAAAATTACTGAAAATATTAAAAAAAAAAAAAAAACGCAATAACCCGTATACCATAGGCCCCAGTCAGGTTGGGCAACTGGGCATGGACCGACTTTAAAATCTTATATAGAAAGGTACGTTGTGCTGCATACTGTTTTAAAGGTTTCATCGAGAGAAATTCATTGCAAGAAATTTCAGTGAGCTACAACTTACCGTTCTCGAGATACAGGGTCGGGCGTCCTGGGTAATATTCATATATTTTTACCTATAACTCGTTAACCGTAAGTTCAAGAAGAATGATATTAGTTGATAATAACTCCGTATGGCGAGAGCTTTCGGACCTTGTTGATGTTAGTTTCTGGTCGGTTTCGTCTGTCAGCCGGACGAACAGCCTGAAAAGTTTTAACGAAAAAACAAATCGAGTTTATTTCGAAAGGTCACGCCAAAAGGAGTTATTATAAACAAATTGCGTCCTTTTGAAACTTAGTTGGTCCATGCCCAGCCTGACTGGGCCGTGTAGGCATTTTTTTCTTTTGCTGAAAATTAATCTCCCTAAAAATAAAGAAATAGCGTTTTTTGATATTTCGCGTTATTTTCGAGAAACTCAGGCATGGGTGAGACTTTATGGAAGCCCTGTATAAATTTAAACCCATGTACATTGTACAGAATACTTTCGTTCCTTAGCTGAAGAGCAGAAATTAACTTCCACTTTAATATAACCTAAACGTATTTTATAAATTTCCTTTCTAATCAAAATCAGTTGAATTGAAAAGGAAAAAAAAATGGAGAAAAGAATAAGAACACAATTAATTTGTAGGAAGAACATGAAGTTAGGATAGTTCCATTTTATTTGTGCATTACGGGAAGGAAATTTCTACAGAGGCGTTGTAATGAGAGAGCTTTATTGATCATACCGCAATCAGTGCTTCAACAATCGGCGTGGGACAATGCGTCCCATCTTGCCGATAGTTTGATACAGCACCTTGCATAGAGGGGGGAGGGGGAAACCAAAGGAAATAACTCATTTAAGTAAAATGAAGTGTAAATAAATATCTTTTATTTTTATATTTGGCGTTATTGAGATGTTGGGAATTAAATTCTATTTATACTCATTATACTCAAATGCGTCGTAATGATCTTGTGAGTTGATGATGAATAGGTTAGAGATAAATCCCCGGTGGAAGTTGATTTTCAACTATCAACTTTAATTGAAAGATGTCAATTTTAAATGAAAATCAACTTTAACTATAAGATATACAAATTTTAGCTGTAACTTAATAGTATCATTCGTCATTACATAGGTAATACTTGGTCACAAGTATGACCATCCTCAAAAAAGGTTTTTGGTACCTAGGTTATGGAAGAGCTGAAAAAAGCCCTTGACGTTCTCAAGCTAACAACAACCAGCGTTGATCAAAAAATGACGATCCATTATTATTTATTTTTTTGAGCTCTTACTCGTAAACTTATGAGAATTTTGAGATGATGGGAGTAAGGGGCAAAACTTACAGAGGGAAGGGAAAATCACACTACAAAGTAAAAATAATACAAATAAAACGTATGGTAAAAAAAATCGAATCCTAAGGAAATGGGATGGGTATACAAGGCCCAAGTTCCAACCATCTGAGATGTAATTATTTATTTCACATGTCAGAATTTTTTCACATCAAAGATCGAAAAGTAGCAAGAACCAAATACAAGGAAAATACAAGAACCAAGCATGAGAAACATTGGAATTCAGTTACATACAATACGGGACACGGCGTGGATTTGACTTCTTTTGATAGACAAAAATTATGTCTCGCTTTCATAATCGATTTTCTATCCCATTAGATAGATTTTTTAATCCAATTTTTTTTTGTAATTATACTCAAAGTGAGTAGTAAAGGGTAGAGATAATTAGGACTAAGAGCAAGTTCCAAGCACTAAATCACAGCCATGGAAAGTTGTTATTGGCGCTAAGTAAACCGCTCGCTGATCTATCTCCACTGGGCTATACATTAAGAAGAGGGAAAAGGC
Source organism: Bactericera cockerelli (assembly GCA_024516035.1). NCBI lineage: Eukaryota > Metazoa > Arthropoda > Insecta > Hemiptera > Triozidae > Bactericera > Bactericera cockerelli. Next base: position 50,364,825 of record CM044955.1, read on the forward strand.
TCTTATTTCCAGACTTGAGAACTACTTGGTACTCGCACCTCCACCATGAATATGCCACACGGAAATAAAAAGTTCTACCAAGAGGGATAGAAAACCGAGTCTGTTTAAAACCTGCCCAGATCCTACCTACACCCGTGCTTAACATAAATGATTTCTTTTTAAGTCAAACCACAGATTCACTGGTATATGTACAATTGATGACAGAAAAAACTAATTGAGATCTCATTTAGGGAAAAAAAAGTCAGTCCTAGACGGTTTTATTACTCCTGGCAAATCCTATAATATTTGCAAATCTATAATTTAGGATTTAGGCCATTCTATAGAGGGTGTTAGTAAATCGACGAAACTATTCACAAAAAGAACAAAACAATCGCAGGTAGTAGATATGGTGAGACGATTTCATAAGTGAAATATCCACATCAGTCGTAGTTTCTTTATTAATTAATCGACATTTGAGATTTAATATCGCAGAACTTATCTACGTAGCGTTGTGTGTGGAGACGCGTGATTCCGTTACAGTTGTGCAGTTTACAGGTAGCATTGAGTTTGTAGCGTCGCCTTAGGTGTAACTTGTTTTGCATTACGTAGCGAAGAATCTGGACTTGGATTTGTAACGCAGAGTGTAGGCTTGGATATTTCGCGGAGAATAGCGACGTGTCCGAAGATTTTCATACTATCGTCTTGATGGCGTATTTCGGCGATATGTATTTTGTTTTAGGTTATCGTCGTACTGAAATCAGTTGCAACAAAAGTTAACACATGGTTGAATTATTCGACATGAACATACTAAGGTAGAAACGTTAGGAGTTTGGTGGTTTTCCAAATTTATAATGAAGCATGCAATTTTCTCGTAGATTTTTCTATTTCAATCTGCGACATTTTAGGAAATTTGAAAAGTGGAAACATTAAAAGAAAAAAAACTACTAATTTAAACTAATAAAAATTATCAACAGCCTTGAAACTTTTGAACCAAGAATTTTTTTTCTGATCCAATTGATATAAGTGTTGAAATGTAAACAAAAATAAGCAACATAATATCACAGATAAAAGGCTAGCTACTCGTAGAGTTAAACTAGCTAATGGCGCGAACCTGCCCCAGCAGAATTAAAGCACCCAACAGGAAAAAAAAAAACTAGCTAATCCTAATCGATATTGGTCTCTCAATCGGGTTGACTGAAGAGTACATATACGATTCGATGTTAAACCGGAAAAATATCCGGCCCGAAGGACCAAAATAGTGAAGCCAATACTTTGGATAGTTAATAGTTTCGAGTCCCCTTTGATAACTTTCGAAGTAAATAGTTAAGACTTTGTTGGTGTAATCCACCTTTAAAATCTTTTTTTAGAATGTTCTCTCTGTAAATACGGGAAAATATGTACCATCCTTCGAGGGGGAAATTTTGAATCCGTTTTTAACAATGTTAATTTATAGGTTTCATCAAAGTAGATCTCCAACAGTAGAGTTATTGGAAAACGTGGCCCTGCTGTGACTTGACAGCTCCCGACAGAGGAAACAAGGGTAGAAGAGATATATCGTGAGTTGTACCTGTTGGGGGGGGACACATAGTGCTTGCGTCGTAAAACATAAGTAGCATAGAGGGAGGGGGGCTGGGGGTGTTTAGTACCCGTTGCCTCCATAGCCACCCCCGCTGGAGCTGCGAGCACCTCCGTATGAGGAGGCGCCTCTGCCTCGGCCTCCACCGTAGGAGGAGCCACCACCTCCGTATGAGGAACCGCCGCCGCCACTGTAGGAATCAGCGCCGTAGTCGCGACTGCAATGACGTAGAGAAATACATACAGGGACCATGATTATCAACATACTCAGGCGCTACAGAGTGGATAACATTTGAACAAATACATTGAGTAGCAGGTAATAGCATCAGAGAATTCGTAGATTATTATTTTGATTGAATACATTCAGTAGTAGCAGAAGAGATGTACATTCGACGAGGGTCATGATTATGGACATATTCAGGGACTGTGTGCTTTAGGGGTTTTTTTTTTTTTTTGTAAAAATTTGGATGAATACACTGAGTAATAGGATTAGATAAATACAGTTTACAGATTGCTTGTATGAATTCATTCAGTAGTAGCATAAGATATGTACATGCTGGGGTCACATCAACATATTCAGGAACTAAAGTTAGAAGCTTACTTATTGGTAGTAGAATAAGAGAAATACAGTTCGGCGATTATGTGAATGAATAAATTCTCCAGTGATACAGGGTTCATGGTCACCGAAATTAAAGAATTTAGGTACAACAGGTCGGATGTTACGTGGATGAATGATGATTTTAAGTTCAGTTACAGGGCTAAAGTTCTGAGATGATTTGGTTCAATTCATTGAGTATTAGAATTAGATAAAAACTTGTAACATGATGGATTCTGTTAACAATTAATGTACTTAATATAGGACGGAGCTTATGTGGAGATACATGATGGGTGATGGTTGAAAATTTCGTAGCATTAGGGAAACATCGCGCCAGCGTAAACGGTGCGCGTAGTCAAAAAAATGTTAGAAGATCCATGAAAAAAAAACGGATACATTTCATGGTCATAATTTTGGAGCAAGTTATTTTGATCAAGCATTTGTAGCTTGCATAGTTAATAAAGTATCCAGAGTAGTCAAATTTCGATTATTAGTGTAAAATCATAGGTAGGTATATGTTACCAATGTTACCTATATCAGAAGACTGTTGAGAACCAATGTTTGGACAGTTTGTGAAGTAGTACAAAAAATATACCATGATGAGAGATTGTAGTTGGAGAATCATTGTGGGTTGTTAATATGATGTGGCTTGTTTACTAATAGTCAATGGTCAGAATTTCAGTTTGAAGAAGTAGCATAGTATGTTCATACATTTGTGATGCCGCCTACATTTTTCCAAGTGAAACTTACAGTTTGATGATTAGTTTAGAATCGTGAACTGTAGTCCGTGGCGAGAGTTGGTAAAGTATCCATATACAGGGTGGGCCAAGAATTAGTTAACATTTGAAAAAATCGTATAAAAAAAACCATTTAACATATTTTAGAAATCGTTTATTTACGAGAAAGCTAATTAGTTGTAATTTATTTTTTTTAAATTATTTCGTCTAAATGACCACCGTTTCGGTTTTTGCACTCATCTAAGCGAGTCCTGAAGTTTTCAAATACTCTTCTGCAAAGAGACCGCGAGATCGCCGACATCTCTTCGATGATTTTTTCTTTAAGTTGACGCAGTTATTCGGTTTATCAATGTAGTGTCATTTAAGTGTCTACATTGATAAACCGAATACACTGCGTCAACTTAAAGAAAAAATCATCGAAGAGATGTCGGCGATCTCGCGGTCTCTTTGCAGAAGAGTATTTGAAAACTTCAGGACTCGCTTAGATGAGTGCAAAAACCGAAACGGTGGTCATTTAGACGAAATAATTTAAAAAAAAAAAAATTACAACTAATTAGCTTTCTCGTAAATAAACGATTTCTTAAATATGTTAAATGGTTTTTTTTATACGATTTTTTCAAATGTTAACTAATTCATGGCCCACCCTGTACTAATGAAACTGATAATTTTATTTACGTCAGTTTCAAGAGAGTAACAATATTCGAGGATATTAGAATGGTGGCATAGAATTGTAACTGAGTAATGTCTGTAAGACTTGTTTAAATTTTTTTCAAGATTTCTTTCTGGTGTGGAATATCTATGTTAGCTTCAAGAGAAATACAGTTTGAGTTCAAATAGTCGAATTGATTAGACCAATCTTGATGAAAAGGTTCTGTAATGCATATGAAGATATAATATAGAATTATGTTGCTTATGCGGCGCTGAATAATTACATTCTCTGAAGAATACCTAAATGGACGTGAAGAGATAAAATTCGAAGATTAGTTTGGTATGGTGGATAAATTTAACAAGTTTTTCAGCTACCCTTGTTTCTCAGGTGTAGCAGCATTCTCATTAGCGCTGATGGAGAGAAATGTTATATTAGTGTAGAGTAAAATATTTTAGTTTTTCTTGCAATTAGGGCATGTTAATACTATAAACACATATGCGGTTTGTAATATTGTAAATTGGAATTGTGATACTTGCCCTAAAACCATCAATGAAAAATGAAACTCTATGACATTTTTACATTAATTGTCAGCAAATATTGTTATGATAAATACACATTTTCAAATTTTTAAGTGAAGATGGATTTTTTTTTAATCATTACAAGATAATTCAAAGTATCCGTTTGAAAGATAATGAACAATTTTACTTAGTTGAATTATAGATCACAGACATGAAAAAAACCCATTTTTTCCTTCTTTTTTCTCTAATATCTTAACAATATACATCACAAATAATATCATAGCACCATTTGTATCTAATGAAATGTATATTGGCAGTGTTTGTTAAGACGATAATATTGGAAATTCAAGTTAGGATGACAGAATCACAATACAGAAAATTTGGTCTCAGGTCCAGAGAGGTATTACAAAAAGGTATATTAAATGCACTTAGATTACACTGGGATTCAGTTCCTGGCTATACAACAGATATCTTTGTTGAATGTTTATTAAATTTACTGTGTACAATAATGTGCTGCATAAAAAATGTGCATTCATTATACAAAACAAAGACCTTATACAAATGAAATTTTTATTTAAAAATTCCTTTTAAAAAAAATCTTGAGACTAATAATATCCTATCAAATGTAGAGTTCAAGAAACAAAAGTTTCAAATACATATATATATAAAAACATTAAAAAGAGTCAACAATAAAATACAAGACTAGAAGAGAAAATACTACCACAGTCAATTTTAATAGAATTGAATTTAGATTCAAATCTGTCGTCTGTTAAAATCCCCCCTGTAACATTTCATTCAGATAATCAGTGCTCTACTGCTGTTTTACAAATAAAATTAAAAATGTTGGATCAAATACAAATATAAATTATCACTTCATTAATAAATTATACTTTAACCTAAACTTTAAAAGGACTAAAATGTATAGTATATGTACAAAAAGAAAAGCAAATTTTTAAATACATTTGTACTTGAATATGTTTGAATGTTTAATTCATGTTTTCAAAATGAAAAATTCAAAGATGGCTGAAGATTTACTTCCTTAACCATTAAACTTTAGGAGAGGTAAGTCATTCATACTGTTTCTAGGGAACTGGGACAAATATTCAAAATTCATTTTAAGATGTCAACAGTAGGTAGTCAATATTCATTGTGTGCCTGTGATTCACTGACATTGTATTAGTGAAGAAAACATTTCTCTATCTACATGTCTAACTGGAGTTCAAATTTGCTTTTCCTTAAATTTTGAGATCATAATATACGAGGACAATAAATTGTGTACAGGAGAACCTTAGTATTCATCAACATCATACCTTCTTTGTACAGGAGATCTGCTGCGGAATCTACCACCACCACCTCCTCCTCCTCCATTGTAGTCAGGCTTGCTTCCTCCATAGCCACCTCCCCGGGAGCTATCTCTGCCACCACGGTAACCGCCACCACCTCCACGGCCACCTCCAAAGTCTTCTCTTCCTCCCCGGTAGCCACCACCCCCACGGCCTCCTCTGAAACCACCCCCTCCTCGTCCACCTCCAAACCTGTCTCCACCACGGTCACTGTCTCTGTAGCCACCTCCGCCACTGTAACCACCGCCGCGACCGCCATAGCCGCCTCCACCACTGCTGTAGCCGCCACCCTCACCATAGCTGCTGCCACCTCCATAGCCACCACCTCCACCTCCTCTGTAACCTCCACCTCCTCGTCCTCCTCTGCTGTCTCCCCTGCCCATTCCACGGCCACGACCTCTGCCACGTGAGATCTCTACCCTCAGTTTGGATCCCATCAGGTCTTGCTCATTCAAGTTGTCGACAGCTGCTTCAGCATCACCAAGTTGTGCAAATTCAACAAATGCAAACCCAGGGGGGTTGAAGGCAACCCAAACACTGTTGAGTTTTCCATACTTCTCAAATTCCTGTTCCAAATCTTCCTTCTTGATTTCCTCTGTGAGACCACCCACATACACACGAGTTCCACGTTCCATCTGAAAGGAAAACATTTTTCTAATTTAGAAAAGGTTATTGGCAGTTGTTTTTATTCAATGAAAACAGCAGAATTGTTAGACTTTATCTTTTTTATACAGTACATAATAGGTACAATTGCATTTTTACATCAAATCAAAAATAAAAGACAGATTATACCTTGTCCAGGAGATAAGAATGATATAGAATTGTTTTGGCTGTCAAAGAGTTTTCAATTCATTAATCATACTCAGGGTGTATCAAATTTTAAGTGTGGTTTCTGTGTTATTATATCACAATTTTAGTGGTTAGCACAACATTACAAGACACCTAATAACATTATTTGCTCAAGTAACTCATTGCTTGCTCATTATGCCTGTTGAGGTATGAGCAGACCCATTAATACAGGGTGAGCATAAAGTCTCACCCCACCCCCCGTATCTCGAGAATGGCTGAAAATACAAGAAAACGCAAAAACACGTATCCCTTCGATTTTAGGAGGATTAATTTTCAGCCAAAAAAAATTTGCATACACGGCCCCAGTCAGGCTGGGCATGGACCAACTTTAAAATCTCAAATAGAATGGTATGTCTTGTGGCATATTGTTTTAAAGGTCTCATAAAGAAAAGTTCATTACAAGAAATTTCAGTGAGTTAGGACTTACCGTTCTCGAGATACAGGGTCGAACGTCCTGCGTAATATCCTTATATTCTGACCTATAACTCGTTGACCGTAAATTCCAGAAAAATGAAATTTGTTGATAATAACTCCTTATGATAAGCCCTGTCGAAAAAGTTATAACTCGACATACTCTGTTGATGTTAGTTTCTGGTCGGTTTCGTCAGCCAGCCGGACGAACAGTCCGAAAGTTTTTAACGAAAAAACAAATCAAGTTTTAACTTCTTCGAAAGTTCTTACCATAAGGAGTTATTATCAACAAATTTCATTTTTCTGGAATTTACGGTCAACGAGTTATAGGTCAGAATATAAGGATATAACGCAGGACGTCCGACCCTGTATCTCGAGAACGGTAAGTCGTAGCTCACTGAAATTTGTTGTAATGAACTTTTCTTTATGAGACCTTTGAAACAATATGCCACAAGACATACCATTCTATTGAAGATTTTAAAGTTGGTCCATGCCCAGCCTGACTGGGGCCGTGTAGGCAATTTTTTTTTTTGGCTGAAAATTAATCCCCCTAGAATCGAAGGGATATGTGTTTTTGCGTTTTCTTGTATTTTCAGCCATTCTCGAGATACGGGGGGTGGGGTGAGACTTTATGCTCACCCTGTATATTAAAGTACAGAAACTGCCAGGATTCAAACCTGAGATACCAATAAGCATAGCAATTGCTCTACACACTTAAACAAGGTGACTAGAGACATCCAATTAAAATTTACACAAAAAATAAACAAATTTACATGTAAACCAAGCCTCATAAAAGATTAGTATTCAACAGAAAGTTTTTTGATTAAAACAATGTTGCTTCAATCAGAAAGAACAAACAAATAATTAACTATATCCATAACAGGGAGATTCTAATAAAGAGCATCAAAAAATATGCTGATTTTTTTACATCAAAAAGTCAAGTACCATTTAACTATTTAATGCTCATAGAAGCCAGGACAAGCACCTGAAATTTCAGTGTAATTGCATTTTATTGTTTGCATAATGGTGTGAAGCAGTTTACCTAGATAGAATAAAAGCAGAAATCACTACCTAGATCTTTGAAATTTGTTTTTACTTTTTATTAGGACCTTTTACAGATACATAAATTGACGCATCCGGACTGTCTGTCCAATCTGATGGATGGACTGGAAAGGGCATCTGAGAGTCCATTTTAGTGTAACAAAGTAAGAAATAATAATAATAATAATAATAATATCGCCTTATTTATACTGCCCGATTAGGACTTTTAAAGTCCCATTATTCCAGCAGTAAGCCCAAGACATATTATTATGTGGTAAAAATCCCAAATGGGAGGATAACTTGTCATGTCCCGGCTGGGTTTCGAACCCGCGACTTCTAGAATCTCTGGATTCACAGAGTGCCGCCTTTACCACTGAGCTACCGGGACAGATGGATCATATCCAAGTCTAAATCTGCTAGTCCTTGTCTGACCTCATGTAGTCTGGCTAGGGCAGACGCCTGTTCCTCTGATTTTCTGATAGATACAATCAATGACAAGGATAAAAAAACTCCAAGATTAAGCGGAATATAAGTGTTTGAAGCTAAAATACTTGTCACCCCTAAGAAAAGTTGTGACTTTGTGAAAACTAAATTTTTTCTGAGGTTCTAATAACTAAAAGAGGAAAAATAGAAGCATAAAAAGAAAAACATAGAAATACCGGAACCATGGTAGTCTTGAATCTTGCATCTCCTCAAGAAACAAGCATCAAGCATCCATTTTGAATATTTTCCAGACAAAGCTATGATCAAAACTAAGGATTCCCAATGCACAATAGCAGCTAAATGACAATACAGAGCATTTTTGAAAGATTTTGATAGGGTTATAGACAAAGCTTATGAAAGAATGTATTTAGGAAATAAATTAACATAAGAACATCATGACCACTTACCGCCGGTTTTAGAACTTCACTGCAAACAGATTAGCTACGGAACACGAGGGTTCCAAGAGGTATTTATACCTCTGCTTTAATTTAAAACTTGGTTCTTTTAAATTTAAACTACCATAACTTACACACAGGTTTTAGGTAGCTAAGGAATTAGAAATTCCTTGCAAAATGAAATAAAAAACACGGATTTTGTGGGTGTGAAATGAAGATGGATGATTTGAATTTGAACTTCAGGAATTTTCGATTTCAGAACCGGTGGATAGGCGGGTAGGGGAAATTATTAGAAGCAGCGTCATTCCCCTTCCATGGACCAAGCCTTGCAGGTCTACCAATCATTTTGTTTCTCATCAAAAGTTACTAGATTCCTAAAATGTATAATTCAAAATATTTTAGTTTATTTTACATGTCGATCTTTAAAAGTGCATAAACCATAATAACTTCACTTTTTGGTGTTACATTATAGGCTCGATAGATGTGGAAAAGTCATCCTCATATATGTATAATTATTCTAGGTTTGGAAAAAATGTAACTTCACTAGTGTCATAGATAGGACGGAAGCCAGAAATTGCTTTACTTATCAATTTTCAAACATTAAAAATAATTAGTGCACTTTAAATGCCTCTTATAAATCAGGATAATTGATAGATATAAACAATAACACTTGTTCTTGGTTTTTGAAATAAAAATTCAGTAGAAAAAGTATTCAGGTTTATCTGATTGGTTTTCGTAAAGATACGTTTCGGTTAGGTACGTACCGGTTTTTCTTGCTACCTATCTGCTGCTAATAGGTATAGATGCGGAGATTTAAGCCAAAATATAATCATAATAATAAATCTAGTAAGGCCAACGCATAGAGCTATTAAGGCCCGAATAGTACGAGCATACAAGGTTTTAGGTGGGAGAGTGAGAGTTGGGAGACTGAACACAGTATTTCCGAATACAGTCATGCTCTCGTACGATAGCTAATGTGAAGCAACGTCCAGCGAGGTTAGGACTTCGTGAGTGACCACCAAGTTCGAACCCTCATAATCCCTGGACCAATAACCTAGGCTGGGTGAAAATAGTGTGAGTTCCTAGAATGTGACGGGTAATACCCCGTCTGTAATAATATAGACTAGAATATGACCAGATGTAAAGAGTTAGCAACACGAAAAAGATTTTATCCATCCTTAAACAACTGGTAATGTTCCCATTACACATTTACACAAGCTGTGTTTCGTTCCTGGACAGCAGGATATCTAGTGTCCTGTGCTCCAGAAAGGTCCGACTCCTAAAGATCTAGATCAAGATCTTTTGTTAATTTTTTGGTGGCTCCAAAACAGGGTCACATTAATAACTCTACGGCAGATGGAATATTATAATGAAAATGTTTTTTCTTTGTTTTTTTACGTCACAATATTATTAGGTACATCATTAGGTAGCTCAGAATTATAGGACATTTTATTATTGCATAATACCATGCCTTATTGTTTTACCCATAATTCCGCCTATATGGTCACTGCCCACATCAAAGAGGCTACTCAATTTTCCTCACGAGGTATGTGTGGACCCCATACATCGAAGTATATAGCAGAAAAAACTGCTGCCCAGCTGGGGATTAATCCCAGGGCACCATGATGTGTACAATTCCTTATGCGCTGACTCACTCGGGCACCAGCAAATTAATAATCCTGCTTTATAAAATTCTAAACTAATTAAGTTTGTTTCTATTTATGATAGTATAGATCTAGAGCTTTTACGGCCCTACTCAGGCTGAATGCGGTTAATGTGGGTAGCTGGTATACAAAACCCAACAAATGGAGGGTATTAAAACCAGCGTCCTAATTAGGACGTTAAAGCCGTAAAGCATGTGCCATGTGCCACATGCCACAACCAAACTCAACCATGAGGTTGAACGATGCCGACGCCAAGTAGGATTAGGAAAAGGCAAAGTCAAAGAAGAAGAAAATCTAGATCTTTTCGTTGTGCGCTGGTAAAGTAAAGCCGGTTTCTAACCGAGTGGTATAGGGCGAGCGGAGCATGAGACGCTTTACAACTTTTCGAAGCAAAATGTTGGGCAACTTTTCGAAGCAAAATGTTGGGCTCAGTGGTAGTGGGAAACCAGAAAGCAGCCTAACCAACTACTCACAATAACCTCACCTTTCGGTCCGATAGTGTGAAATATTAAAATAAATGTAGTCATCAAAGTCTTAGGGCGAAATTATTAGACAAAATCGATAACTTAATTAAGTCAGACTTAGCATCAATTTTCCCCATCTAAAACAGTAGACAAATCGAGCCGAACAGAACAGAGTTATTTCAAATACCTCTTTTAATTCCTCCCAAAGTCTTTGGTAGTAATAATAAGTAATACCTATTTATTTTATATTAGGCATGCGGTGGGGAAGACCGGAAAGATGACTGTTTTCTTTTACCCGCCATTATAATAATAAAAATTTGGTTACTTTTTCAACAGTTGGATAATCTGATAAAAAATATATGAACGATGCTAGAAATTTATACCTCGTCTAAAAATCTAAAAATCCCTCATGAAGAAAACGTACCACTATTCTGAAGTGGTAGGTATGAGTGGTTTGAGGAGGTATAGTATGAGGTGAGTAAACCCCGGACATCCAAATATCCACCCTAGCCTAGTACGCTACGCAACTACAGATTCGACCGCGGTTACTATAATATTATGTACTTGAGAGAGTTATGTACATATTATAATAATATGTATAAGTATGATTTCCTGATACTTCACTTGTTCGAGTTCCAAGTTCAGGAAAGATTTTGCGAGTTAGAATAAAAATGTGTGAATCGTAATTAACACAAATATGATAACTTTAACTTTACTTTAGCTTTACCAATATGATGATAACTTTAACTTTAGATTTCCTTAATAATAATAATAAAATTACACTCGTTAGTGGAATTTAAACACCAGGCGAGGACTGTTATATTTAAATATAACAGTCTGAATAAAAGTGCAGTCACACATGAAGCAAATATTTAGGTACCTGCCGCCCATGAGTTGTTTGAAAATCTTTATTGCTGCACCTTGGTTCCTCTCATTTGCATTCACTCCTGGAATGTGGGAAGTTTTTAAAAAGGGAGCGCTTCCAAAGCCGAACACGGTTGCTTTTATTTTTTTGGATGTCAGCCGAACAGTTCCATTATTCGCGGAATTACTATTAATTTTTCAGTCTAATTTCACCTGCACTAATTTCAACCTAACCTAAGCCCCTCACCCAACCATCCTACCCAACAAACTGAAGTCAGTGATCTATCGTGCAATTTCACCTCGTTAACTTTACCTAACCCTACCTTTGCCCATTAAGTCTCATAAAAATAATTATTATTTTAGTTTAAAAATTATAATAATAATAAAAGAAAAAATCATTAATAAAAAAAATGTTACATCAGTTTAAAAAATTAAAAAAAAAAATTGACGAGAGCATGATTTGAAGACTTACCCTCAACACGCGCGTCATAAGCGACATGTTTATACCGCATCGCTACCCAACAGTTGAGAACGAGCGTCAAAATAAGTATTACATAAGCATGAGCAAAATTCCGCGAATAATGGAACTGTTCGGCTGACATCCAAAAAAATAAAAGCAACCGTGTTCGGCTTTGGAAGCACTCTCTTTTAAAAAAATCTGGTGTAAACATCACACGACTTTCCTTATCCCCCAAAAAGAAGTCGAATTCCGCCACTGGTGACTCAACGGTTACGGATACTTAAAAATCAGTGCCAAATTCGTAATCAGCACCTTAAAATCATTGGATTTGATATGTCGCAACCCCCATCTAGGGTAAATAATAAAAAAGTTAGTCCAAGCGGGTCCCCCCAAAATACCGGTAAATTGGGGCCGGGTTCCAAAAAGTTCAAGATATCAAAAAAATGATAAAAATAGACCCCTATTATTTTTTTAATCCGAGAAAATGTTGTTCTCTAACTTTTTTTGTATCTTTAACCAATTCAAAGAAGCGGCGGTTGCGGCCAATATTTGCGGCCCTGCGGCCGCATCTTGCGTCCGATTTCAACCAAAAGTTTCGTGGTTCGTCTGGTGTATAAAACTAATTTGCATACCAAATTTCAAGTCTCTAGCTCTTACCGTTCTTGAGATATCCTGTTTACACACACACACACACACACACAGACAGACAGACGCACGGACCAATGGCTGAAAACAACTTTTTTGGTATCCTGAGGCTATGATTCGTCCAGAAATGTGAAAAACTGGGTAGGTCAAATTTTCGACGAATACAATACTTTCCTTATTATAGGATAAGGAAAGTAAAAATACAGTTTGAACAGGCAACACTGTACCAACGAGGGACTGTAAAAAGTCCCTCGAAATAATAATTTTCCCTCTTCATTTTATCTGTATCATTCTTGCTTTTATCGATTCTCTCACAGATCTTATTCACCTCCCCTCTTTTGTAAACAGTGTGTTTCAGAAAGGGAAAAAGAAGGGAGCCAGTCCTTTTTTCAAGGTATTTTATTCATTTAAATTCTACCCTGTATTATCCATTGTAAAAAAAATCTGATAAGATGGTTGTATCCTTTGACCACTTCTTCAGCCTTATCTTTAACTGTCTGGTTCTCTGATCATTGAATCAGTCCCAGTCCTGCACTTGTACCAGTAAGAATCAAGATTCCACCGAGAGTCGATTCATTGTTATCATGAGTGATAAGAGATCGTGCGTGTTTTTTAAAAATTACTTCTCGAAGTGGTGTAAAAAATATTAAATTATTCTACTGATAAAAGTTCGGAGTACAGTGCTTTTTAGATTGTAAATCTAATTTTTTAGTGTTTTTCTTGTTTTAGTGTGCATAAATAATAATAGCTGTGAAAATTGTCAAAATGAGGCGTAACGTGAAATATCTATTGTTCTTTTCAATATCTTGGATGTTTGTTGTGGTTTATTATCTGCAGTCCATCAAGGATCCTTTGACACCCAAGGTGAGTGAGAAATTAATTTATTTAATGAATCATGTTGGAAAGTTTTTGAAGAAATAGCCACTGTCATCCTGCTCTTTAGATTTTAGCAGTCCCCAAAGCATATTATTTTTTATAATCCCAACAGCCTACTCAATAAATTGATCCAGTTTAGTAAGCTTTAGCTTTACTCAGGTTTACAAAAGTGATTTGGGAGCCCCTATCCAAAATACATTACAGTGGGTACCTAGGCATCTTAACTATCATATCTTTATACTTACTTAATAGCAAAGTCTAGTGAGTAAGTAAAGTATCTGTTTATTATGTCCTATCATGTGTGTGAATCTTGACTGAATACTTTATCTATGAAATTATTATAATATTCAAATTGAGAGCAGAAGTTGCTGAGGGAAATTTCTTTTTCCCTAACCAATTGAACTTGGTTTAAAAAAGCTCCATAGTTATCTTAAATGAACCTATCTTACCTATCTTAAATGAACTATGAAAAAATGTAAAACCAAGAAAATAGTCTGTCCTAAGAGACCGTGCTGGGATGCTTCAAGTTGGTTCATGTTTATCTCCATTACCCAAATGTTTCTCCATATTTAAAAACCAACTAATAACTCTTATCTTTTTACCATGTAATAACTCATTTCTAGCTTGTAGTTAGTATCTAAAATTATTTTAACCAATTTATATAAAATCCAACTCAGAGCAAATGTGGCATTTATTTTCCCAGTAGGTCTTAGCCAGCAGGTCTTATTAAGATGATCTTTTTTATTTTTGATCAGGAAATCAGTGGTATCTAACTAGATGTAACTTAATAATGTAGGTATCTGATAGAGAGCTATGAGGTTTACTGTAGGTAGATGGAATATCTGACAACTTTGAACTTTACCTTGACCAGTACAAAGTTTTTTTTGCATTTGGACTGACTTATTTCTTTCTAGACTTCTGAATGTCAAAATCAGCAAGATCCCCAAAAGTCAAAGAAAAGTGTTAAGGTATTTTTATAGGTACACACCTAGTTTTTTTAAAAAGGTTGTTTTTTTACATGATTCTTATATTATAACTTTTTTGTACGTAGGTATACATAGTTTTTGTCATTATTTTAAATTATAATAATTTAGGTACCTATTACTTTGAATGGCTTTGAAGGGATTTTTTCAAATGGTCACACTCACTCTTACCTGAGTGGTTCCATATATTATTATGATTTAAGATTTGATATGTATGTATACCAACTTATTGGTACATCTCTTCAATGATTGCTGATAGTATTATGCCACATCAAAATTATCTAATCAGTGTAGAACTTACTGCTGATATTTGATTATTTTATAATTATTATGAACTAGATCTCACTCACATAATATTCTGTGGTAAAATAATTAAAGTATTTTTTTGCAACATTCAATCATAATTAGTCATGTATTTTAAGTGCTAGAGTAACTCTAATAGCCTTAGATATAATTGGACACCTAGATCTAGCTTCTTTTCTTTAATTTATTATGTCATAGCATATAGCATATCCAAACAATCATTGTTTTCATCAGTTAATTAGGAGTTTCTTGATAGTTATTTAATTAAGAATTTGCATAACATCATCATTAACAACCTGAAGATAGTGTAATGAAATTTTTGTGTACTCAATGGAAATCTATTCAGGTACCTACATAGATAATAGTTTAACTCAGTACAAACTAGGAAAGATAGCTACGAATGGATTGTTGTTGGTTCTATTATTCATTCAGTGAAAATCTCCTGAGTGCAAATCATAAAGAAATAATTAGATTATTGGTATATATGGGTACTTAGATTGGCTTTATCATTCATGGATTGGGTGGATACACCTTTCAAGGAAAGGTTTTTTCCAGTTCTTTTTTGAAACTTTTCCTAATGGAAAAAGAAAATAATAATAATTTCCTAGTAATAATAATATAGAGAAACTAAAATTCAGTGATCTAAAGATTTAACCAAGCTTTTCATTTCATTTTCATAATTATTAGGTTTTATATCACTTATACAACTCATATGGTTGTATAACAATAGGAGTTTTACCCACCATTCAATTGACAACAGTAGAACTCACACAGATTCTTAAATTGAATTAAAAATATCTTAACAAGCATCTGAACAACAAGACCTTTCAATACCCCACTCGATAGGTTTCAAAATTAACATAATAATCGGCCCAGTTTTAGAGCTTTCTGGATTGGTCGATATGAATATGACCCCTAAGCTCGGCTATGAAATTCTAACCACTGATGGATTTGAAACCAAGACGATCACCAACCCATGTTTAACGTTTTGCAACTTTATAGTTTCTAGGGAGTCCAGCTAGAGTTGGACTCCCTAGAAATTTGGTTCCTGACATCATCTGTCTCACAGAAACATTTTTAACGGTCCAATGTGCCCACTGTGCCAACATTCCAGGATATGTCAACACTGCTAGCTACTACAGAGACTCTGGTACTTTAGGGGGTGGAGTCTCGTTATATGTGAGAGATACCTTGGACTTTATACCACTACACCTAGGTATAGACCCTGTTATGTTTAGTCTTGAATACACAGTAATAAAGTCTAATAAACTAAAAACAGCTGTTGTAGGTATCTATCGTTCAAACAACTCTTATAAATCTAACTTTAATGTTTTTATAGAACTTTTAGATAAGATACTAGAAAAACTGATTCACTTTAAATATTTAGCTATATGTGGCGACTTTAATATTAACATCTTAAGAGAAAACAGCATCAAGTCAAGGTTTACTTCCGTTTTAAACTTCTACAACTTGAAAAATAGCGTCAACACCTCTACAAGAATAACCTCCACGACCGATTCATGTATTGACAACATATTTATCAATTTTTCGCCTAAACTCTTACTCAATAACACCACCAACATTTTCTCAGGTTTGGGTGATCATAAATATGCCCAATTAGTTAAATTTAAAACCGATAGTTCTATCGAGACAAAGAAACTTCATATACGAAGGTACACATCAACTCAGATAGATAATTTTACCAGTTCTATCTCACATACTGATTTCTCGCCTATTTACTGTGCTGAAAGTGTGGACGAGCAACTTTCTCATTTTTATGACATATTTCTGTATCATTTTAACAGTCATTTTCCTCTCAAAGAAGTGACTGTGGGAGGCAGGAGTAAGAAGGATTGGATAACTAGAGGTATCCGAGTATCAAGCGAAAACAAACGTTCTCTTTTTTATCTAAGTCTTTATTTTCGGAATCCATTCTTCATTGAATATTATAACTCATATTGTAAAACTCTAAAGAAAGTTGTCCAAGCCGCTAAGACTCTTTTCATAGTAAAGAAAATCAAAGAGGCTCCTAAGGAGAAAAAGATAAAAACCATTTGGAACGTAATAAAGAGCCACTCTAAATCAAACAAACCAGTTACTCATAATACTCTTAAAGTGATAGTTGAAAACAAGGCATACGAAAATCCAGTAGAGGTAGCCAACCTTTTCAATGAGTTTTGGACTAACATTGCTGAACAATTGACTAATCAGTCAAACCATTCTACTTCTTCTCTCCCCTCTACCTCTTCTTCTCACCCCTCTACCTCTTCTTCTATCCCCTCAACCTCTTCTTGTCTCCCCTTTACCTCTTCTTCTCTCCCCTCTACATCTTCTTCTCTCCCCTCAACCTCTTCTTCTATCCCCTCAACCTCTTCTTCTCTCCCCTCTACCTCTTCTTCTCTCCCCTCTACCTCTTCTTCTCTCCCCTCTACCTCTTCTTCTCTCCCCTCTACCTCTTCTTCTCTCCCCTCTACCTCTTCTTCTCTCCCCTCTACCTCTTCTTCTCTCCCCTCTACCTCTTCTTCTCTCACCTCTACCTCTTCTTCTATCCCCTCAACCTCTTCTTCTCTCCCCTCTACCTCTTCTTCTCTCCCCTCTACCTCTTCTTCTCTCCCCTCTACCTCTTCTTCTATCCCCTCAACCTCTTCTTCTCTCCCCTCTACCTCTTCTTCTCTCCCCTCTGCCTCTTCTTCTCTCCATTCTACCTCTTCTTCTCTCCCCTCTACCTCTTCTTCTCTCCCCTCTGCCTCTTCTTCTCTCCCCTCTACCTCTTCTTCTCTCCCCTCTGCCTCTTCTTCTCTCCCCTCTACTTCTTCTTCTCACCCCTCTACCTCTTCTTCTATCCCCTCAACCTCTTCTTGTCTCCCCTTTACCTCTTCTTCTCTCCCCTCTACCTCTTCTTCTCTCCCCTCAACCTCTTCTTCTATCCCCTCAACCTCTTCTTCTCTCCCCTCTACTTCTTCTTCTCTTCAATCTACCTCTTCTTCTCTCCCCTCTACTCTCTTCTCTCCCCTCTACCTCTTCTTCTCTCCCCTCTGCCTCTTCTCTCTCCCCTCTACCTCTTCTCTCTCCCCCCCCTCTACTCTTCTTCTTTTCCCTATTTTTCCTCTTTGCCTCTAACCCCGACGTTCCTCCTATATCCTTGTACCTCTGTAGAATTATTAAAGGTCGTGAACTGCATGCAAAATAAAACATCGTGTGGTGACGATTCAATCCCAATCACAATAATTAAAAAGACCATTCATCTGCTTGTAGAACCACTGACCTTCATATTTAACTCTTCCTTTTCTTCTTCTACTTTCCCAAAACTGTTTAAAAGTGCAATTGTAACGCCTATCTACAAAAACAAAGGCACTGTAACCGATATCAATAACTATCGCCCAATCTCACTTTTAAACAGTCTATCAAAAATCCTTGAGAAACTAGTGGCGTATCGCCTCTCATGTTACTTGGAGAAACATGAACTGTTCTCTCCACATCAGTTCGGGTTTAGGCATGGCCGCTCCACTTCGGACGCAGTGTCTCACTTCCTCCTCAAGCTCGACAACTTACTCACTGACGGTCAACACGTGGTGGGTGTGTTCTGCGACTTATCGAAAGCTTTCGATTGTTGCGATCATTCTCTCCTATTAAATAAATTACCTTCTCTTGGGATCAGAGGAGCCGAGCTGGAATGGTTTGCGTCCTATCTGAGTGGAAGATACCAGAAAGTTAAAGTCCCGAGCTCCAATACACCTCCCTCAATTAGTCAAAGCTCGACTTTTGTTACCCCAAATTCTTCTCCTCCTTCTTTTTCTTCTTCTTCTGCCTTCCCTCTTCCTTCTGTTTTTTCTGACATTCTTACTGTGAAGGTGGGCGTGCCCCAAGGTTCTGTTCTTGGGCCGCTTCTGTTTCTCCTCTTTATTAACGACATTGATAATGCCGATACGTCAGCCCATCTCACACTCTTTGCTGATGACACCACCATCTTAGTGAGTGGTTGTGATCAAGCGGATGTTATGGCAAAGACAGAAGTGGTCATGACAAACATACAGAAGTGGTTCAGGACAAACAAACTCTGTTTAAACCAGAGTAAAACTTCATTCATGTACTTCCATCACACATCCTCTTCTATTCTACCTCCTATATCTTGTCAGGATTTCTCTATCTTTCCCATTAATGAAACGAGATTCCTCGGGCTTATGGTTGATAGTAAGCTTAGATGGAAAATTCACATTGAACATCTCACATCTAAACTAGCAACATCCATCTTTGCTATCGGCTCGGTCCGGAGGAATGTCGATTCCACTGCAGCTTTGCTCTCATACTTTTCCTATTTTCATAGCTTAATGTCTTATGTTATCATTTACTGGGGCTTTGCCCCAGAAGTGAAAGATGTATTTCTTTTACAAAAGAGAGCTCTGCGTGCTGTGTTTGGGTATGGAAGGAGAGTATCCTGTAAACCCTTATTCAGGACCCACGGAGTTCTCACTGTGTACGCGCAGATCATCCTAGATGTTTGCGTCCATATCTATAAAATAGCCCCCACCCTAACCAAACATTGCCAGATCCATTGTTATAACACCAGAAATAAAAATAACTTAATTACAAGCAACAACAAAATGATGGACAAATCGTTTTTGAAGGATGGTATTAAGCTTTTCAACAAAATCTCCCCATCTCTAAAAGATTTACCTTTACCATCCTTCAAAAGTAATCTCAAAGAACAGCTGGTGGGGCTAGCTCCTTACTCCTTCTCTGATTTCCTAGGATGATCTGCGTCTTCATAGTGAGTAATCAGTGTAATCACCTATATGACTCTCACTCTTTCTTTTACCCTCACACTCTCCTTTTTATCTCTCCCCCCTCCCTTCTCCTCTCTTTCTCTCGCCTCTCTCTCCTTTCTCTCTCTCTTTTTTTTTCTCTCTCTCTATCTCTATCTCTCTCTCTCTCTCTCTCTCTCTCTCTCTCTCTCTCTCTCTCTCTCTCTCTCTCTCTCTCTCTCTCTCCTCTCTCTCTCTAAAATTGGTAAGAGCGTAGCTGTCGTCATCATATTTTATTTTGTTTAAAACTATTTTTTTTCTTCTTTTACACATATTTTTAATTTTTAATATTTTTAGTATTTACATATTATATACATAGTCTTATTGTAATCTAGTAAGTAAGTACACATTGTAAACACCGTAAGGTAGAAAAATACAATAAAAAAACATTATTATTATTATTAAACTATAAAGTTGAAACTAGAGTTTTTTTTATTTATTATTAAACATATTAAATCAATTTTTCTGTCGAGTGAAGACAAGTGTTTATCTTTTTCTCAATTATATTAGATCAAGTTTTATTTACATAGAATTTATACATACATAGAAATTGAGATTAATAAAACAAAACTTGATCAAGGGCGGTACTAATACTACTAATGCCAACGGCATTTTCTTCCGCACCACCCTTGATAAAAAAAAACGTGCCATCTCTGCTTACAAAATCGTCGACTTGGAAATCGAACCGAGGTTATCCATGTAATAACTCCCATCAAGCCAGGAATGCTGCAGAGGCACTGTCTGCTCGTAGTATCAAGCGGAAGTGAAAAATCTCGTTAATGCTGGGATTCCTCTGCAAGACAATGGCTTAGACGTGATGCATAACTTTTTTTAATAGGTAGGTTTAATGCCATGTTTTCTCAGAGCCAGTACAATAGAGCTGTCCATGGAAGACTGAACATTAACCTAGGTCTGTATAACTAGTGCCTTGTGTACCTACATAAATACTTCTCGCGGGGAGGGACCCTAATCTGAACACTCAGCCATCTACTTAATATTAGTAAACTAGCTGCTAACCCGTTCTTTGGTAAGGAAAACCACTTCCAGGTGTGGCCGTTCTCTGTTTAAATTTAAAATGTACACACTTTCGGCCTATTCAGTATCTAGAAGAGTCCTCGATTTCTAGTGGAACCTGGATATAAGAGAACTCAAGGGATCGGAATTTTTTTCTTAAGAGTTTATTTGCCCTTATACAAGGTAGATGTGACCTGGAAATCGATCTCTTCTATCCAATATCGATATCTTATATGACTGTATCAGCTTCAATATTTAACAGAAGATCATATCAAAGAGAATGCCGTCGGCATTAGCACCGCCCTTGATCAAGTTTTATTTTATTAATGTCAATTTCTATGTAGGTATGTATTCTATGTAGCCAGCCTCCGTGGCTACATAGAACTACTGCCCGTAGTCCAGAGGTCTCGAGTTCGACTCCCGGTTGGGGCAGACTTTGCGAAGAAAATTCTGCCCCTTCCAAACACGTGAGGCTGGCACTTCCGGCCCTACCCAGGCTGGGTGAGGTTAATGTGGGTAGCTGGTACGATTCCCAGCGAATGGAGGGTAAAACCCCCGTCCTAACTATCTCAAATCAGGACGTTAAAACCGAATAGAATCAACTGGTCACAATAGATCTAATTAGGTCGCAGTGTTAATTGTAAGGGTTTCACTGAAAACCCTATGTCATTATGTAATTCTATGTAAATAAAACTTGATCTAATATGTTTAATAATGGTTTTCATTGTGCTTCACACTTTCGGGCCTCTGCGTCTTTTATAGGCCCCTCGGGTGGCATTTTAAACCTCTTGTTGATTTTTCCTTCTAAAGGTGTTTTCTTACTCTTCCATTGAGTTCCCTCTTTTGCTTTTTACCTCCATAAACACCATCAAACTTCCTCAAGTCATTCCTCAACCTACCCTGCCTTCAGTCCTACTATATCCGTCTCCAGAAAAATAGGTACTACAATACATCTTAATATATAAATGTCAAAGTCACTGACTGACTGATCATCACTGTTTCTCCGAACTGGTAAGTCCTAGGAAGCTGAAATTTGGTAGGTAGCTTTGTCTTATAGTCTAGATGTGCAATAAGACGGGATTTTTCGAAATTCCCACTACAACACCTGCCATTGGCGAAAAAGGACTTTTTGCTTTCACGGCCATGCCTCGGCCCGCAAAGCGGGCGACAGCCCGCTAGTCATTAATAGGGTTAAAAAGTATAATGTACTTCTATTGTACCTATTATGCAATCAATTGACCGTGGGTACAGCTAATGCAATTTAGGATAATAGATCTTGTGTCTCTCAGGGCGAGGTCGCGGTGTTGTCTAATCAAGGTATCTGTGGTCTTGACATTTAGGAGCACGCGGGCTTTTCTTCTGGTCACAGATTTGTCAGGGGTGGAACTATGCTGTCATATTTATAAAAAAAAGACATGAAAAAAAGAAGATAATACTATTTGCTGCAATCCACCACATACTGAAAAGTACATTGGATTGCAGTAAACTATTAAATATTAAATGAAGGATGTGCATGAATGTTAAAATAAAATATTATAAAGTTATTGAAAAAAAAGTACTGTGGTCAGATATTTGTACTCGTGAGAATCAGGGTTCAAACACCTGCAATTAAAAGTCATATTGTTGTCTTATTTTCTACTTGGTACTTCTAATTCCTGGTACCTAGCTCAGTGGTCAAGGCGTCGGTCTGGTAAGCCAGAGGTCGCGGGTTCGTAAACCAGCCGGGCCATCACAAGTGATCCTCCCATTTAAGATTTTGACCGCACAATAATACCTCTAGAGGTAACTGCTGGAATAATGGGACTTACTAGTCCCAGTTGGGTAGAATAAATAAGGCGATATTTTTATTAGTTTGTCAGTTATCATTTTTTTGTGTTAATAACTATCATGAAATTACAATTACTCAAACTCGCTATAGTCTTTCCTCAGTGGGGTAGTATGAAAATATAAATAAGACATTATTATTCTAATCTGGTTTCTGATCACTGGTTTGTCAGGGGTGGAACTTGAAGTATGATTGAAGTAAATTATTTCACTTGTGATTTTCACAGATGAATAGTCCATTCGCTTTCTATTGGCCTCTGAGTCCTCTGACTTGTCAGGTGAACTATGAAGTCAGATCAGATTGTATGAATGAGAAGTGGACCCTATAGACCACATTATGAAACAGTATTAGTGTCAAGCTAAGCTAGACACGCCCTCAAGTCGAGGTGTCAACCAATCACAGCGCACTAGAGCCCGACTTGAGGGACAGTCTGGCTTATAAAGTTCCTTCTGTTTAATAATTCAGTTTTCAGACTCTATGAACTTATGAAGTCAGATAGTCTCGATTTCTAGAACTAGTTCTGAATTGTTCGTTTCTGGGTTCAAAAACAAGTTAGTTTGTGGTCTGATTATCTTGTAATATTTTACTAGAGCCGTGACTGTGGAGTTCTATAGCATGTGGTCCAATTTGAAACTCATGTAGTTGTGGTTTTCAATAACGTTCAAATCATGGTGTAACTATAGAGTTCAAAACCTTAAAGATTCTGCTTTATGCTCAACTTATTATTTCCAGAAGTGCTTCAACCTCTTTTATAAATTTTATTTATCCATCTCTTACCACCTACCTACTTACCTGCCTACTTACTTGGTCATAAGACATCTCTCACCACCATTTCCACCCCTGCAATATGGATATAAATATAATTACCAATTTACCACGGCTAATTAACACTCATACACAACTACACATACAGAATTCAATTATTAGGTATAGTTATCGCCCTTTGCCTCAAGCAACTACTGTCCATACTCAACATTTTACAACATGCTATTCTCCCACACCCACTGAACCTTAATATTATTATTTATTACTTCTCTCTTTCCGTCTTACTATTGGAATCGGTGTGGCACCTATATTAAGACTAGCTGGAACACACTGCATTTCGTTGCAAGAAAACTATCCTAAAAGTTTGCCAGCGTGTCGATAGCACGCTGAATACACCCGCTAATATGTCAA
The DNA here is from genome assembly GCA_024516035.1 of Bactericera cockerelli. NCBI lineage: Eukaryota > Metazoa > Arthropoda > Insecta > Hemiptera > Triozidae > Bactericera > Bactericera cockerelli. Next base: position 50,388,476 of record CM044955.1, read on the forward strand.
TGAAGTTAAGCAACGCCCCGCGAGGTTACGCCTGGGTGTCTATTCAAATTCATAACCTCGTTATGCTGTCTATTCCCGTCTCAACTCAGGCTGGATGCCGATGCCGGTCGAAAATTCTTGTATTTTTTCACTGTGGCTGGCGTCACCTTGGCTAATCTTAGCTGCAGTCAACCGCCCTCTGCCGTACACAGCTATTGTCAATAGCCAACACTTACTGCCAGTATCCGCACCTTCTGAACACCCACAACATTTGTAACTGTCTACTATTATTAGGATAGGTGGTATACCTAATTATTAGAATATTATGTGGTTATATTGTAGTGAGATTGGCAGCTCATGCAGTGATCACGAGGGTTGAACAAGACTCTGTACTCTCTGGTAATGTTGTAGTGGGAGTGGTAATCCTGTGATCACATTAGCACAACAGGCTAATTTTAGGATCTGTTCTCTGCAGAAATGAAAACTTCTATGTGCCGTTGACCACCAAGGTTATTGCTTTGGTTAAGGCCCTAATGTGTTATCTCAGGTAGCATAGGAATCCGTTGGTTCGAATCCCATCCAATGTATGAATGTTTTCTCATTCATTTGAAACTTTGAGCTTATAAAGTAATAGTAGGTATCTACCAATACAACGGCTGGAATTATTATCTTGAAAATTGGGAATTTTAAATAAGTTATTCAATTGTAAAAATACACAGCGTTTATTATTAGCTAATATGTATGTAGATGTTGACAATTCACATACTCAATTTTCAATATTTCTGAAAAATAGAAAGGGAAAACCATGCAATGGCTGAGATTCGAACCCCCAAACTCTGACACCACCTGGTGCCTATTGCTTGTCAAACAAGCTCTTTATAACTCTGAGTACTTAATGTGGAATTTGCATTACATTTGTGAACTTGAGCTACTATAAATATGCAGAATTTGCAGATTATGAAATTAGTGCAATGGTGTCAACGGTCATCTATTAAATTAGAGTTATTAGATTAGAAGTATTAGATTATACCTCAGTAATGTCATAACAAGCGGTACTAATCTATAGCTGGATATGAATGCCAAATTCCATGCATTCTGGTATTTGCAAAGAAATGTTGATGCATAATAGGTATATCATAATATTATTTTATAGATCTTAGAACACCCGACCATAATATATGTATCACTTTCAATAAATCAATACCCATACAACTCATATTGCAGAACCTATTAGACTATTTTACTATTATACTCCTAAAACCAATGTTGGAACTTCATATTATGTGCTCTTCTTGTACAATGTAATAATAATAACACTCTTTAGTTCAAGGTAACCACCAGGCGAGGTTAATGCTCAAAGCATTTTCTACCACCTAACTCTCTGAGTGATATTATTACGTGGTCACAAACTCAAATTAATGAGGAAAAATTCATGCACTGGGTGGGATTCGTACCAACGGATCCCTACACTACCTGGATTATCAGACTAGCACGTTAATCACTTGACTACAGTGCATAATGTACATGTGATAAGAAGTATAAATAATTTGTGGTGATCTGGTGATGCAAGAATCTCTGCACAATTTTAGTGGGTAGCACTAATCGCACCATCATTGAGAACTTCACTTTACTCTTCTACAGCCTTTACATTATTTTGTTATATATATACAATAATTATACATAGTACATACTCTCCAATCTCTGTACGCTGGTAATGCCATCACTGGTCGTCACTCCGAGTGACATACTAGTAACTATCTACTCGTTATTCCTCACGAGGATGAGTGGATCCAAGAGATTCAAACATACAAGTTCAGAGCATTTTCTGCTCTGTACTTGCCACGGTATTTATTCCACTCAGCCACGCGGTTACTATGTCCTTCATCGTTTATCAGCATCTTCGACTGAGAGGAATGCATCTTATGTAATACATAGCTGCCTAATAGTTCCTACTAACAGCGGTACACACACAATTGCACACACATTTGAATATCATGTTCCACAAATACCTACAGCACACTGGATCCGCTTTGAGGCAGCAGGAAGAAGAAGAAGAACTATAAAAACTCGTGAGGACAATGCACTTCCGATATGTTAGCCAGCAGATGGTTGAAATGTTGATTTGAATAGACTAAACTTGTGTGAACATCACACGGCTTTTTGTTACCATGAAGGATTTTTTTTGACCATGGTCTTATCGGAAAATTGTTATAGGTCTGGATTGTCTGGAGTTGAAAAATCTGTGTATTGTTGAAACACCGAGAAGAACTGAGAAAGTTTCTTTAGTTTAGGAACTTTAGGATATGCCGCGGACTGTCCCTCAAGTCGGGCTATATAGTTATCATATTTGATGTGTTGATCACAATCATGATATCACAACTACTCAAATTCGCTTTACTAAATTTTTCTTAACTTGGGACTTGAACCACCGACCTCCAGCTTACAAGTTCGCAGCCTTATCGATCAAGCTACTGAGGTCGGTAAGTCGGGCTCTAGTGCGCTGTGATTGGTTGAAACTCCGACTTGAGTTTGGGTCTGGCTTATCTTAAATTTAATTTATAAGTATAAGTATAAGTAGTGCTTTATTTAGACTGTCAGCGCAAGACAGGTAGTCCCATTATTCGTCTAGATATATATTATTATCCGCTCAATTTTGAAAAAATAACTGATTGCAATGCTCTTTATACCTTACAGGTCTTAAAAGTAATAATGGTAATAGATATGAGGATGTTTGTATAATATGAACTCAGCATATTCGTTGAGTGTTTTGTATGTAAATAAAACATGGGCTTTTAAAATATAAACAAAATAGGCAATAAAAGATTATAATTAACTATTGGAGAAGAATTGAAGATCCCATAAGAACTATGAATAGAATACAAACGAGTAAAGTAAAAGTACCCTTAAATAGAAGATTACCACAAGGCGATGTTAATGGTCGGAGCAATTCTTCCACCTGATGATTTGATTGACCTGATCCTCGGAGGGCTATTACTACTTGCGTAAATTCCGCGATGTAAGGCAATGCCTCGAGTATAGAGTAGGGTTAGGAAAATGAAATACAGGCCATGCCTCCTTACGCAACTAGTGTACAGCCACTATTATGTGGTCACATACTCAAATAAATGATGAGCAAAAATACATGCATTTTGTATTGGATTCGGATCCTTGGTACCCACGCTGTCTGGATTACCAGAGCACCTTGACCACCTGGACCACCAATGCTTGGTAATATGTAGTCGGGTGTGTGCTAAAATGCTCGAAGTACAGTCGAACTTAGATGAGTAGAATTCCTCGTTGTGGGAAGTACTGGTTGTGACCCCTGGAAGACCAAAACCGTGCAACATTCAAGACACGGAAGAGAATGCCGTTGGCATTAGCACCGCCCTTGATCAAGTTTTGTTTTGTTAATTTTAATTTCTATGTATGTATATATTCTATGTTATTTGTAAATAAAACTTGATCCAACATGTTTAATAATAAGACACAATTGTTGCGCAACGTCTCTATGTAGGCGGCCACAACACGGACCCTGGGCCTGGAGCCTAGTACCTACACCAAGATATAGAGTGTACAGACTATTTTAGGGACTTCCTTCAGCCCGCTTACATTTAATAACATAGTTAGAGTAACCTACCTCAGTGGTTGGATCTATAAAGCGGCGGACATAAAACCAAGAGGTCGGTGGTTCAAGTCCCGGTTTCAGCGTAGATTTAGTAAAGCGAGCTTGAGTAGTTGTGATATCACGAAAGCGATCAACACAAATATGATAACTTGAAAGAAAAAAAAAAACATGTTTACTGCGTGGTACCGGGTCTATCCTAAGGTTGAGGGTTTCGTTCCGTTGTGTCCCCGCACTATATGATGATAATTCAGGTAATATTGACGTTCATTACCCAGAGCCAGAGAATGACCCGTGTCACATAACAGTACCGAGGGCAGTATTAATGCCATGGGGACAGCGAGAGTACTGCGAGTATATGCGTCATGTTGAGGTGACAATGGCAATGGTCGTTACAGGTAAAGGTAGGGAGGTCCGCAGAGACCTCCGCTGACCTGTGACTTCAGCCAACTTTCACACGTAGGAGTTACAACAGCTGCAGTAGAAATGACTAAAGTTACAACAGCTGCAGTAGAAGTTACTAAAGTTACAGCAGCTACAATAGAAGTTACTAAAGGTTCAAGTCCCGGTTTCAGCGTAGATTTAGTAAAGCGAGTTTGAGTAGTTGTGATATCACAATAGTGATTAACACAAATATGATAACTTTTTTTTACTAAAGTTACAACAGCTACAGTAGAAGTTACTAAAGTTACAGCAGCTGCAGTAGAAGTTTCTAAAGTTACAACAGCTGCAGTATAGAAGTTACTAAAGTTACAACAGCTACAGTAGAAGTTACTAAAGTTACAACAGCTGCAGTAGAAGTTTCTAAAGTTACAACAGCTGCAGTAGAAGTTACTAAATTTACAACAGCTGCAGTAGAAGTTACTAAATTTACAACAGTTGCAGTGGAAGTTACTAAAGTTACAACAGCTACAGTAGAAGTTACTAAAGTTACAACAGCTACAGTAGAAGTTACTAAAGTTACACTACAACTTGGGTATTGAAGTCACGAGCAAGATACTCAGTTGCTCACAGACTGCTCAGTATAATGTCCAGCTTATAGTACAAGCTTAATATAGTTAGAGTGAGTGTTCCATCGTTTTGCAAGGTCCAAGGATGGAAAGTGGATAGTTTTATGGCACTTACAAGTTCAAAGGATAAATGCAGTAAAGCTGGAATCCTCAGGACTGAATTATGTAAAAGTATTACGTTTTCGATATTTTCGTGTCATGCTCGTAAAATGGTGTACGAGTATTACGTGTTTTATTGTATATACTGCTTGTGGTCCAAGTTGCTTGCTCATCCCGAAGTCAATGACGAGGTGCTTCATTAAATTGTTAGCATTATGGAACCCCTTCCTTGTGTTGTGCTGACTTTTTAAGCACCTTATTATAACACAGGATTGGATTTTAAGATAAACCAGACACGCCCTCAAGTCGTAGTTTCAACCAATCACAGCGCACTGTAGCCCGACTTGAGGAACAGTCTGGCATATCTTAACTTTCATCCTGTTTTATAATTCGCCCCTAAAGCGCTAAAGGTACGAATCCTGCTATGTATCTCGAGGGCAGGCGCTGACCACTCCTTCAATGTATCTTCAATGGGATGACTTAGCCCGCGATATGTTTCCGATGCTTCATGAATATCATCCCGTTATTGTCAACACGATCATCATATTGTTCGAATTGAGTTGATGATAGACTGTGAGAATAAAGGGACTCTTTTAGTCACATTCTTGCAGGATAAACAGAGTATTGTATTTTATTGATGATAAAGAAAGCAATGCTGGAAAAATTGGTAGACAGCGTACCAAGCTTCTTGAGGCATGTTTTTAGACATTCAAAAGTAAATGCGCCTAGGATTCTTAGTTGACTACCAGATACTGACCAAATAAAGGACTTCTTTTTACTCTTTTAACAGATTTACTACTTTTAGTAGAATACTTAGGAATTTATTAATCACTATCGGCCGAAATACTTTCGATTATTTACCTGAAATGGAGCTCTGATAATAATGTCTTCTTCTTTTACTTTTTTTTTTTATATCAAGGGTGGTGCGGAAGAGAGCATTAGCACCGCCCTTGATCAAGTTTTGTTTTATTAATTTCTATGTATGTATATATTCTATGTAAATAAAATTTGATCCAATATGTTTAATAATAATAATGTATCAGACGGTGCAGCATTAGATTATACAATACCGTACTCTGTTTATATCCTGCAAGAAAGATACTAAAGAGTCCCTTTACTCTCACAGTCTAAACAAAGTCTCATTTATGGGTGATGATCTTTATTTTTAATTGTTATTACCGTCTTGTTAATTTGAAATAAATAAATGCTTTCATCTTCATTATCTTCACCATCGTCAATATCTTTATCAGTAAGAGATTCCAGGTGCCGGAAGCATGTAATCTGATCCTGGTATGAAATCTGACCCGCCCTGGAGTATTTAAGTTACAGAAGAAATACCTACCTATCAACACATGTATACAACTATACACAGATGTATATTGAAATATACATATTTATAAACAACATATTGGTCGGATTCTCTAAAAAATATTATGTACCTACAGAATTACATACAAACACATACGGAGAAAAGAGGCAATATATATAGGGTTAAACGTATGTCTTCTTCTTCTTTTAATCTGTCTTATCCCGCTCAAGCAGGGTCGACGTTGTTCAACCTCATGGTTGAGGTGTTGGTTTTGGCACATTTTTTACGGCTGGATGCCCTTCCTAACGCCAACGATTCTTTTTGATTTAACGTCCTGGATTAGGACTGGGAATTATACCAGCTACCCACATTAACCTCACCCACCCTGGTTAGGGCCGGAAATGCCAGGTTCACATGTACGGAGGGAACATAATTTTCTGTGAAAAATCTGCTCCGACCGGGGATCGGACTCAGGACCTCTGGACTACGGGCAGTAGTCACAACCGTTACGCCACGGAGGCTGGCTGTAATTATGTACATAGTATGTTGGGTACTCTCAGATGAGGTGGTTATTCAACAGCCCGACTTAACTGCTTAGAAATTCTCATGTCCACCGGACTGGATGTGTTAGATTCTGATTCCTATGTTGAATAATGAGGGCAGCAACTAATGTAATGCTCAATAGTCGATTTGAATCTTCAATAGTAGGTATGAATGTTCAATAGTCGATAAAATTATACTAGTGAGCTCACATGACTATAATAACGTGTGTGCATGATGTTAATGTACTTGGTTCATTGTATGTACAATGTACATTGTATGTATGTACATTGTACAATGTACATTGTATGTATATTGTTAATGTAATGTACCACTCACAGATTTGTTCATTTATTTCAATTTGTATGTAAATATTCCATGTATATATACAGGGCTTCCATAAAGTCTCACTCAGGCCTGGGTTTCTCCAAAACGACTCAAAATATTAAAAAACGCAAAAAACCTGTATTCCTTTATTTTTAGGGAAATTATAATTTTTAGCAAAAAAAAATCGGACGTCCTGGGTAATATCCATATTTTGACCTAAACTCGTTGAAATTTGTTGATAAGAACACTAATTAGATATTATTGTCATTCAAATCAATGAACCTAATAATAATACTTATCTATCTGTACGATAGATAGGTATTGAAATTTGTTGATAAGAACACTAATTAGATATTATTGTCATTAAAATCAATGAACATAATAATAATTATCTATCTGTACGTAAAATTATTTATCTAAATACATACCTACCTACTCATTTACCTATCTCTGTTTCAACTGCGGGAAAAAAACTAAATTTACAAATTAAATTTGACTTTTCTTGACTAAAAAGACGTCACTCCGAACCGATATATTTCGTTTACTTATATTATTATTATTAAACTTTTTAGTAGAAGGACATAATTATGTACAAAAAAAATAATGGTAAAATTAAAATACAAAATTGACAATATAAATACAAACAGGAAAAAATGAACAACATATTATATAAATATACAGATGTCCTTTTTAAAGGGCGGGTTATTGCCTATGGCAATCTCTTCTACCCAACTTATACGCACATTAGCACATACACCACAGGCGTATCAAACGTGAAAGCTAATAAAGGATGTTCCTTACCATGGCTGGGGTTCGAACAGTGGCTCCAAGATAGGATCTTGAATTTTTATAGCCTCCATAAGGTCTTATCAGGATTGCGAATCTAATGTACCCCGCCCACTTGAAGACCACCTAGACCACCTGGACATTAGTCTACTATCTGGTCATCTGGGAATTATTTGTGCAATGATCCTGTACAAAATTGCGGTAGGTACATGGTTTTTCATTCATGTGCAAAAAGTTTATCTAGCATTGTAAGAATCTAGCATTTTCAGATTCTAGCATTGTAAGAATCTAGCGTTGTAAGAATCTAACATTGTAAGAATCTAGCATTTTAAGAATGTAGCATTTTCAGAATCTAGCATTGTAAGAATGTAAGAATCTAGCATGGTAAGAATGTATCTCTTGGTCACTGGGAGGACAGACCCCAAAAGCCAGTAGGCTCATAAGGGAACATTGGTAATGGAGATATGTATATTATGCAAAGTAAGTATCATATTTGTTTACACCGCAATAAAATACATATTCTAATGTTCATGCATGGTTTGATATTACATAAATACATTAATATGAAGTGTATAAGGTACTTGAGGTACCTACTAATACATTTCATAAAATTCAATTTATACACCTTCCTCTTTTACTTTTTCAAAAAGGCGGCGGACTTGTAACCTGGAGATCGGTGGTTCAAGTCACAGTTTCAGCGTAAATGTTGTAAAGTGTAATATCGCGAAAGTGATTAACACAAATATGATAACAATTCAATTTATACATACAATTTTCTGTTCATACTGATTCATACTGAACAAGACTGTCATGAACTCATTAGTTTTCATAATATTGGTCTGTGATAATTATACAAGTTTGTATGAAGGTTTTTCGTTGTGGTCGAGATGTGCAATGAGAAATTATTTTTAACTCCAAAGAAGATGTCGAATCTGTGGAATTACCGACCTGCAGCTTAATTTTATTTTTCTTTTACTTAAGTCTCTTTTTACAATCGAGTCATTCGAGACGGGCATTATACTCTCTATTCACATTACCCTCACTCAGCCTTGGTAGGATCAGGAATAGTCAGCATCACGGTGATTTGAATTTGCGTGGTCACAAAGTGACTGCTAACCTCGCCGGCGTTGCTTATCTTTAGTGATCGACGTGCCATCGACGCTGGCTGAACGAAAGAATTTGCTTGCAACGGTTCAAGGTAGTATTCTTGTACAATGTACATTATAACAGTCCTAATTATGAATACAGATGGATCAGACGAAAAAAAAATATATTAAAATCCGTGCTTGATATAACAATTCTCAGTATAAAAAGATGAATCGTACGATAGCGATAGGTTTAATTGAAAACTTCGGTTAATTAACCCATCAACAGTTTACAGTAATTGAAACATTGCAGGGCACGTAGGCAGGAAAAATTAATGAAGCCAATGAATATACCAGTGCTCGTAGGATCGCTGAAGTTAAGCAACGTTTAGCGAAGTGAAGACTTGGTAGGTAACTACTGAAATTCGAAACCTGGATGTTTCCGACCCAACCGAGGGTAGCTGGTTTTCTGATTTTCCTTCGAGTGGATGGTTAAACCATCCTTATCAAATGACCTAGATGCTAGAGATGTTAGGCAGACAAAACTACAAGTAATAATTAATCCATTAACAGTTGCAGTAATTGAAACTAGACACGTAGGCATTAAAAATTAATGAAGCCATAGAAATAATTAACCTTGTGATTGAAGATATCTTGGACGGTTAAAAATAGTAATTGTGGCTTCCATTTAATTGAAACCTTATAAGCTGTTATCTTCTTGTCTTATCAAATAAGTACCTAATATAATTAAAAAAAAAATAGATACCTGCACAGTGAAATTAGGTACTTATCATATACATACGTACAATTGTACCAATGTATATTACCTTGTACAATGTGCTCTGGTCGTAAAATCTTTTTTTCTGGGTTTCTATATGCATATTCCTATGAGAAGTTTGGTGAAGATCGGTCAAAGCATTTGAGAACGTATAGAGAACATATCTTATATCAACATACAGATAAACTGTTAAATAAATAGACACTTATTTATATATTTAACTTATTTATTATGTAAGTCACAGACTTGATCAAGGTCCATTCCATATATTATGTAAATTCTTCATCAAGGCTTCTTGATCTTGTTTACTCATCTTTAAAGTCGAATCCTTTCTCTTTCAAAAGTTAATGGGCAACCAAACTTGACTTCTGAATGAAATAAATAAACATGCTTGATAAACAGAACACCCATCAGCAAGATAGAATATTACGTATGATATTAACATCTTCTTCTTATCTCACGTTGCCTTTTCGCAAACCCCAAACCTAATTCTTGGGGGCAAGGACTTCGACTGTTAGAGATCTCTCTTTAAATAATAATAATATCGCCTTATTTATACTGCCCGATTAGGACTATTAAGCCCCATTATTCCAGCAGTAAGCCCAAGACGCATTATTCTGTGGTAAAAATCCCAAATGGGAGGATAACTTTTCATGTCCCGGCTGGGTTTCGAACCCGCGACCTCTTGAATCTCGGGATTCACAGAGTGCCGCCTTTACCACTGAGCTAAAATAAATTTCCATAAAAAAAAAATTTGTCATAAGAATTATAAGATGCATACATATTATAAAATCAAAGTAATGTTATTTGTAATATTTTTACGTAAAACTAGGTTCTTGTATTTATTTAAAAAGAATTCTAGTTTTACAAAAAAATATTGCAACCCAAACTTAACCATTGGGGTCATACGTTAATATAACACATCATGTAAAATATGTAATACAATCCATATGTAGTCTGGTTTATTGTGTTTTAGCTTTCTGAATGGTCCATACTTTGGTCCATTTTGTCTGTCCCGGTAGCTCAATGGTAAAGGCGGCACTCTGTGAATCCAGAAAATCCAGGTGTCGTGGGTTCGAAACCCAGCCGGGACATGACAAGTTATCCTCCCATTTGGGATTTTACCACATAATAATATGTCTTGGGCTTACTGCTGGATAATGGGACTTTAATATTCCTAATCGGGCATTATAAATAAGGCGATATTATTATTATTATTATTATTACTTGGAAAAATACTTTCATCATCATAGTGAAAATGATGATAAAGTGGGCCCGAATATAATTTAAGAAATCTTTTGGGCCGAAAATTTGGCATTTTTATACCACGAAAAAGGACGGACTCGAAGGAGTATTTTTTGGGATAAAGATTATGTAGATTTGATACCACATTCTCTATTACTACACTTCGTCTCAGATGTACATATTTCATTAAATTACATTTTTGTAGATGTCATTGCTGCAGATGCAACTGAGTGCAACCTACACCGATGCATTTAAGACAACAAGATTTAAAAATTAATTAATTATATAATAAAAACGATGTCTACATTTATTTATTTAAATTTAAAAAAATATTATTTTTTTGTAGATATCATTGCTGCAGCTGCAACTGAGTGCAATCTACACCGATGCATTTAACGATAAAAAGATTTAAAAAATAATTAAGTACATAATAAAAACGATGTCTGCATTTATTTATTTAAATTAAAAAAAAAATATTCTAAGAAATGCGTCGGCGAATGCATCTGTAACTTTACCATGGCAGGGCATTTCTAATCTAATATTCCGAGAGACAATAAATATTCTAATTTAATATTCTTTCACCAGAAATGCGTCGGTGACTGGTCTGACCTTATGAGGTCCAGGTCTTCAGGGTTGCCCGGATCACCTCCTGGTATCCTCATCCCAGAGTTGTTATGAATAGAAAGTATATGAGCAGGTCGTGACTCGTGTCCTGGCCATAATCTCTTACGTAAACAGACCCTGGGCTTCACGAGTCCATAGGACACTCCATTGAGCTTACCCTACGGGTCGAATAAGATAGCTAACAGGAATTATTATTATATTAGCACAGTGGTTAAGCACTCGCTTGCCATGCGTAAGGTCCCACAGGTTCAATCCCGCGTGCCGACAAAAAATTGTATTCTTAATCCCCTCAAAAACACCACTTCGTGGTTACAAAAGGAAGAATGCCCCACTCAATAGAATGAATATAATTTGCTAAAAATAAATGGTATCACATTGAGAACACCTTTACCCCCTCTCTTTCTATTTCTCTGCACTCCTCTCTGAATGTATTCCTCTTATGTTTATCTTTCTTTATCCTTTCTATAGGAGTCGACTCAAACTTGATTTCTCTTTAAATTTACTTGTTGAACGGCAATTTAAAAAACTGGCGGTCGGAGTATGATTTTTCTGAATTTATTTGATTTGAATCGAGAAAATTACTATCTTACCTATCTAGTGTCTTAATTGCAAATCACAATAAAGGTAATTTCAATTTTAGTATATATATGTATTTTTATATCATATTTGTGTTAATCACTTTCGTGATATCACAACTACTCAAAATCGTCTTACTAAATCTACGCTAAAACCAGGAGTTGAACCACCGACCTTCAGGTTACAAGTCCGCCGCCTTATCGATCAAGCTACTGAAGTCGGTTCAATTTTAGTGTATTTTGTGTTACGTTATGCTTAGGTATTACAACAGTACACTTATACGAAGCTCGTAATCCTTAATAATTAGGAAGACAAGTTGAATTTTTTCATTTATATCATTAGTACCTATGATTTTCTTCGTGTTATCATGGTGTCACAACTCATAACTTCAGTGGGTAGCACAGAATTTCTGTTCCTTGCTCGTAATTCCGCCTCTGATCGTGTGGCTGGGTAGACATAAAAAGTCTACCCAGTTGGAATTTGACGGTAATAAGTGTAAAGTTGTAAAACGTTTGTAATGAATTGCTGTCTATCAAAACAATTAATATAAGCGTAAAACATGCACATTAATATTCCCGTCATAAACCGAGACCATTTATGCCACTGTTGGTAATGACATAAATTTTAAACCACCTGAGCTCTAACACAACAAACAGTTACTAGATGAAAAGAAAGTGATGTATGACATTATGCTGATCATGTGACGTCATAATGAGATATTATTGACCTTGTGACGTCAGAGATTTTCTGTAGATTTACTGGGTGTTCTAAGTTAAATTGAAAACTTTCGTTTGCATAGCTTTTTTCTTACAGTTATAGCGACTAGCTATAACTCTACTACTGAGTATTTTTTTTTTAAGTTATCATATATATGTTAATCACTTTCACGATATCACAGCTTTATTAAATCTACGCTGAAATCGGAACTTGAACCACCGAGCTCCAGGTTACAACTCCGCCGGCTTATCGAAGCTACTGAGGACAGGTCGGTAGTTATACTTATAATATTTATAGTGTATACTACCTATTTCTACCTGATTTTACACATTAATAAACTAGTAATTTCTACCTCTACCTTCGCACTCAACTGGAGTCACCGTGGCCAAGTGGGTAGCGTACTAGGCTTCCACGTACGGTGACATGGTTTCGATCCCCAACAGAGCAGGATTTTTTCTACTCTCTAATACTTGGAAGTCTGCTTTTATGTGAGCAGTGACCAGTGGCGGAGTTCTAGGCAAAAATACTTCCGATTTCTAATATTAGAAATTTCTCGGAAGTAATAAGATATAATAGAAACGGAAAAGCCCAATAATTCTGCACTACCCACTTAAATTGTGATATTATAACACGAAGAAACACATTTTTTTTTTTTTTTTTTTTTTTTTTTTTTTACCTTCGCACTAAACTATAGTAATGCTGGGCTCAAGTAGTGAACTCTAGATTTTTATCCTTTTGATGAAACCATCTCTTACCTTTTATCTTGTGGATCGCAAATCCACTTTTCATTCAATTTACCGTTTCTCATCCGCCACCCGGTATGCTGACCTTGTGACGTCACGGGCACCAGATCAGGCCAAGATAAACAGTCTGAAGGTCGCTGGGGTGGTGGTTAGGTGGTTAAGTATAGGAGACAGCCGTCTGGGATGCGTAGGGGTCCACTGTCCAGGTTGCTATTCATAGTCAAGGCCATACGGTAGTGGTTGAATGGTTGACACTCGGTTTGGTCTGTGTGTGGGACGACTACCAGGGAGGGGACCTGCTATTAGCCGACCTAGCTCGCTCGCAGTTATTTATATAGAAGTGCAAAATCCTTTTTATACCTATATATCTTTGTTAGCGGGCTGTCGCCCGCTTTGCGGGCCGAGGCATGGCCGTGAAAGCAAAAAATTTCTTTTTCGCCAATGGCAGGTGTTGTAGCAGTGAGAATTTCGAAAAAAAATTATTGCACATCTAGACTATAAGACAAAGCTACCTACCAAATTTCAGCTCGCTAGGTATTACGGTTTGGGCTGTAGAGCGATGATCAGTCAGCCAGTCAGTCAGTCAGTGACTTTGACATTTATATATTAAGATTTGTATTATATGATGTTACGATTTGCAAAATACTTTTTAATGTGTCATGTGTTCGGTAATTTCGATTCATTTTCGAGTTTGTGGCCACATAATAATAAGACTCTGAGAGTTAGGTGGTAGAAAATGCTTTGAGCATTTACCTTCGCCTGATGGTGGTTACCTTCCACTAAAGAGTATGATTATTATTAATAATCTCACTTTAAACTTGAACACAACTAGCAATGTGTCAAAGTTGAAAGTAAGAGGAGATGTCTGGAGCTCAGAGAAACGAAGATTCACACCGTGAAGGCATAGTTCAGAATATCTTCTTTTAAATGATAATGTAGAGTATTACATTATAAAATTGCTCTTGTACCAGTTTAGAAGAATTTCTGATAATAAGCGAAGAAATTCTTCTAAAATGTAAATATACTAATAATGTATCATCTTCTACAAGAAAAGAAGGAAAATAAACATGTACCTATGTGTTAATATTCTGCACATTTTATGTAAATTTAGACCGTCTAGTTGTAAATTTTATGTATATTGAGACCGTCTAGTCGTAAATTTCATGTAAATTGAGACCGTCTAGTTGTAAATTCTATGTAAATGGAGAATGCATGGATGCAGAAAGCGGGCGAAATGATCAGAGGTCGTGGTTTCTCACATGGCTGCCCCCAGCTTGCATAACCAATCCATCGGAAGTGATTGAAGCCAATGATCGGATAACACCAGGCCAATCAGCAATGCTCAGATCTGTTGCCAGTCAAACAGAGAATCATAATCATTATAGAATCCAGTGATTGCCAAACCGAGAAGTGAGCTAGCGGAGATCACACGTAGAATAAAAACCACTAATACCTTTTTGGATAAGGATGTAGTTACTAATAAAATACACCGACCGAAAACAATACTTTCTATACCATATAAGTAATAATAAATCAACAGCACGTTGAATACACCAGTTCTCTTTCTGTCACTGAAGTTAAGCAACATTCTATGAGATTAGGACTTGGATGATATGGATAGCATTCAATTTTTAACCCTCTTGATAGTCTTGTACTCTTGATGCTGGCTATTCTCGGGATAAACTAGGCTGGGTGAGGTGGGTAGCTGGTTTTTGAGTTTCCAGGATAAAACCGCAGTCTCGATATAATTTTAGCAGTTCAAAAGACCGTTAAACCCCATAACATAACATAGGTATTCCTTTTTATCAAATTACAACTATTTTTGTATTCACATTTGAAACCTTAACCCATATGATGCCCGTACATATTTATGTATATTTTAAGAAACTCTAACCCCATTCTATGCTGGAAAACTCAATTACAAAAACAACAAATAAACACACGCAGTCAGTAAGCGTGATGTTAGGCGTGTAGATATCAGTGCTGAAAAACAGGCTAACTGTATCCCCAGCATGAACTAGGTGTACTGGGAGATGTTAAATACATCTATTGGATTTAAAAATGGTCATCATATATGTATTTTTTAGTGTGTGTGTGTGTTTTTTTTTTTGACATTTTCATGTCTTTGCTCTGGCACATAACCAAAATTATGTAACGAAATTATGTGACGAAATTATGTAACGAAATATTAAATTATAAAAAGAGAGAAGAGAAAAAGTATGTGTCATGCGCACAATAACGAAATATTAAATTATAAAAAGAGAGAAGAGAAAAAGTATGTGTCATGCGCACGATACGAAATTTGGTCAGTTAAGTTTTAGACCTTGAATAGTAAAGATGAAAATGTCCCAATGGTTGCAGACTCGTATGCAAGCGTTTTTTCTCATTTTTTTTGTTTTTTTTTTTGCTTTGCTTTGGTAGGCATTCTAATATACAGCATTCTGAGTGTGAGTAATATAGATAGCAGAATTAATCATAATTTCTTTACTAAAATGTTACTTGATATTGAGATTTGAACCACCGACATGGGTTCTTGATTTAGTAGTAAACCCTTTATTGAAATTTATTTAAATAAATCACAAAGGGTAGAATTATTGCCTAAGGCAATCTCCACCATCCAACCATGATGTCCAACCAAGTACACAAGGGTTGGGTGTCATAGGCAATAATCCCGCGCTTTAGTTAGGACATATTATATGTTTATATATATTTTTCTACATTCTTTTTCCTTTTCATTGTATATATTGTCTTCATTTTTTAATTGTTATAATAATTATTTTGTATTGTACATGTACTATTTTGTACTTTTTATAGGTATCTCTATTAAAGTGTGTAATAACAATAATGATGTTAGGACAATCTTATCAATATAGGTTACATAACTTTTCAAAAACTGCCACCACGGAAGCAACCGAATATAATAAAACCTTCTAGAAAATTGAAAACACGCTCACATCCTACTGATGAAAGCACAATAGGCGTCTAGCAGCAACTACAAAAGAAACATTAACGGCACAGTTTTTCCGGAATGGATTGAAGTTCAGTCTCAGATCCTAATCGTAATTCATATTAATTATATTTTAATGCTATAGTAAACTGTAACTAATACTTTAATAATAATTATAATAGTAATTAACAGTGGAAACTCTGTAGGTACCCTTAAGTATGACTTTGTAATCACGAAATGGCGTCAGTAGAAAGCAGCGCTCACGTAAGCTGGTGGTTCCGTGTGCCCACGCCGGGGATCGAACCCAGGTCACCGTACGTGCAATTGTAATGCGCTATTCCATTCGGCAACGACTGATAGAAGTTTCAAGTTATCATATTTGTGTTAATCACAATCGTGATAAATTACTTACTCAAACTAGCTTTACTAAATTTTTGCTTAAAATTTGGGACTTGAACCACCGACCTCCAGATTACAAGTCCGCCGCTTTATGATCAAGGTACTGAGGTCGGTTCACGGTGACTATTATTGTCAACAGAGATATCAAAATATCAGAGTTCAAGTTTGGGATGACCCCTAGAAAGGATAAAGAAAGATAAACATAAGAGGAATAAATTCAGAGAGGAGTGCAGAGATATAGAAAGAGAGGGGGTAAGAAGGTGTTCTCAATTTGATATCATTTATTTTTAGCTAATTATAATCATTCTTTTGAGTGAGGCGATCTTCTTTTTTTAACCACGAAGTGGTGTTTTTGGGGGGATCAAAATATCAGAGTAGCTTACGCCACTTTTAAAAACAACAACATGCATTTTTTACCGCTCTTGAAGTCAAAGCCAGACTTCAAGAGTGCGCGGTAACTTCAAGTGGGGTTTTTACATTACTGTTCTAGCATACACAACATACATATAAATTTTGCCGGTATTGAGGACAAAGTAGGGTGAGGTGGTGCTCACACACCCAGCCGGGATGGGGGCGGAATCTATACCACCCTCACACGAAAAACATTCTCCACTCCACTAATGACGCTATTTGAACTTTCCCGAGCTGTGCCAAACCTCAGAATGGTTGCCAAGTACTTAATTACTACCATTGTAACTAGACGAACTATTAGTTAGGGCTTGTTATATCTATTTTACAGTTTAATACCATTTTACGAGTATTTATTAAGGGCTTGTTAGATACTTGTTCTATATTTTACTTATTAGGGTTCTTTATGTCTTTCTGCTAATTGGCACACCTATATGTATAGTAACTTTATGGTTTCTATATTGCTAGATTATAATTTTGGTTCTTTTGTTTCTCGTACCTAAATAACTAGAACTACATTTAATATACCATTATATAAATTTTGCCTTTTACATTTTTGTTTTGACACGATCTTCATCCATCCCGGTAGCTCAGTGGTAAGGGCGGCGGTCTGGTAATCCAGAGGTCGCGGGTTCGAAACCCAACCGGGACATGACAAGTTATCCTCCCATTTGGGATTTTTACAACATAATAATACGTCTTGGGCTTACTGCTGGAATAATGGGACTTAATTGTCTGAATCGGACAGTATATAAATAAGGCAATATTATTATATACCCGTAATTAAAAAAATCCTGCGTACAGGTATTATTTGTATTACTTGTAATTGTGTGTGTTTTTTATTGACATGATGTTTAAATGCCAGATATACAAAAAAGAGTTGAAATTCGGTTTCAAATCCAGGTAAAGTTGTGTTACTGAGCTTTCTGTCTGGAATTGTATAAATAGAAGATTAATTTTCAATAACTTTTTATTTTTGCAGGTATGTGTAAAGTCACAGACAGAATTCGCAAATTGCGTGTTTGCTCTATAACTTTGCTAGGAGATGCTCACTATTGCTCACACAGTGGTTTGTATACGATTATTTTATTGTTACTTTTTGACGGTGATGATGTACAACAAAAAAAGTTATCCAAATAAAACATATACATTTCTCATCGGCATAATAGTAAGGACCGAATTATGAAACAGGATTAGATTTAATCTAAGTGGACACAAAACCTTAACTCGGGCTATAGTGCGCTGTGATTGGTTAAAACTTCGACTTGAGGGCGTGTCAGGCTTAGCTTTAATTTAATCCTGTTTCATAATGTGGCCCTGAGTCTAACAGAATTGTGATTCTCCTTTTCTTTATTTTTTAATAGTAAAAGCATTTGTGCTTACAAATAATGAAAACAAGAAACTTATCAAAACAAAATATTTCTCATGGGCATAATATTAAATCTGCTATAGTTAGCCTCAGTTATTTACTCTCTTTTTACTCTCTAATTATTATTTTATTTACATTGTATTTATACTCAAATAAATAAAGAGATGCTTTGTTAAACTGTTGGCAGAATGGGACTACCTGTCTTGCGCTGACAGTCTAAATAAAGCACTACTTATACTTATACTCGGTTATAAAAAGTTAAGTTTCTAAAATCGATGGTCTGCCTAACTTTCCAGTGAAACATGACAGATGGTCAGTATTGGTCAGTAGTGTATCTCGGTACTTATTAGTATTATTACTATTTAAGTAAGTATAGATACAATAGACAGATGGTCAGTGTATTTCGGTACTTATTATAGTATTATTACTATTTAAGTTAAGTATAACATAAATCTGGGACCTGAATCGAAAGTACATGATCGAGGCACTATTGTCCGAGTGAAGGCAGACGGAGATTTGGTTTCATGAGAAGTTCCTCTCTGGGTTTTACTCAAAACGAGAGCAATGGATGGGAACGCGGAGGCAGGTTAGATAACTGGGAGCCTTGGTAATAAGCACGCGATCTAGATAGGTGAAGCTCTGTGTACCGGGTGTCTCATTATGTATGTTCCCCAAAAATTCCTCCTCGTGGTTTAAAAATTTCCCGCCAAATCTTCGGCCACTAGTCTGAAATCATATTTGGGCCCCTCTTTATAGTCATCCTCCTATTCTTCACTACGATTTGTTACCTATTATACATCCACATACACTTAGGGCGGAATTAATAGACGTTTTTGTAATACATCTGTGGCACTAAGTCACGGATTGCGTACTGTGTAAGATAGGGAAAACCGACGCTTATAGCAATGACTTGTGATACAGAATTTGTCTATTAATTTCACCCTTAGAGTTACCGTGCACTGGTAGTCAAGTGGTTAACGAGCTAGTCTGGTAATCCAGGTAGCGTAGGGGTCCGTTGGTTCGAATCCCCCACCCAGTGCATGAATTTTTCCTCATTAATTTGATATTGTGACTTATGACAGTTATGACCACATAATAATAAGACTCTGAGGGTTAGGTGTTAAAAAATGCTTTGAGCATTAACCTCGCCTGGTTGTTACCTTCCACTAAAGAGTATTATTATTATATGATTCAGTTTATCCTGCAAGACTCGTAACATGGTGGTCGGTGGTTTTTTGTTTGTTGATAATGCTGACATCACTCTTGTGATTATGACAAAATATGAGTTTTTTTATGTCAAAGTACAAGATTACATACAGTCTTTCGTAGTGTTTTTTTTTAATCTAAAAAAACACCTTCTCTATCTTGTATGACTTGTATCATACAAGAGAGATCTAGCTTCAAGCGCACCCTGTATACATATCACAAGCAGGAGAATGTACTAGTTTGTTTTTTTGCTACATTATTCAAAAGCTATAATAATACCTCGGAAGTCAGTCATAAGGCTCTGGTGTAAGTACTACTGTACTACCTATCTATACATATAGTCTATAAGTCTATACTGTGGTGTAAGTTCTACCTATCTATACATATAGTCTATACTGTGGTGTAAGTAATACCTATCTACATGTAGTAAGGTACTATCTAATATACTGTGAAGGTAGCACGATGACCTACAACACCTCTCGGTTAGAGCGTAACAGTTCACAGTGATAGTATTACCTAGATGTAACAGCCACAATTGTAGTGTGTATGTGTTACAACTGTTACAGTTAAAGTTGGTTTTCAGTGAAAGTTGTCTCTCTAGTTTAGTACCTACAATCAGCATTTCTGTGCTATGTTTTCGAGATGATAATATCGCCTTGTTTGTTCTGCGCGATTAGGACTAATGAGTCCCAAATTTTCAGCAGTTAGCATTAAGACGTTTTATTATTGTCAGAATCCTAAATGGAAGGATGACTTATCATTATCATGTACCGGCTGGGTTTCGAACGCGCGACCTCTGGATTACCCGACAGGCGGGAGTTGTATAGTAAATTTAAATAAACCCATCACAGAAATATGTATCATTTGCCCATCTCACGGACATGTAATTATTATAATTTTTCAGAAGGGTAGTGTTTCCTAAACTTCAAATCTCGTGGAGAATTTTAACTGTATAAGTTGTATAATATGAGAAAATTGTACATAGAACATAAGTAAAATAAAACTATATGCACACAATATATTCAAACGAAAAGGCAGGTTGAAAATAATAACTTAGCCTTGTTTATACTGCCCGGGTCAGACAGTCCCTTCCATGGAGAAGTTTTCAGGTGCAATTTTCAAATCTCATGCATCGTGAGGCATCCGAACCAACAGATTCCCACGCTACCAGGGTTACCAGGCTAATATAAACATTTCCTAAGGCAATCTCTACCACCAGTTCCGCCTGAAGATTTTATCCATCATCTGGTACCGTTTTTGTGATGTTTCTTTCATATCCGCCCATATGTACATGCAGATATTTATGGTTTACAAGATCGTAATATATGGATGTGATAATTTATGTCTAACAGTTCTATCATTTCGTGTAACGAGTTTGTGACACGCTCTATATGTCACACGCACAGTGCGACTGTGTGACACTATACATACATTTGTCTTATTATAGTCATTAGTCTTTATACACATGTATAGGTAGGCATTACACGTTAGCTAAGCATTAAATATAAAGTATTGCATAACTCTTCCTTCAGTGACACCTCACGAAAAAAGTTGAAGTTGACAGCAAAGTTGTGAAAACACTCTCTTTTTACTTTCCTTATCCTATAGAAGTCTGGCTGGGGGACTATAAAGAGGGAGTAGACCAGCAGTCTGGCTAGGGGACTATAAACAGGGAGTACACCAGCATTGGATTGGTTCTGGGGGCCCTTGATGTCAATTATTAGCCTCCTTGTAAAGACAGTGGTACAAGTGCTGAGTCATTCCTCCACTGTCTGGCTACCATCGTTCACGATGACGCCACCCTATGATGATATCCTATAGAAAGGAAAGTATTTTAGTTGAAAAAGGTGGCAAGTTGAATACACCAAATTTTCATATCTCTGAAATGAAGCAACCTCGCCGGACAGGTTAATACTTGGTGGGATAGTGCGTGATGAGGTGATCACTCAAATTCGAAATCTCGTGATGCTGGCTATTCCCGCCCCAACCCAGGCTGTGTGAGGTTAAAGTGGATAGTTTCCTCTGTGAGATTCTAGCAAATGGAGGGTATATCGACGCGCCATCTGGCATGACATATAATGTCAGGCGTTAAACCAAATAAACTTAGAAATAAATAATTATTTATTAACTCCGACAATTTTACTATAATAAACTGCCACAATGTATGTATATGCTCATGTAAGCAACTTTTTATGGCGGTGTAGCTTTAACACGTTATTAAGTATAATCCAGATGTTTATGGCCTGAAGTTATGAACATCAGGATTAAGCCATCATACTGCTGGCATGCTGTGAATTGAGGACAAAATGTTCAGAGAGAAAATGTAAACTGTTCAAAGTTCAAGTGTCGAGCTAGTGGAATTTATTAGTGAGAACTTTTGAAATGTATTAATTTTATTATTGTTTTTGCTGGTGTGGTCAAGGGTTGTTGTCAGGACGACAGCGTATAGCTATAGCTAACTCCTGGGCATTATATCGCATCCTTGAAACTTTTATGCAAATTCTTTGCTCTAGAGAGTCTAGGGTGTTTTGTTATGTTTTAGGGCTTTGCGTCCCTTTGAACTGCTTAAAACATATCGAGACGCGGGTTTAGCCTTCATTCTCTGGAAAATTACCAACCCGTTACCTTCATTAACCTCACCCAGCCTGGGTTGATCTGGGAATAGTCAGCATTACGAGGGATTGAATGGTCACATATCCGAGTCCTAATCTCGCTGAATGTTGCTTAACTTCAGTGATAAAACCTGAAATGGTGTATTTAAAGTGCCAAGCTGGCTGCTTAAACTTACCTTTATTTAACAATAATAACATACATGGACATCTTTGAATTCTTCGACAGTTAAACATGAAATGGCCTCGTAATTAGAGCATCAAAAAAATATAGGGACTGCATGTTCTTATTAATTATACAAAATTCATGCATTTGGTGGGATTCGAACCAACGGATACCCGCGCTATCTGGAGACCGGACTAGCGCCTTAACCACTCCAACACCAATGCGTGTTCCATATCCACGCCGGTACTTACTCTGTATCTAGGAAACTAGTAGTTGGGTGCCGTGTGAATACTCAGATCCTCAGATGGCATAGCCAGTGTTTACCCAGGTGCATTAAACACGCAGTGTCCTCATTTCACTGGGGGGGAAGGGTCCCAAAAGTACATGTGGCATTGTCAAGGTTCTGTTATTATGCGTCTAACGTTCTGCAGAAGTGACTAGGAAAGTGGTCAGTTTGCTCATATTGTTTACAAATTGACCACATGTTAAATTTCAGCCAGTTTCTATCTAGGTATAGTATAAAAGTCTTAAAACTGAATCTCTACTACACAAAAATTCTTCTATTTTTTACTAGTTTGCTCCTAAATCACATCAATTTCCTTTACACACATTCACAAAAGTACTTCCAAATTACATCCAGTCTCAAAATTCCTGTAGACTTCCTGTTTTTTACCGTATAATTTTATCTAAATTTTAATTATTCTGCCTGTTAGTTCATTCTGGTATGAAGTTTTTCCTTCTTTCCTTTTGTTCAATATTTCGTTGTGATTCCTGTTTATTTTCAATTTGAAGTTAAAATAGGTACCTCGATCAACATTTATCGTTCAAAATTCTCGTATGTACCACCTAAAGCAGCGGTACTCAACCTTTTTGAGCCGCGTACCCCTTCGGAGGGGAAAAAAATCGCGACCTCAAATCATGATTTGATTTACCTAGCCAAAAAATAACTAATAATAATAATAAATAAAAATTCACCCATCCATAAAGTCCAACTTTTTTTACTTTCCTTATCTTACAATAAGGAAAGTATTGTATTTCTTCTTCTTCTTCTTTTACTCTGTCTTATCCCGTTTTAGCAGGGTCGACGTTGTTCAACCTCATGGTTGAGGTTGGTTGGTTTTGGCACATTTTTTACGGCTGGATGCGCTTCCTAACGCCAACGATTCTACTTGATTTAACGTCCTGAATTAGGACGGGAGTTTCACCCTCCATTCGCTGGGAATCGCACCAGCTACCCACATTAACCTCACACAGCCTTGGTAGGGCCGAAAATGCCAGCCTCACATGTATGGAGGGAACAACATTTTCTGTGTGAAAAATCTGCTCCGACCGGGGATCGAACTCAGGATCTCTGGACTACGGGCTGTAGTCACAACCGTTACGCCACGGAGGCTGGCATCATAAAGTCCAACTATACCAAAAGAATTAACAAGTTAGAAAATCGCAAGTAAGAAGATGAGAAAAACAAATAAAATGAAAGTGAAGGTCCAAAAAAAATTGTTTTTAATTGTTGTTAGCTTTTTTAGAGTTTTGTAATTAAATTATTTTCTTCCCATTATAAGTATTACCTTTAACCAACCGACCTCTCCACAACCAAGAACACCTCATCCAGAGACTGACACTTCTCATGAAGGGAACAGGTTTCTGGACTTAAGGTGTTCAGCATTGGAAAACCACTCCCAACTAAGCCCAGATGGGCCGTCATAGGCACAGAACTGGGAAATAGGATGAGAGATTTTCTCCCTGGTCACAATAGATCTTACTAGGTCGCAGTGTTAATTGTATGGTGTTTCAGCTGAAACCCTGCAACCAGGTTTTCTAATAATAATAACCGACCTCAGTAGCTTGATCGATAAGGCGGCGGACTTGTAACCAGGAAGTCGGTGCTTCAAGTCCCAAGTTCAGCGAAGATTTAGTAAAGCGAGTTTGAGTAGTTGTGACATTACGAATGTGATTAACACAAATTTGACAACAAAAAACATACCAATATTACCTTTAACCTAGAATTCATATATGTTGGGACATGCTTGTACCGATGTACCCTTAACCTAAAAACGATATTATGGGGGACTCATTGTTTGCTAAATCTTTTGCTAATCAGATTCGAGAGTTATTTCCACTGGAGATTGTCTTCTGCTAAAGGACAAAGGTTCATGTAGGTGACATATATGAAATCCGACGTGGGTGACATTTCACAAAAGCATATAAATTTAATACTATCGTGTGTGGTTTTTTTCTAACCACATACAATATTGTGGAAGATTCAAGGTTATATTCTTTGATTTTCTCGGTACAAAGATCATGATGTTTATTTACTTGTGTTTGAAAGTTGTATTCAGGGGCAGATTAGTGTTGAGTGTCTTCCAAAACCAGCAGATAGAAGGAGAGGATATCAGCTTAGAACCCCTGCCATAATAATAACAATAACACAATGAAGTGCAATGATTGAACATTGCAGTGCTCGTAAGTCCGCTGAAGTTGAACAAAATCCAGCGAGGTGAAGAATTAGCGGGTGACCCCGGATTTGAATTTTCCTCATATCGGTTTTTCACGGCCCAACTCAGACTGGGTCAAATGAATGTAGGTGTTCCGCTAATCCATAATATTAAGTTCTGTTATTATTATCATTATTATGTCTGTCCTGGTAGCTCAGTGGTAAAGGCGGCACTCTGTGAAATCCAAAGATTCCAGAGTACGTAAGTTCGAAACTAAGACATGACAAGTTATCCTTGTCATGTCCTTGTGGGATTTTTACCACATAATAATATGTCTTGGGCTTACTGCTGGAATAATGGGACTTTAATAGTCCTAATCGGGCAGTAGGCAGTATAAATAAGGTGATATTATTATTATTATTATTAAGAAAAATGATTAAATATCAGAGCTTCTGAATTGTTTCTCCCAAATAAACTCACAAAGGTATCTGAAGTACGTTTGCATTATTCCCTCCTTTATAACTCTCGCTTTGTATGACAAACAAAATGATGAAAACAATATTTTCCTCATCTGAAAAGAGCTGCTATTTACTTTTCAACCTTTGGCATTTGTACAATATTCTTTATTTATTTATGCGAGCAGTTTTTCCTTTGAAATTTGAGAAGATGTTTGATCTGAGCACTTCTGAGGAGACCTCTCTATATTATGTAAATTTCCAGTACAGTAGAAGTAAAAAAAACCAACACAATGATTCCGATTTCTAATATTAGAAATTTATCGGAAGTAATATAATAAACTAGCTGCCACCCCGTTCTCAGTACGACAAAGGAAACGAGGCATGACCTTTCTCAGTCGGTCTAAACTCCAAGTCTTCTCCCTTTCAACACTTAAGGTTTTTTAACAGTCCATTGAAATAAAGAAAGCCTGTTTGATCGACCAAATTATAAGAAAAGGTAAAATTGACACAATACTCCCCACTCTAGGTATAGGTCAACTCTAGGTCAATACTCTAGGACATTCTACGTCAACACAATCGCACCGGAAGGTATCACTAACGAACAACTGAAACCAAATTTTATACATTTTTTTTTTTTGGTCAGCTCTGGGGTTCGTACCCGGGACCTTTAGCATGGCAAGCGAGTTTCTTACCACTGAGATATTCGTGCTCTCACGGACGATAGTAAGCAACATGGATCTCGATGTAAACTTCTTTGCCCGCCATGGAATATCTCATTGCTAAGTTATGTGTGTTTTTTGCAAAGTTATGGAATCCGTATTACTTATTGCAATACTATGGAATTCTCGTGATGAGTAACACGATTTCACTCACTGTTCATTTATACTTACTATCTATCCGTCTATTGCAACTGATAACTTTATACTGTAAGGCATAGAACTGCCCGATCCAACAGAAGCTTTATATACAGGGTGTTCATCTGTTCTTTTGTCTCTTATGATCTCCGTGGTACGAGTTATGACCAATGCTCAAACAATTGAGCTTTATGGCTTTTTATTAATTTGTTGTTCCCTAACTTAAAAGTTCAATCGAGACAGAGGCTTTGTCCATCATTCCCTGGAAACTCACACACAACTCACAAGCTACTAACCTCACTTATTAGCATAGGCAGAGTCAAGAATAGTCTTATCTTGCCCGACATTTCTTAATTTTAGCGATCTCACAAGAACTGGTGTAATACGTCGTTGACGCTGCAGCTGATGGCTTCTAATATTTTGGATCAATCGAGACGGGGGTTACGTCCTCCATGCGTTGAAAACTCGCAAACCAATCACAAGCTACCCATCACATGAACCTCACCCAGCCTGGGCAGAGCCGAGAATAGTCATATCTCACCGGATGTTGCTTATTGTAGCATTCTTACTGGTGGTATGAATATGCCGTTGACTCTGGCTTGTTTATTTTGGATGTTTTCCTCTTTACGCGTTATGAATCTGTCATGAGCGGATGATTTTTCTACATTAAAAATTCTTTAAAAAATTCAATGAATAGAAACAGATCGTCTCAAGAAGAGTCTCAGGTTTTTCAATCTAGCTACGATCACGTCATAGGTTATTGACTGATCCGAATTTTTCGGTGTTTTGTTCCGCTGATTGACTTGTTGCTTGATTGAGCTCGGGAGATGATCATTCGATTAATAATGATGAGAATAATATATCCAGTTAATGATAATAATCACTTGATTGGGTCGCTATGATGGATAACAGTTATATTTTTCTTTGTATAGGTAATATTGAATTCGTCCATCCGTTATACTTCTCTGCCTCGCACACGGTTAATGGATTTTTCGGCAGGTTTTGTTATCATTTTACATAGAAACTAGTTGGAAAATGGATAAGAAAATGGAAATTCTCATTAATTTCCAAGGCTGTAGTCTTGAGAAGAAGAAATTGTATTTATAACAGCGGACACTTCATCTGGATTGTTGTGTATCGGGTCTTTCGACCACAGACAACCTTAACCTCACCTTACCTGCTGACAGAGAAAAAATATTTACGGAGTTTTTTGAAAATCTGATAATATTGCTGGAAAACTAATCGGATTGCTGGAAAACTAATCGGATTGCTGGAAATCTGATCGGATTGCTGGAAAACTAATCGGATTGCTGGAAATCTGATCGGATTGCTTCACACCGAGAAAAGAAGAGAACACGTTCTTAATCCCATCGGCCTCTGAATCCAGAAGTATTTGATTGCCCTTTAAATTCCAATTTTATCAACAACTAAATATTTACATGTATCGATCAACGAGAAAACGCGAAGGACCCTAAAAAAATCGTATAAAGTTAAATTTTCGTGTAAAGTTATTATCAGAATTTGCCCCCCCCCCCCCCCCCCTTTTTTTAAATTGGTCAACATGTCATTTTTATTTGATGTTTCCATTGTACTTCTACGTTTCGTGTGTTCTTTACTGTTATCACTGTACTGAGTATAACTTATAGCCTCTACGATGCCTGTGGTCTTGTCTTATCATTGAGTTTTTTTGGTTCACCCTGTATATCTTAAACACATTCCTTAAACTTTCATTAGAATTAGTTTAAATTTAAGAATTATTTGTGAACAGAACATACAAACTTGTATATCAAACACAATGAAACATTGATTGATTTTTTTTTTTTTTTTTTTTTTTAAAGATGAGTGTTTCACAGCCTTTTTTATTTCGTAGCCATGAAACAGGAGCTACTGTAGACGCTTGTGGTCTGTGTTGTAGCCTGCCCATCCCGTAGTATGCCTCTCCTCTGATGGGCGAGAAGTGACACAATACTTCCCATTTAGGTGCTGGGTCAACACGAGCGCACCGGAAGGTATCCCTTACAAACAATTGTAACCAAATTAAGAATACAAATTTTTGTCGGCGCGGGGGTTCGAACCCGGGACCTTCCGCATGGCAAGCGAGTGCTTAACCACTGAGCTAATTGGTGTTTCTGTTAGTGATAGTTGTTGGAATGCGATTTCATACATTTAATACATTGATAATGATAGCAATAATCTCTTGAACCATCAGATCAAAGATTGGGGACAATTGTTAGGAAATATTGACCCAGGTAAGGATGACCTGAAATCAGTTAATTTGGTAACGAACAGATGACATGTAGGTAATGTTTTTTTCTTCTCTTTTTCAGACTTTTGGTTATAGCGCAAGATTCTTACTATAATGAGCTCTTCCACCCAATTAATTTATATTTATATACATATTTTTTGGTGTCTTACAATTTTAAAGATCGAGAACAATTAATTATAAAATTTGATTGAAAATCATAACTAAAGCTCTCTCTTTAGCCAGCGTCGATGGCGCGTTGAATGACCGGTTCTCGTAGGATCACCGAAGTTAAGCAACATCTATGCTGGCATTCCGGTCCAACCCAGGCTGGGTGAGGTTCATGTGGGTAGCAGGTTTGTGAGTTTGATATGACAATGCAGTTGAAAGCGACGTTAAACTTAAAGCTGTCTGTTTGACTGGTTGCCGTGAGCGCAGCATAGACAATTTTCTTTATAGACAATTTTCTTTATAAAACTAAAATTTATTGACCTACACGGGCAATGACGAGGAGCCGATAACATTCTACTCAGTGGTATTTTGTCGATCAATTTTGTACCGTCCAGATAAAGTTTCAACTTCGAGCATGTCATCATCTCATGAACCTAATTTTTGGTCCAATTTTACTGCGCTAATTGCAGTAAGTAGGTACTAATTAATGTACTTTAGTTTGTTTTTGCTTCAGCATGACATAATGGTCATGAACTCATATTACATAATACTCAACTGATGCTCACTTCTCATAGTAGGATTAATAGGTATGATAAGTGTAGTTGGTATGTTTGGTGATTAGTTCAAATGTCTACTTCACAGTGAAAGGTAGGACTACTAGGACGTAAGAGAAGATCACCCAGACTTCATGATGAACTTCTTATAATCTTCTTGATCAGTTGATTATATCTTCAGGCAAGGTCGATCAGTAACAGCTGTTATGCATCTGTTTGCGAAGATGAACCGTGAACAGGGTGCTTTGAGAATGGTTTTTAGTATTTTTATTTTAATCTTAAAAATCAGTAGCCGGATCGTTAAGGTAGTGGACTCGTAACCTTTAGGTCGGTGGTTTGAGTCCCGAGTAAATTAAATTTTAGTAAGGAGAGAACAACTCTTGTGATTTACAAAAGTATGATAACTTTTTTTTCATACATGAAAATTTCATGTTTATTATTATTTTTGTGATGTTCCTCATGTTACCTTTTTTATATTATCTGGTAAGCACCAAGTGCTCAAGTTTTCCCTTAGAATACCAGACTACAAATTATAAAATGAATGAATTCTTGGTCATGGCTTTTTTTGACATCTTCTTTTTTTGTCAAGTTTTAACAGTTGCAATGATGTTTTACTCCACCCTGTAAGTCCCCCTTTACACTTTGGAGATGTTCCACTAAACTAACCTTGGTCTGAAGGCACAAGTGAAGTGTTTTTTATCGCTTCAATTTATATATTCACTTAGTTATAAATTACCAAAGCTCATAAATACGTATCTACCGAGATAAAAATAAACTTCAGTTAAATATCTAAATTCTAAGATGCGAATTTACATTAGCTTGATGTCGTTCTTCCATTTTCTGATATTCTTCTAGCTTGTTGGAAATGTTCGAGTTCAAGGCAACTAATGAAAGGTCAAAAGTTACAAACTCTGGCAACGATACTGGATGATGAGCTCGCACAGATAGAGTTGTCCAAACAGATCAATGTCATTGTTAGGGTCACGGATTCGTGTTGACCTTGAGATTTCGAAAGCCAAGTGGGCCTCTTTAACCTCTTTAGGCATTCTTGAGCTCCACATTCTTTAACTCCTGGGTCATATAATTTCCATTTCATCTGTGTAAGCCCTACTAGATCTATAATTACGAGTCCTTCATGAGTTTGCCAAAAGTTCACATATTTGTGTTAATAGCAATCGTGATATCACAATTTCTCGAACTCGCTTTACTAAATTTTTGCTTGACACTGACCTCCAGATTACAAGTCCGCCGCCTCTTCCATTAATTTACTGGGTCGGTCAGAGCCACAAGTGATATGAATCCTCCTTGAATCAAACAAGTCCAACTTCCGAAATTAGCCATATAAGTCTCTTTTGAGCAATGCAAGTACCAATTGAACCAAATAAGTCCATTTTGATTCATGTAAGTTTCTCTTATGCTATACAAACTATTTAAGTCTCGTTTTCACCAAGTGAGTCCCACTCGGGCCATCTAAGTCCTCCTTGAACCTAATGAGTTACACTCAAGAGGGGCATATACATAAGCCCCTCTTGAGCTTAATGACTCTCTTGAGCCATCCCATTTGAACAACACAACTCTTGAGCCATAGGAGTCCTCAAATGAGCCCCATAATTATCATGCCCCTAGATCAGGCATGTCAAACTCAAAATGTATGAAGGGCCATTTTTCAGTTGTGCTGATCATTGGCGGGCCGCAGGTACTCAACCCATCCCCCTCTCGTAAAAAAAGATCCTGACGTAAAATGAAAAAAAAAAAAAAATCAGGGTTTTTAATTTGTTTTAAAAATAGAAGTTTTAGTGGTTTGAAATAATACACAAAATACCTACACAAAAAGTACCTATATTATTATTCATTTGCCAATAAGTAATAAGTCTCGAGCCATATTTTTTATTTTTTTTTTTAACTTTCCTTATCTTATTATAATAAGGAAGTATTGTATTATACCCTAACGCTCGCAGCGGGCCGCACAAATTGACCAGGCGGGCCACATGCGGCCCGCGGGCCGCCAGTTTGACATGCCTGCCCTAGATAATGACAGTAATTAATGAGCAACCAACCAAGGTGATGGGTAGGTTTGAAATTTGAATGCCACTGTCCATAACTCCAGGTGCTTGTGAAAAAGTTCATACACTCAAGTTGATGCTGTCAAGTTTGCAAGTGGCATTTGATAAGTTTGATGAGGTGATGATAACGATTTTAAGTCACGTTCACGATGATACTTGTTCTTGAAATCTTTATTTTTGTCGATTTAAGTGGATTGATTATACCCTAAGGTTGTCTGAGGCTTTAAGTATGTGTCGGCGTTTATAACTTGTTGATATGTTGACGTGTGCAAGCATGAATATACCAATGAAGGAATCTTTTACGTGTAAAGGTTTTGAAGATGATATTTGAATGGGTGACTAGAAGAACATGCTGTGTCAAAAATTGACTTTTCAGGAGAGTAATAATACTACATTACTATGCTGTATTAGATGCTGTATGTTTCTCCACACTAAAATATTTTTTCCATATATAGTTTTAGGGGGTATTTCTCTTTCGTATTCAACGAGATGATAGAAAAGAGTACATTGCATGTTATTCTGAAAAGAAAAAAACGATTTTCGACATAACATGGTTCTTCTACTCACTCATTCATTTATATTTGCAATCTTGTGGAGTTTAATTAATCTAGGTATATTTTGTACTCCCTGAATAGTTGAATAGTCTAAAGTTACTATGTATACGACTATGTTTATCCCATATCCCAGCATTACGTCTAGACATGAGGTCTACCATGTAGGTCTAATGAGTAGCAGCTAACTCTCAACTCACACTGAGTTTTAATTTTTCCTTACGTCGTCGCCGCGCCGAGGACTAAGTGGACAGGAAGGAAGTTTTCCTACCCAGCCGGGATTCGAACCCAGGTCACCTTGCGTGCTTAGAGGGCTACTCCACTCCACTCGGCCACTGTGACTTCGGTTACATACGGGTATGTGCAAATAAGATTGAAGAGTACAGAAATCGTGGGATTATGTTGAGATGATGTTCCGTACGGCGTGGTTATATCATCATTCAATTACCCACCGCACCGTTCGTAGCCTTGCCTGATTTGAAATGATTATATTGCATTCAGAATGTGTTTGACTTTGACTCTATGAACCTTGCATGGAAGCTTTCAAACTCGATTATGCAACCAGCAGCAAATTGAATCTGCTATCTGAAGACTTGCAGTACGAGATATTGATGATGGTCTGGTTGTTGTTCACCATCATCAGGACATGATGGTGCCTTTAATTATTATGATGATGATATTGATGACTATAATGACAAATTTTCATGATTAATATGATGATTTTCATCTTGATCAGGCGCGGCCGGTGGGAAAATGTTTTGTGGGTGCTGCCACATAAATTGGACTAAAATAGAATTTCTAGAGTCTCTCTTTCAGTATCTAAAAAAATTGTGTTTGTTTACCATGCCAATCATATTCCTCACCCGGCCCTACCCAGGCTGGGTGAGGTTAATGTGGGTAGCTGGTACGATTCCCAGCGAATGGGGCGTAAAACCCCCGTCCTAATCCAGGACGTTAAATCAAATAGAATCGTTGGTGTTAGGAAGGGCATCCAGCCGTAAAAAAGGTGCCAAAACCAACCAACCTCAACCATGAGGTCGAACAACGTCGACCCTGCTCAAGCGGGATAAGACTCAGTAGAAGAAGAAGAAGACCATGCCAATCATAGTAACTATGCATTAATTACTCTAGAAATGTGTTATAATTTTAATTATGTATGAGAAAGTCATTTCTTTTTCGTCTGGCTGTGCTGCATTTTCGCAGCTTCTTAGCACCGGCCGCGCCTTATCTTGATAATGATGGCAAAGAATAATGGTAACAAGAAAAACCAATTGATAATTGGTCTATTATTTGTAATACCAGGTACATAATTATTTAATTCTAGTGATTAAATTATTATTATGACCCTCGCACGTGTATTGTTGATGTTTATAGCAAAGGACTTCAAGTCATAATAAAGTTATTCCGCGTGCCGCTGATCTTGCAGAGCTGGCAGGCACCATCTTTATAGGGTGTGCTTTTTAAAAATAAATACATAGGTGCCGATGACGATGTAGAAAGACTTGAAGCACCATCTCCATCTACTGTAGCTGAAAAGAACAAACTAATTATTACTCGTATGTGTTTCAATAAACTCTCATACCTTAAACAATAATAATAATAATGACTTTCTGATATCTTTCGAGTACTAGCTTATGAATACGTTGTTGTGTCAGATAAAGAATATGATTTCTTCATTGTATCTGTATCCTGTATTAGATTAAAAATATCTTAATCTTGTACCACATTAAAAGTATCATTATCTTGCTCCACAAAAGCATGAATTACTCCCAAACCAAGGATTGCATTTTTCATCGAAAGTATCTTTGTCTTGTACCACTTTTAAACCAACAAATGCTTGTTTTCTTGAAAGTATCGTTGTCTATTCCCACATAGAAAGAATTTTTAACTTCATATTAGAAAGTATCTTAACCTTGTACTATTACAAAACAAGCAACTTTCAAACCAACAAGTGCATGTTTTCTTGAAAGTATCGTTATCTTTTCTCACATAGAATTTTTTTTATAACTTGTTCCAAATATATTAGAAAGTATCTTAATCTTGTACCACAAAACCAGCAAGTGCATGTTTTCTTGAAAGTATCGTTATCTTTTCTCACATATAATTTTTTTATAACTTGTTCCAAATATATTAGAAAGTATCTTAATCTTGTACCACAAAACCAACAAACTTCCCAACCAAGAAGCACCCGGCTCAAATCTCTCAGATGACTTAGATAATCGTGAAGTGGTCGCGTCACGATTTCCGAATCTGAAAAGAGCACCTAATTCGGTCACGACTCAAAGCTAGTTTACGTTCACGTTAAATATTTGAAAGTCGTGTCTCGTGAAGTCGAGTTGACTTTTCTGAATACCTACGTCACTGGATGGACATTAACTCATCTGGATGCAATGGCGGGACTTTGGGGAGGCAAGAGAGGGACGTTTGTCTCTCCCGATAGCTCAGTGGTAATCCAGAGTTCGCAGGTTCGAAACCCAGCCGGGACATGACATATTATCCTCCCATTTAGATTTTTTTACCTCATAATAATACGTCTTGGGCTTACTGCTGGAATAATGGGACTTAATGGTCTGAATCGGACAGTGTAAAAAAGACGATAATATTTTTAGTCCCGCTTTGTATACGTAGTTGACTAAATGTGCTTCTATACTATTCTAATGGCTAGGTCGAGATACTCGAGATGCTAATGCTAGCTACTAGCTCATAATAGGTAAGCACTTTCCGCGAATCACAAGTTCAGGAGGCTTCAATAGCCTTTTCCTACTATGAGATTGTAGCCGTCATGAGTAGCCATCGAGTTGTCAGAGCGCGAGTCTGGTGATTCCATTACTGAAGGGATTAGCGATTTCGGATTCCACCCAATACATGGATTTTTTGTTTTATCCAAGTTGTATGATAATAACATAAATATTGTATTGAATTAAATTGAACTTTAACGTCAGTAATACCAGCATTGTTAACTGTACACTCGATTTTATTACATAAATTATTTTATTTTACGACATTAAATACTAGCAATCTCCCACGACATACATTGGTAAAGTGACCTCAGAACCTCAGTACTGTTATGTCACACCAAGAGTCATTCAATATCCTCTTACCTTGGTCTGCTTTCAGTGGTATGACTAGTAAACAGGAGAAAGAAGGTTCGAATGTCCCCGACGTATAAAATTCAAGAGATTTTTTTTTTCAGGAATATTTTCATGTTATGCTTGCTTTTCTGGTATAACGCCCCTTTTACCCTCTATTCGCTATAAACTTACCAAAGAGCTAGTCAACCTCATTCAGGCTGGGTATGCCCGGTATTAGGCAACATCAGGAGGGTGAATTTCAATGGTCACGAAAACTAGTTTTTTTTACGAACCATCAACGATGGTTGGGAATATTTTAGTGGTGTACTTACCATACTCTGTCCTTACCTTACCCTGTACTAAAAAGAAATTATTTATTACGCACCCTGCAAATTTTCTGAAGTCGATGCCCCTGCCAGGATGTATAGAAAGATGTACTTGGGTCTCTCAGATAGGTGATCATTAAGACTTGTAAGTGCTCTAACTGTACTTCAGGTAATGTGAACTACAGTGCCTCTGTCACTGTGTATAGATAGCGGACTGTATAGTGTGTATACTATAGCCACTATGTGGACTCATGGACTGTATACAGTTCTGGCACTGGGGAACAGTCTCGCAGTAATTACTCTTCTGAGTGTCAACTGTCCGGTAATTGTTCGGTAATTGTCCGCTGGGAACAATGACTCAATAATTTACCTCTGGCGTGTATTCCAGGTTTTCAGTGTCACATGGACTGTCCATGTGGTCTCTTGTGTTCTGGCTTGATTCTGTGGAGAACTTATCTGAACACTGTGATTGCTAAAATGGCTAATTACACCTTTTTTTTGTTTTGTCAATATGCAGTAATTTCTTATTAATTGTCTGGTAGAACTGAGGAAGATTTTAATATTTATTTTTTTAGTTCTTGCTCGTTCTCCAGGTTACTGTCACATAGGCTATATTAAAATAATGTATAGTCTTTCGCTTGAAACTGTGTAAGTTTCTAATACAATAATAATTGATCTAATTATATTGTCCACGAGACCACGACGTTAAAACCATGTCCAATTACAAGGTCCTTGCGGCCTCATAGGGCGCTGCGGACCCAGATTATGAAACGCTGATTTAAATTATTTGGCGTCCGCATTAGGCGGTAAGTCAGGATTAATGTACACTAACGTGGCAGTAAGGTATCCTTAGTCCTTGACTGTGATGGATCCTGATCTTTAGCAGTGATAGATGTGTGGCCTTACAGGTCATTTATCATTCTGCACCTCCCTCCATTCGTCTGATCTCTTACGAGTATTTGTTAGAGTGAATTGTTTATTTGTCTGGTCGTTTAGTACTTACTATGAGAGTGAATCATTTGTCTTTTAATACTAACTTAATAATTTGAGATAAGTGTTTGTCTATCTGATCTTTTTATGTATTACTATACTAGATTAAATTGTTTCTCTTCTTTGATATCCATTTGTCTTGTATTTGGCTGTCTGATCTTTTAGTACCTATTACTTGAGTAAATCGGTACTGTTTGGCTTGGTGAATTTTTGTTCGTCTGATCGTTTAGTACTTTTTGAGCAAATCGTTTGTCTTCCTGATCTTTTAGTATTAATTGAGCAAATCGTTGGTGTTTGTCTGAATGAATTATTTGTTCGTCTGATTGTTTAGTACTTCAGCAAATTTTGTGTCTGCCCGATTATTTACTATTGAAGAAACAAAACGCCACTGGAAATATGGCGCTTGGATACTTAATCTGTTTTTTTTTTTTTTTTTTTTTTTTTTTAAAGCTAGGGCCAAGCCGACTAAGCTAAGCTATTCTAGGTCCTTCAGTGGGTTTGTGGGTTTTCAGTGCCTGGAGGGTATAACCTCCGTCTTGAATTAACTTTGATAATGAAGTAAAGCAAAAATAAAACGGCATATCTTCATAAAGAGTGAGTCGCCATAAATTGATAACAATAAAGAGTCATCTTATCAGATAAGAAATATTACTAACTAATACTTTCATTCTTTTTTTTTCAATTTTTATACATGTTTATTTTAGAACAAGGGTTTATAACATGTACTTTCCTTCAAAGCGGTTCTGAAATTCCCATCTACTCTACATCAAAAGCTTGCACTGCCTAAATCCCTTATGAGCACGTTAAAGATAATCAGAATCACTTATCAGATAAGAAATATGACAGCATAACATGCATAACAACAGCATCTGACACGCGTCTTCTGCTCAGTAGATCTGCTATTAATCTTCCTATAACAACAGCAAACCACACCTCTCTCACGATGGCTGCATTTGCATATTATAGCTGCACTCTATCTCAGACAGATAAAAGGTGCATAATTGCATATCTCAGCAAGTATCACATACATCTGTTAATGTGCATTGTGCATAATTCTAATGCAACTTTCCACTTTTCTGTTTAACCTGAATGTACACAAAAGACATAATGTTGGGTCCCTCTGCAATATGCATAGATTAACCAATTTAACCTTCCATATATCTCAGGCAGATGACACAAGGTGCATCTTGTAATGTACAATTGTCTATCTGGAATGGATAAGACAATACTGAATGCATGCGATAATGATTAGCATTCATATCTGTATTATCTGTGACAGATGAGACAAAACAGATGCATTAGCGGATACAGTTAAATCTGTTTTGTCTTGAGTTCATTAAGAGGTTCATTAAGATAGAATTGTTTAGGTCTGTTGACCTGGACAGGTATATTGGCCAGGATTACACGGACTTTATACATCTTTTTAGAATTTTTAGAAGTTGTAGGAACAAAAGGACAAGCTTTTGATAAGGATAGTTCTACTCGTATTTCTCTGAAGACAAGACTCTATCGTGAACGCTGTGGACTTGTAAAATGAAGGTCGGTTGATCGAGTCCCATGCTTGTTGATTTTTTTTTTATGTCGCTTTCAATAAGGTGTAACGTCGCTTTCAACTGCATGTGGGTGATATCACGACGGGGTGATTAAATCGTAATTATGAACCTCTTATATGAATTTAAAGCATAGTTAAAAAGAATCCTGTCTATCCTGCATCCGTTTTCAGATCCGTAGGCAGTCAGATATCTTAAACTGAATGGCCGCGAAAAATTTGCTCACTTTTTTTTCTGGATAAACTTTTTAGCATCGCGTCATTCACGTCTACTTCAAAGCGAGGGTCACCTATCTATAATTACGACGCATGCGCCTCATTTACCTTCCATCTGCAGAAAGTTGCTATCCATTATGTCACCCAGCCTGAGCAGAGCCAATACTCACCAGCCAGCAGGAGAAGATTTTAGTTTTCAATTTAACCACCAAGTATTACTCTTCCCATCATCAAATTTTCCTCCTCCAATGGTTAGCGACTTGGAGTGCTCTCTCGTTAGCCATCAAAAGATCGTTATGTGTGCATGGTTGGTCCACCAAGTATTAACCTCGCTGGATGTTGCTTAACTTCTGATATCTTACGAAAACTAGTTTAGTCAATGTGTCATTGACGCCGCCACGCCGAGCTTTTATTCTTTCTGAAGAAAAAGCAAAAACTATCAGCTGTCTTCTTAATGATCCTAACTTGATATTAAAACCACTATGACAATTACCTCAAGATTTGCCTGAATCACAGGCACATCCCAAGGGTTATCACCTAGCCGTCCATTATGCAATGTCTAGGAACCTTGACTGATATCCAGCCACAACGTAAACACGACACAGGATATGAGCATGCGGATCCGTATAGACAGTCAGATAACTCATACTGAGTGGTCGAGAAAGAATTGTCCACTTTTTTCATGCTGGATAATCGTTTTAGGTATACTTCGAACTGTTTTTTGTGGTCGAAATGTCAAAAATTAATGATTCTACCAACAATTAACAATATTATTAGCTATCGGAAGATTTTTTTTTGTTTCTACTTTAAGTAAGTGCTATTTTTAGCAATCACTTTAAGAAGCGATTGCTCGTGATCAAAATCAAAAGGTCTGAATGAAAAGGCGGAAGAAAAAACAATTGCTTTTTCTCACAAGCAATTAATTGCAGCTTCGTGTTCAAATTTGAGGAGCAAATAATAAAAGGAAATGGTCAGCTTAATGAATATCTAAGTAGCATTTTTTTTTTTCTAAGTCTAATAATGTATATTTTTTGTATGTATTATTTTATTTGTGGTGAAGCACAAGGCCTCTTCACAATTTTTGTGTGTAGCGCAGCATTACTAGGAGCCTCCTTTACATTTCGAATTATTCTGACATTAATTTCTTTTTACTCTGGTAATGCCGCCACTGGTCGTTACTCATACAAGTAACTACTCATTTTTCCTCACGAGGTATGAGTGGACCCCGCACATCCAAGTACAGAGCAGAAAAATTCCTGCCCGCTGGGGATCGAACCCAGGTCACCGTGTGTGCAATGCCTAGCGCGCTAACTCACTCTGCCACGGTGACTACTCATAATGTATATTTTTTTAGTTTTTTTACAATTTTTGTGGCTCCCTCCCTAAGGAATACTCCCTAAGAATTTACTTCTAGAGAAACAAAAGCTTTTGCTTTCAAGGAAAAGCAATTGCTCTCTGAACTTTATGAAGACCGACTGAAGCAAAAAGCAATTCCTTTGAATTTCGCAAGGAAAAGCTTTTGCTCCTTTTGTGAATACGACCCATTCATTGTATTCATTTTGTAAAATAATTTTGCTTTGATCATCTAATTTCTAGACATCATGGTCTTAAATTCCAAACGAATTTTGGTTTCAATCTTTAATAGCTATTGGATTTTGATTTGAAGAAAAAAACAATATTAGTTCAAATGATATTATGAAAAACAATAATTTCCGGATTCACCTGTACCACCCTGTATAGTGTATAATACCTACACATGAGTGAATGACACAAAGATAAAACTAATGAAAACAAACACAGGACGCATGAATGGTTTACTTTTTGCTGATTCGACTATACATAACTACTAAACTACATGGGTGTAGTTATGTGGTCGATAAGACTCATAATAAACCAAAATAAAACATTCATTTTCTTAAGAGGAAAGTAAATACTTCAGATATCTCTAATATTAGAAATTTATCGGAAGTAATAAGCATAACTATGAACGACCTCCAAAACTATGTAACTACTCAGCAAGATTTTTTTTTTAATTTCGGTTTAACTGCATGTGCTCATATCACGACGCGACGGTCAGCAAGTTTGCTGGTTTACCTTACTAAGTTTTCATTTTATTATATTACACTTTAGTACATTAATTACTAACATTTAATTAAAATCAAAGTTATCGTTCAAGTGTCATCGTGTCACAAACAGACCAAAGACGATCCGGGTTGCAGAATGTTGGGGTTAAAATTTAAATCTCAGCAGTTTAAATCTCCTTGATCATCAATTTCTTCTGTATGCTTACTGCCTATTATTTATGTTTAACTGCCTGTGTATTATTATAGATTTATATGACAGTTAGATAGCTACATATACTAATGATGTATACATAACTTACTCCGGGCTATTGACACAGAGACATACATTGTTGCTGAAGATAGAGATGTTAATGAAACAGCTGCTGTTGACAGGCAGTCGCTGACAATATACGTCATGTACGCGGGTTCTGATAATGAATGTTATTGTTATGTGTGTATTGTGATGCGTTGTGTGTGTTGTTAAGTGTTTGTTTGTGTTGTGTGTGTGTGTGTTTTGTGTATGTGGTGTTTTTGTGATAGTTGTAGCGTTGTTTTTGTGTACGGACACGTGTTGAGCTTTATAAGGAGTGTGGGTGTGTTTGTGCAATTGGTGGTGTGTTCGCTGCATTTAGGCGGTGTGTGTCTGTAAAATGAAGTTAATACAGTACCTAAGTGTTTCTTGAGATCACCAGGTACTGTGTGTTGGAGTGTGTATGAGAGGTGCAAGTGCGTGTGTATGTGTGCGTTTTGTTGTTTGTGTGTGTGTATGTGGTGTGTGTTTGTGAAGTGTGAGGTGAAGATGAAGAAATTTGCTATGTTGTCATCAATTGAATTCGAAGCATCCTAAAAATAACCTGGCAAGAAATATTATAAAGGTCATATTAATGTCTATCGAGTACCCACTGTACTTTCATATCTATTAGAGGTTCGCATAAAGTTATTGCACATAATAGCGTAATAAACTTCACCGCAGTTCATTTTGCCTGCTATTTTAAAACCTTGACCTTTCTTCTATCTTTGCCTCTGTGTTAAACTGTCCTGAGACTGGTAGTCATGATTATAACCATTCGAGTAGTCACCGTTGCAGCTTGTGGCCTGGGTTCGATTCCCGGCTGAGAAAAAAACTTCGCCGCAGTTCATTTTGTCTGCTAATTTCAAAGCTTGATATTTCGGATCTAGGTTCGTATTGAATTGTTCTGATGTTGTTAATTAATTACTTACAGATAATAAGTATATAATAATTATTTAGGTTGTTCAAGCACTTGTCTAGAATCCTAGTAGCAATGGAATTCGTTGTTTCAGTATAAGACCACGAAATAATGGCACCAAATCTATGCGTCCTACTCGGGGCACTATACATAATTGTCCATTATTATTTTAATTGTAATGATAACAATATTAATGATAAACAGTATAATGATACAAGTGTGACTGCATAATGATGCACTTGAATAGGTGGATAATAGCTACAACGCCGTCTCTGACCGCTTGTGAAGAGATGCATTGAGAGTGTCGGTCATATAGGGGTACGTATTTGGAAGATGCAGTAATTAGTCTGGTGTCTAGTCTAAAAACTTAACACCCGATCTAAGGGAACGATCGACAAGGCAGCGAACTCGTAACCTCGAGGTCGGTGGTTCGAGTCCCTAGTATTGGAAATAATTATAATTTTTTGGTGTATATTAGTTGTCACATCACACTGGTTGTTCAAACGAAATAATATAGCCTTTAAACATGTGATGTATACTTACTTATCTGTGGCTGTATGGGGACTCTTCTTACCCCAAATCACCTGAATGCAATGGAAAATCATCTTTTTATGCATTGAAATTAAAGAAAAATATTTCTTCATCTGTTTCATTCCATTTCTCCTTTCTTTGTTTACAGGTAAGATGCTAAGAGGAGCCAGCTTTGATGTACGATAGCTGCTCAAGATCAACTTACTGAGGTCGGTCTCGTCCAGGAAACCAATAGCTTAAATCTGGCCCCTCGACGATCACCTTACTACCAGCCTCTGTGGCGTAATGGTTGTGACTACTGCCCGTAGTTCAGAGTTCCCGAGTTCAACTCCCGGTTGGGGCAGACTTTTCGACGAAAATTCTGTTCCATCCAAACACGTGAGGCTGGAATTTCCGGCCCTACCCAGGCTGGGT
Source organism: Bactericera cockerelli (assembly GCA_024516035.1). NCBI lineage: Eukaryota > Metazoa > Arthropoda > Insecta > Hemiptera > Triozidae > Bactericera > Bactericera cockerelli. The sequence continues at coordinate 50,430,716 of CM044955.1, forward strand.
GAGGTTAATGTGGGTAGCTGGTACAATTCCCAGCGAATGGAGAGTAAACCCCCGTCTTGACTATCTATCTCAGTCAGGACGTTAAATCCAAATAGAATCAACTGATCACAATAGATCTAATTAGGTCGCAGTGTTAAATGTAAGGGTTTCACTGAAAACCCTGCAACCAGGTCAGATAATAATAAATCACCTTCCTAATGTATTTACCTATATTTGCACCGTAAGTAGTCATACGAGGCCGAGTGGGTAGCGCTCAGCTTCAGTCTTCAAATTGGTCAAGCACGCACTTGACTCGGGTTCGAATTCCGGCCGGGTGGAATATTTCCTGCTCTGTACTTTTGGCGGTTTGAAAGTCTGGGGTCCACTCATATCTCGTGAAGGTCGTGATTTCGTGAAGAAAAAGGAGTAGTTACATGTATGAGTACTACTGGTATGAGTGCACTGGTAGTCAAGTGGTTAATGCGCTAGTCTGGTAATCCAGGTAGCGTAGGGATCCGTAGGTTCAAATCCCACCCAGGGCATGAATTTTTCCTCATTAATTTGAGTTTGTAACCACATAATAATGAGACTCTGAGGGTTAGGTGTTAGAAAATGTTTTGAGCAATAACCTCGCCTGGTGGTTATCTTCCACTAAAGAGTGTTATTATTATTATGAGTAACCACCAATGGTGGTATTACCTGAGTAAATGAAAGTAATGTGAAGGCTTTAGAAAAGTAAAGGAGGCTCTTAGTAATGCTGCGCTACCCACAAATTGTGAAAAAACTCTTACGTCATCACAAACTATCATACCAACTATGCGTTTGCATTTGCAATTGTGCACCATAAAAAATGCAGCTTTGTAAGGATATAATTCGCACATGGTTCAATCTCATGTGGCTGAGGTTAATAAGTGTGCGCCTAGTCGAGACTATAATCATTGCAACGGGATTAAGCAACTAATAATCCCTCTAGTAATTGAGTAAGCAATAATCCCCAGGAAACTGGGAGTAGAAATAAACAGTATTAATTACATATTGCTGCATAATTTATTATTATCCTAGAGTACTACAATACAGGCAAGTATTTAAGGATAAAAAAATTAAAATTGAGATTAATCTTCTCCAAACTCGTCAATTTACGTAGCTTGATTGTCAAAGCGAGACCCGAGCACGGCAAATTTTAGTAAGGTGGGTTGAGTAATTTTATTTCAACCTCACCATCACCCTTGTGAGTAACACAACTTTGATATTCTACCACTGTCACTAGAATAGTTCAATAAAATTTTATTGAAATAATTGTGGTAACAAAAGAAATAGTTTAACCCTCTCTCTATGTTCCATCAAAATCTGGAGGTCGCCATTTTTATTCCTAGTTTTGAAATGTTGACCAATTTTTGACATCATCACTCATGGGCGTAGCCAGGATTTTGGCTAGGGGGGGGGGCAACTGATGTGGAAAATCAATAATATCTAGTGAACAATCAATAATACCTAGTGTTGCATACTCAGCATACTCCCTGGAATTTTCTAGGGGGGGGGGGGCGGCTTCACTCTTAATTTTTTTTTTGGTAGATGTGCCCCGGAACCGCTTTCGCATTACTTCAGGGCACTTTAATTTTACATCCATGCCATTCCGGAAACGGAAAAACTCGGTCAGAATTTTCCGTTCCGGCCGGGATTCGAACCCGCATCCTCCGGGTCAGCAATCAATGCTCTTAACCACTGAGCCACGGAGGTCGGCTACCTTACCTCTTGATACCTCTTGATAACCTTATTTTTGATTGTTTTGGGAGTACGGGCACGGACAAAAAACTGAACCCCCCCTTATTCAATTTTTTATTCAGGCCTGACAGTTTCTAGCTTCTAGAGCACTCAGCTTCTTGTAATAAACATGGAAAAAAGCTTTGAAGCCTCTGCCATGTTTTAGATTAAAATTCCTCGTTGATAGTCATTATATTTCTCCAAGTCGAGTTTAATAATTACAGTTGTAAACCCTGAGCTCTGAATGCAGATAACTGTTTTTCAGCAATAGTATAACTATAGTTTGATCATCTTCAATGAGACATAAAGTGCTTTTTAATGGTGCAATGTGCTAGGAAACTTGAATTATTTGCTCTTAAATCATGCGGTGTGCTAAGAAAACTTAAATGAAATGCTCTTAAAAATGGGCTCAGAAGGCTTAAAAAACGCGCTTGAAATATAAATACCTATAGAAAGCGCTAGTATACATTTAGTTGATTTGCCCAAGGTTCTACTTCAGTTAGCCTTGTTCAGGAATCGATTCATTCGGATCATTTTTTATTAATGCCACTATTTGCCCACATACTAAATGTGTTCCCAAAACAACTACTGTATCTTAGGAACTTTTTGGACATTATTAAAGGAAATATTTTTAAACCGACCTCAGTAGCTTGATCAGTAAGGCGGCGGACTTGTCACCTGGAAGTCGGTGGTTCAAGTCCCTGTTTCAGCGTAGATTTAGTAATGTGAGTTTGAGTAGTTGTGATATCACGAAAGTGATTAACACAAATATGATAACCAACTAACTATTAAAGCATCTTTTTTGGCTAGTGCTAAAGGAACTTGTACCAACTTTATTTTATGACTTACATGAAATGTGTGTGGATTAGCCAGATATTAGTACAAGGGCCTTCTCTGAATGCTTTCTCTTCTGCACTTTGTACGTGCCAGCAGCCAGCCCGACCAGCTGTCCAGCCAGATAGCCAGGTATTGTTCCCAATATTGCGTAATCCTACCAAAGTATAATTTCAATAATTACATGTTGTTGACCCACTAAAATAAAAATGATAATTATATGTTTCAGACAGAATTATACAGGGAGATGTACTTACTATGAGGATATAATAATATTATTAAAAAAGGACTATAGTATTGTAAATTCTGACTTTATGTCTCAGGCAGTTCCTTTCCCCTTATTCTTGTATAATAATAACTACGATTATGATCTATCATCATGATAGTAATAATTATAAGAAGAAGTAGCTTCCTGAATACCTTTTCTAGTGAGGTACCATCACTAGCTATCTATACCGTTCTATAATTTCATTCCATTAATGGCAAAAAATGCTTTAGTCCAAAGATAGATATTATGCCGTTCTTTGTCCAAAGACAGCATACTATAAAATTTAAAAGTTACCTATCTTTATTTCATAAGCCAATTCACCCAATTAACCCAGTTACCTAATAACTTTACTATAGGTAGTTGAGTGGTCCAAATCCCCGTCTCATGAGTTTGGTCCTGGAGGTAGTGACCTCAGTAGTTTGATCGATAAGGCGGCGGACTTGTGACCTGGAGGTCGGTGGTCAAGTCCCGGTTTCAGCGTAGATTTAGTAAAAGCGAGTTTGAGTGGTTGTGACATCACAAAGGTGATTAACACAAATATGATAACTTTCTGTTTTGTAAAAGAAAAACAATTGTTGTTTTCACAAGCCGAGAATTTTTGAGAGACCGATGGATTTTTCAAAATTCGTCCCTATGTAAATTATTTGGATATCTTGAGGAAAGTAAAAATATTAGCTTGACCAATTTGACTAAAGTATGTTCTTAATTTTATGATAATTTATTGGTATATTTGTATATTATGACATCAAACCGACCCAGTGTATAGGACAATCGATTTGACACCTGAGAGCAGCCTCTCAACCTAGAGGTTCGAGTCCCAAGGATCAGGAATAAAATCGGCTTTGAGTCATAGTGACGTCTTGTGATTAACACAAATCTGATACCCAGTAACGTAATTCAGAATTAACTTGTTGATTATAACCTCAACAAACACTAGATTAAACTGTGGCTTTCTGATTTACTCTTTGCAGCAGAGCAAATGACCAAGGTTAACTCGTTTCCTCTTGTTTGACTCTGAAAAGTTAGATTAAAAAAGTTTTGACGTACAGTAGTGCAAAGGAAGAAAGTTTCAGATGGAAATCTAGTATTAATTACAGAAACGTAATTCCGTCCTGTCTTCATTTTCTATAGGTATATTTATTTTCTAAATAATTAAATATCATAGAATAAATAAATATATATTTATTTTCTAAATAAATATATATCACAAAAAATTATCAAGAAAGTGATAAAAAATTATCTAGAAAATTCCTTGAACTGAGTTGGTATTTTTACTTTCCCTATCCTATAATAAACTCTAGAAAGTATTGTATTCGTCGAAAATTTGACCTACCCAGTTTTTCACATTTCTGGAAGAATCATAGCCCCAGGATAACAAAAAGTTGTTTTTCTATAGCTATACACACTTTTCCTCAGGACAGAGCAGAAAAGTTTCTACTCAGCCGCGGATTGAACCCATGTTCTCCTGGGTGCAAGCCTAGTGAAGCCATACCCGGCTACGGTGACTATTATTATTACTAATTACTATCATCTATTATTATTCTTTGTTATATCCTCGAGCTAAATAGGTAATTGATTCATTACATTATGAATTGTGTTTGCAAATTATGTAGGTGTTCTGTTTGTGTGTGGTCAATGCGGTGTTAATGTCTCCATCATAAATATGAATGATCTTGGCAATTACTTTGATGGAGAAGTTTGCTTGAGTGATGGGAGCTTCATGTAAGTTCATGGGAATATATGTGAGAGAATGGATATTAGGCTTTAGGTAGGTAGTTGATTCATGCTTGATTTTCACTCCGAAGATCCGGGGTTGGAATCCAGAGTGTCGACTTTTTCAAAGTGATTTTCAAGATAGTTTGAGCAGTGGGAGCTCAATGTAAGTCCATGGGACAATGTATGTATTAGGATTTGGGTAAAGAGTTGTTTCATGCTCGATTCACACGCCGCTAATCCTGGGTTCGAATCCAGAGAGTTGACTTGTTCAAGGTAGTTTTCCAGGTTGCGTTTGAGTGATGGGAGCTTTATTCTGCTCGATTATCATGTGAAAAATATCGGGTTCAAATCAAGAGAGTCAACAAAATACACATAGTCCTTTATACAAAATTAGCACCGCTTTTCAGTACAATTAATTCACCGTGCATATTAGTTTGTTTTAATGAAAATATATGGTGTAAAAAACACACTTTCATACAAAGGTATTTCAAATAAAACATGTATTCATGTGTATTTGTGTATGTCTCACGAGTATGGAAGATACATTATCTATGCTGTCATCCAGGGTTACTCTCACTCTTGTTGGGCCACGCCACTTTCAGTTATGGAAACTGGTTTCAGGATACTTGACGTCACCAAGATCTCCTATCGATAGCCATATATGTATGTCTCTCCTGCCTTTACCCATGTCGCTGCTCGATAGCTTTAATGAGCCATATAAACCACGTCATTTCTTGCCTTATCTGTATCGTACCTATGCCTGTACTCACAATAGCTCTATTTAGGGTTACATCACTCTCACATTTCTAGTTACTTATGTTTCATAATGTTACTTTGTTTCTTTTTCTTCTTCAACTGAATATTAATTATTTAATTCCTTGCATTCACTTACTGACAATCTACTGTTATTTTCACGACTGTTATCTTCTAATGTTTATAATAGGTTTTGCCTGCATCCTGAGCGATGTTAATGTATTTTCCATTATGTATTTGCCTGCCTTTATATTACCTTTTCATATTTTGCTTGTCTATTTGTTCCACCTCGCGTTATCGCATCACTAGCATCATCTACAATTCCACATTATCTCCAATCTCCCGACCTCAGTAGCTTGATCGATAAGGCGGCGGACTTGTAACCTGGTGGTTCGAGTCCCGGTTACAGCGAGGATTTGGTAAAGCGAGTTTGAGTAGTTGTGATATCACGATAGTGATTAACACAGATACGAAAACTTTAAAAAAATTATCTCCAATCTCAGCTATGTCATGCATAATCTTGCCTGCCTTCACAGCTTCATGTTCAACGTCGTTATCACATCACTAAGCATCATCTTAATTATCTACAATATCCACATTCTCTCCACTCTCAGCTATGTCATGTATAATCTTGCCTGCCTTTACAGCTATCCTTTGTGATGCATATGGCATTGTCTACCTTCTCAGCTACTCTATGTATTTTTTATGTCTCAATATACCTACATTCTCTTCACAGCTAGCATTTATGTATTTCTATGTTCCGAGGCATCGTTATCACATCATCTACAATATCCACATTCTCTGCACGATCCTGCTCCCGGCTACTAATCTACTTTCACTGTCTTTTGTTTTGATTCCGGTGTCTGGTTCTTTCTTTATATCATTCTGTTCCGGTGCTATATAAGAAATTATTTATAATTATATCACCTTATATTGGGCTATCAGTTTTATGTATACATTTTATTGTGTTAATCCCGATTTTTGCTTCTTTGTTTATATCATGCTGTGCCGGTGATAGGTATTATGTATTATATCATTTTATAATATACTGAACATATATTATCAATACAGGTTTTATAGCTTCTATATGTCCTATGTATCGATTCTGTAACTCAGACGGATTAAATTCTTGCATGTCCTTGTATAGAGTTGTACACGCAGGAAGAGTTGATAGGTTCTATAAATTTAATAGTATACCCATCATTGCATAAGGATAATCTATTAATGCTAGTATTACTCGTATTGAATAGTCTGAATGCAGTTCACTTTCTACAGGCTTTGCCATAAGAGGCTGTTCTTTCACGACTTCAGCGTTCCATGAATTGAATTGATTTATTTATTTTAGATAATTATTTACAATAAAAAATACCCCCTAAGCTAAGTTTATTGGGAGAGTTGGGGTTGCAACTCATGGAACGCTGTGTGAAGTGTGCTTCAAGCAACAGTTGTTGCATTCTGCCCGGTGGTCTTAGATATTGTAGCCCGACAGCAGCAATGTACTGAATGGGCTGTAACGGTAACGCGGCGTTCAAGAAACGCTCTAACGTCCCGTTAAAAACCTAGACATGATACGCCGCTCGTATATCCGTTGATTTGGATCTGACCAATACGTATGGATTATTTCTCACCCGCCTTCTTGTAACTTGTGTCATGTATCAATCACAATTACTCAAACTTGCCTCATAACGTCTAAAACAACTTCTCACTTTTGTATTTCCACTGATATACTACTGATTTAATTATTTCAATTAATCGGATTTTGAACCACCGACCTCCAGTTTACGACGAGTCCACCGTCTTATAGATGGAGCTACTGAGGTATTGAGCTAGGTCGTGCAATATTGTGCATTTATGCAGCGGTGTTCACGCTGTATATCATTTGAGGTGGGTGTGTCATCATTTACCACGTGGATTATCCCGCCAATCACATGCTTGACGCTAATGTTTTCCTCCAGACGTATAGGACTGACGGGTAGCTGATAGGTATATTCAAACAGCAGTGTTTATCAATACTCATTACTCGTGTTAATATTCCCATCAGATTTTCAGAATAACAAATTAATTTTTATATACATATATGTATGAGTATTTTGTAGAATTGAAATTGCTTTCACACCAACATAACACACATGTGCCGACACAACACGCTATTTGTAAACAGTTCTGCAGTCGGAATTTTGAATTTATGAAGGCATACTCGTAATGTGTACTATTGTGCATTTATGCAGCAAAAGTGCATGCTATATTCATGTGCTTGGATATCACGTTACCATGGGAACGTTTTGTATACAACATGAGAGTGCTGCATTCATCACTCATGTTGAACTGAAGCGTTTTAATTTTTTTTCCAACAACTGTTAATTTTCAGCTCTTGAGCAATTTTTGGAAGCTAGACCCCTTTTTAGCACTTGTATATGCTTGGGCTACTACCTTAATCCTGTTTTCCTATCCTCACTTCCTCTTTCAAGTTCTATTTCCACTGGTCTGAGTGGTTCTTTATTGGCGAAATGGCGATGGCGGTAATACGGAAACAGCTGTCCTAGCAGCAGTGGCGGCTCCTGACTTCAAGACTAGGTGAAGACAAATTATACCCAGAAGTATTGAAAAAATAAAATTATTAATTTATCAGATCTTAGTTCTTATGGTCTCATAAACACAGCCCATTGTAAGTTATGGCTGTTTCCCTGCAGAGCATGATTTTCTCTCATACCAGTTTTGCATCATATAAGTTTTTATAGGTACTTTTTTTGGAGAACACTTGGTACCTAATAAATAAACAAGGCCAGCAGAACAATTTATCAACACTTGAGCTGGTACACAGCCATTCATTTTTCATAAACCATTCAGGCTTGAACTGTATGGCTGTGGGGCAGGCATTTGCTTTACTTTTTTAGTGGTGGTTATAGTAATTGGAGAAATTGGACATCCAGTAATCATAATATTTTCTTATCCTCATTACTTCTTAATCTGAATGGGGTTACTTTCAATGTTTGAACCCCATGATTTTGTGGGAATCTCATTGTTTCTTTGAAATATTGTTATTAATTATTCATCTTAATAAAAAATATTTATTCATCTTAATAAAAAATATTAACTAAAAGTTGGTAAAAAGGAATTAAAATAAAAATATTAGGATTATACCTCAGTAGATAGGTAGGTACAACATTTTAAAGAGGGGTTAGAACTGGGAAGGAAAGAAAGTTAGTTGAAGACTAAAAATTACAATCCAAAACTGGAAGAAAATCCACCACCAGATTACAAAATAAATCTAAGAAAACATACTTACTACAAATATAAAATCAGCTTAAATTTGTGTTACCATTGATGTTTAAATGACTATTTATGAAAAACACAGATATTGCCTTATAATTTTAAGTACTTCACTGGAAGCTGTGTGCTTAGCTACCTGCAACCTGCATAATTATAATGTTATTTCTGACACTGAAAGAAGTACATAGCTACTTCATATTCAACTTATTATGAAAAGCACAGGTCAGATCAGGTAGGAATAATGTTTCTATCCTGTATCAAATACTGGGAAATAACTTTATTAACTAGTTACACCAATTAAAAGTCACTTGATTACCGTTGAAAAGATTTGAAAATAATCTAATAAAATTTAAAAAGTGCGCTACAAGTTTTGTTTACATTCTAAAGATAAGAGATACAATGTTGCCAAGTTAATTTCATAGCTAAATTTCTACAAACTTCAAGAGCTATATTTTAAATTTAAAGAAATCCCTCAAATCATGTAAGACGTATTTATTTATTTAAAAAAATAATACTACACCGCCTGAACAGAATTTTCTTTTGAGAATTTCATTTCAAAACGTCTAATTTCATGATTTTTTTTTTAAAGTGGTTTCATAGTCAGGATCTTAAACAGGACCAAAATTGTCCCTATTTAAAAACTTCTTGGAACAACTAGATAAAAGATTATCTTATTTGGCTCAATTTCGGTACCTACATTAAATAATTATTTCCGAGATTCGACTTCAATCGAGATGTCCTTTTTAACACTATAGTTGACAAGATACATATTAAGTAGTTAAAATTTATTGGTATCAGCTATCGTTTAGGAACTATGTATAAAACTAGAACCCAAAAAATGAGAAATAATATCCAAAATTCCTGACACAAAATCCTGCTTTCCTAACGCCTACGTTATTACTATTATTTTTTTTTTTTTAATATTACAAGATTGTGCTAGATATGGGAGGCTAAATCATTGACTGGTTTCCTAGGTCTGGCATAATGCTACTGGCAACAATGTTAATATCAAAAACACGTGACATCGCGCATGGTATGTGGCTTCGTGACATTTCGTATGAGGTCGTGTAGATAATGTAAACTGAATACAACTGAAGACTGTCCTCAGTAGCATATTACATAGATATAGTTCTTGCCTAATATTTCATGATACCTACTTGGAAATACTCAACTCTGATTGGTTGATTCAAGGACAACTGAAGACAATTTCGAATTGTCTTCACATTTGGTGTTCTCCTTGGAAAGTAACATGAAATGTTAAGCAGCATTGATCTATTTTACACAAAGCTTACTCTTTTTTTTTTTTTTTTTTTTTTTTTTTTCTTGAGTTGGATCAATTGTGCCATGTTCAAGGGATTATGAGTAGTGTTTTCACTGTTCAAAATTAGGTGAAAATGTCTTCAGTGTCTTCACCCGACGAGCCGCCACTGCCTAGCAGTTCCAGGTCCGTTCCTGAGTAATTACTTGAAATTTTGCAGTTTATGAATAGAGTTAGTTATACTTGGAATTTTGTAGTTTATGAAAAGTTACTTGAAATTTAGAACAACATATTTTTTTCAACTATTTAGGAAGGGCTTAGTTATCTCCTTACTAAATTACTTCAAATTTTGTACTTCATAAGATTAGTTCTTGAAATTTTATAGTTCCTGAATAATTACTTGAAATTTAGAACGACACTTTTTTTCAAACTATAAATTTAGCAGGGAGTTATCGTTGATTTTTTTTTTTATCCAAAAGTTTGTTACTTCATTTATTGTAAAATTACCATGGCTAGTATTTGTACGCACTATCCATATTAAATTAATCTGCAGTTCACGCCGGTTTGTTTCTTTTTTTTTCTTCCTAATGTCAGTTTCATAATAAATGTTCTGCATTAGTTGAAAATATTCTGAAAGTACTTTACAATACTTTCATTAATTGACAATTTTATAAAATTGTGTCAGCGGCAAGTCTGTTCATTCATTCCTAATATTCCTATTCATTCGACATTGAAACACTTGTATACACCCTGTATATCATGTCACACGCCGTAAGTCTGTTCATTCATTCCTAATATCCCCATTCATTCGGAAATGAATGATAGCATACCATCCATACATGTCATTATCATCATTTCCCTTGCTCATAACATAACAGACCTACTTGTCAAATCATAACAGAGTAATCATATATGGCATTCACAATCTACATTGCCATATAATATAGTACCTAATACTTACGTATACATAGAATGATGTGTAAGTATATATCTATAGGTACTCTATCTATACCATATTGCACGTACTTGTAAAACCTTTATCAGAATCATCTAAAAGTACGTCGTATTTGTATACTCGTAGCACCTAAACCTAATATACTCTACTTACTATACCTACCATATAACACCTCAAAGTTATATCATAGGTATCTAATCCACAATACCATAGTTATTGTGGTCCTTGTGAAATATATTTTGTTCAGAGAATGTCACATACTGTTATATACAACCGCACGCATATTGTACATACATACATATACATTTAGCACTGCAGAAATAGAAAATCTAATGATAGCACTGTCCTTAGAAAATTTATATGAGTATTAGCAATGGTAGCAAAAGTAAACGGCGCCGGCGGCCTAAGCCTGCGTAGATGGCACGTTGAATACACCAGTTGTAATTCTTTCACTGAAGTTAAGCAACCTCCAGCGATGTTAGGACGTGGATGGGTGACCATTCAAATTTGAACCCTCGTGATGCTGACTATTCCCGGCCCCATTCTAGCTAGGTGAGGTTAATTTGAGTAGCTGGTTTGTGAGTTTCCAGCGAATGGAGGGTAAAGCCCCCGACGCGACGCGTTGAAATCAACGCGACGTTAAAGTAAATAAAGAAATAAAGGCGACCTTAAGCAGCTTGGATGAGGGGTCAAGAGTCGAATTTTATTATTAGACCCTTTTCCCTCCCCAAGGGATGACCTAGATGCAATAAATTCTACTTTCATATACCTCAAAAACCTAAACATATATACCACAGAATATAATACTATCCAAAAATACGCGAATGACTCTATAGTTAAAGCGGTATTAAAAAAAAAAAAAAAATCTCATTCAAACCAGCGAGCAGCGCAGCGTCGCGTCGAAGGCACTTTGAATTCTCGTTCTGTCACTGAAGTTAAGCAACGTCCAGTGAAGTCGATACTTGAAAAGGTATCCATTCAAATCCGACACTCGTGATGCTGGCCTTTTCCGGCCCAGCCGAGCGAGCCTGGTTGAGGTTAAAGGTGAGATTTTTCGCTGGACGTTGCTTAACTTCATTGATCTTAGTGGCGTATTCAATATTGTGCTATCGACGCTGGCTAACATAAGTTTGGATTAGCCTTCCCACAATGATATGTCTTCTTCGCCAACAAATAGGCTGACAAGCACGTGATTATAATAGCTGCCGGGACTGCCAGTGAAAATTGAAATAACTAACAAGCTCTGATTTATATTACGCTCGGCACTGCTAAACCACAAGCGCTTATTACTCAATGGGAGACAGGTAGGAGCCAGGAATTGGTCATAACCAGTAAAGTGAGAAGTAAGGTTTCATGCGAATCCGACACCACAGAAACGCGCTTAGCTATGGGCACAAGTTTTTTTTTTTTTTTTTTTTAAAAAGATGAGTGTTTCACAGCCGTTTTTATTTCGTAGCCATGAAACAGGAGCTACTGTAGACGCTTGTGGTCTGTGTTGTAGCCTGCCCATCCCGTAGTATGCCTCCCCTCTGATGGGCGAGAAGTGACACAATACTTCCCAATTAGGTGCTGGGTCAACACGAGCGCACCGGAAGGTATCCCTTACAAACAACTGTAACCAAATTAAGAATACAAATTTTTGTCGGTGCGGGGGTTCGAACCCGGGAAGTTTCTTGCTACGTATACTATAGTCTTATAGATCTATGCTTATAAAACACATATCCCATGGAGTTTACTCACTACTGCGAGATTGTTTCCGGCGAATGGAGGGTGAAATGACTATCGATAATAATAATAATTCCGTGTCGGTGAGATAGGTACAGATGCCTAATATATCACGGTGGTGAGAGAATTATATGGACGCCCAGATCCAAGGTCTAGGATCCTTTCATGTCCGTTGATGGTTTTAACATCCCGATTTGAGATAGTCAAGACGGGGGTTTCACCCTTCATTCCCTGGGAATCGTACCCACATTAACCTCACCCAGCCTGGGTAGGTCCGAAAATATCAGTCTCACTTGTTCGGAGGGAACAGAATTCTCTGTGTGAAAAGTCTGCTCCAACCGGGGATCGAACTTAATATCCCTGGACTACGGGCAGTAGTCACAACCGTCACGCTACGGAGGCTGTGTGACCTTCAATGAAAAATAAATTAAGCAAAATTATTACATTTTGCTTAAGAGTCGGAAAAGTTCTGCTGCGATATTACATTTTTGTGGAGTTTTATGAAAGGTGACAATAGTTGGCACACTGGAGAGGAAACTGTGAATAAAAAACTAAGCAGATAACACCAGACAAAGCAAGAAAAAAAGATGCAACCAAGAACAAAAACACGTAAGCTAAGGAACAATATGTCACGAATCGCGAAGATATAATTTGTGAATAAGTCGCTGAATCATTCGTACGACAAGAACTAATATACCTTCTGAATAGAATTGAATGACTTACAAGTGTAGAATTGAATGAAAAAAATAAAGAAAAGCATTGAGTTGAATCCTCAGGATGAAAGGACAGTAATCCTGAGTTACAAGATCGTGATGCTATCTCAAATTTTATGAGGATGGCGTCTTAGATGTGGAATTAGGATTTAGCTGAGACGGTTGAATTTGAAATCTGTGAACATTTTACAACTTCTCACTTTTCTGTTTATACTGATTAAAATAGAGAGGTTAGTTGATGAATTGGATAATCAGAACCAATACCGGCTGATGAGAGCAAATAAGCTCGAAACAGCTGTCCAGGTATGTTCTGATATTCATGTACATATTGTACATCTATTATAAGTAGTGCTTTATTTAGACTGTCAGCGAGGGACAGGTAGTCCCATTATGCCACTTCTCACTTTTCTGTTTATACTGATACTGATTTAAAAAAATTCAGATGAGTTTCTGATCTGACGAACACCCAAATTTGGATATTCTCCAATCCAAGTCTTAATCTGACTGGACTTTGCTTAACTTCTGTGACACAATATAATTGTATAATCCGCGAATTTCATTGCCATGAACTCATTACCACTGTGAGAACGGCGAGGGGGTGTTGAATTGCTCGTTGTTGCTTACCACAGGGTCAACACCAGCGTTGCTGCGGTGTGTTGCTGCTGCATAATGAACACAGGGTCAACACGCGGTTTGTGTTGCCGTGTTGCTGCATTATTTATGTGTGGGAGTTAGGAGTAGTCCCCAGTGCAATGGAGGATTTAACTGCAGCAAATTGTTCATTGTAAGTCTCGGAATCAAGTACTTAATAATAATTGCATACGTTGTATTGTTTGGAAATTAATATAATTTGTAACTATGTATAACTGTTAGCCAACCTCAGTAGCTTGATTGATTAGTCGGCGGACTTGTAACCTGGAGGTCGGTGGTTCAAGTCCCGGATTCAGCGCAGATTTAGTAAGTAAAGCGAGTTTGAGTATAGTTGTGATATCACAAAAGTGATTAATACAAATATGATAACTGTTCATGTAACTAAATAAATAGATAAATTATTGCAAACTAAATGCTCGTGGAGAAGAAAGTATTGTCTTGTACTAGTATTCAATTCAGTATCTATAAAAAATACAGGGTGTCTATATATAGTTGAACATAATATGACTTTATTTTCCTAGTTTTTGCTACCTATTACAAAAATACAGTGATCATGATATTACATCTAGTACAACTTCTCACTTTTCTGTTTACACTGATTAAAATAGAGAGGTTAGTTGATGGCATGGATACTCAGAACTATTACCTGCTGATGAGAGCAAATAAGCTCGAAACAGCTGTCCAGGTATGTTCTGATATTCATGTACATCTAGTACAACTTCTCACTTTTCTCTTTACACTGATTTGCACTGATAATAATGAACACTTATTTATACTGCCCGATCAGAACTAAAGAGTCATATTATTTCATCATGTGATTTGGTGCCTTTATTATGTGTTTAAAGTCATACAGAAGTGAGGATAAAATCATCCATCGGGTGGGACTCAAACCACTGATCCCCACGCTACCTGGATCACCAGAGTATAAAGCACCTTAACCACTTGACCATATATAATCAGTGAGTTAGTGAGCGAATTTGGCCTTTGTTGAAGATATGTATAATAGAATTATAGATATAATAATAATAATATTGCTTTATTTATACTGCCCAAGTTCGACTATAAAGTCTCATTATTCCAGCAGTAAGCCCAAGACGTATTATTATGTGGTATAAATTCCAAATGGGAGGATAACATGTTATGTCCCTGCTGGGTTTTGAACCTGCGACCTCTGGAATCTCTGGATTCACACAGTGACGCCTACAACTTAGGACAACTGCCTGAAAGTTCTCATGCTCAATTGCTCATCCTACTGTAGTGACCAATTTCATCAAATTCAGTATTGTTTGATTTGTGTCGCCAATGTGAATGGGGACAAGGGCATGTTTTATGATTCCAACCAGAAGATCAAAACCAGATAACCAGTTTGTCAAAACCAGATGACAGTCACCTAATCTCGAACTTGCTAGTCTGCCAAATTCAACACTCCAAAAATGTTATGAAATGCATTCGTAAACGATTACGTGTTAGGCAGTTCAATAAGTCACTTGATTAAATTGCTTTGCATGCTGGCTGTGCGAAGTTGGTCACTAACATTTCAATGAAAACGTCTACCTACTACTAACTTGTTATTTAATGCTGATTTTTTTTTAATAATAATATATTTTATGTTAGACCCGAATTATGTTCTCCTGTTTATATTTATAGTCATAGTCTGTTCTAATTATAAAACAGGTTTGTATTTAGGATAAGCCAGAATGTATCTCAGTCGGACGATAGTTCACTGTGATTGGTTGATACTCCGACTTTTAGGGAAGATCTGGCTCATCTTTGTGTTAATTCTATTTTATATTTCGGCCCTCAATGTATTGCGGATTAAATTATTTGTCTCAAAGTATTCAGCGCTCATCGCTAGTCGACCCTATCGTAGCCGCTACCTTATAAAAATGTTTTTTTCTTTTAGTCATTCAGGCCAAGTTGTTGAAATTCCCTTGGAGACATCATCAACTCCGATGTAGCTACAATAATGACAAACAGCAACATCCCTGTAATTATTTTAAAAAAATATTCAGGAATGTTTTCACCTCCTGGGTGTTGCTTAACTTCGCTGATCGTACGAGAACCGGTGCATTCAACGCGCCATCAACGCTGGCTCCTGTATTTTTAATTTTTCATATTCTGTCTCAACCACGCTTCAATATTTGTAAATACTGTCGTATCAAAAAGCCATAATTCAAAGTTATGAAGTTATGATGGTACGTATTAGCAAATGAATTGGCGTTCCAGTAGGCTCCTGCATAAATTAGAGTCGCCTGCTGTGACATTAGTATGGGTGCACGAATATTTTGGTTGGATGAGTAATGTGTTGAACCCACAAAGACCGTATTTATACATTCAAATTTGAAGTTATCATGCAGTTTTAAGTACTTGTAGTAAATGGAATATCGATTGAATTGATAATTGAAAAAAGAGAAGGTGTGCTATAGCTCAACCATGCAATCTTAATAATAATATAATTTCTTCCCATGGAAATGCTGGGTCAATACAAGAACATTGCAAGTTATTGCACACTGTGAAACCTTGATAATTTACATTTTGAAATTTTATAGGAGAGCAAAAAGCATATTATAGTTCTTTAAAAAAAAAAATCAAAAATACATATATGCTTAATTTGAAAGAAATTAAGAATACGCCAGCTTTAAAAAATGTATAACTTTTGATTGAATATCAATTGAATTATTTATACGAGAAAAAAACCTATGCGTTCCGTTAAATTTGTCATTCAGTCTACTATAGTCAACATTTCTTTTTTTTTAAGTGGGGTTTAACGTCGCTTTCAACTGTCATGGTCATATCACGACGGGGGTTTTACCCTCCATTCGCAGGAAACTCACAAACCTGCTACTCACATTGACCTCACCCAGCCTGAGTGGGGCCGGGAAAAGCCAGCGTCACGAGAATTAGAATTTGAATGGTCACCCATCCAAGTCTTAACCTCGCTGGATGTCGCTTAACTTCGGTGTTCTGAAGGGAACCGGTGTATTCAACATGCCATCGACGCTGGCTCTACATTTCTACAATCTAAATTGGATACTTATAACTCTTCAACACTGTGATTGACTGAGGGCCGGATTATAAAACAGGATTACAACAAAAACATGTGGGACTATAATAGAGCTTTGTGATCTATTATAGTCCTCCAACTAAAGGGACTACTATGTCCGGCTTATCCTGTTTTATAAGTTGGCCCTAGTAAACTTTGTGAAGGTCCATAATAATGAATAATTGGAGTGGAAAAACAGTCTAGCTTGGACTAATAAAAATAAAATACACAATAGCAATAATAATAATAATTAATTTTACTATTATGTCAGAGTTTGAACTTTCTCCTCTAGTATTTCATTCTGTCACTTTGGTTTAAATGGATCTGGCTCTAGTTCAAATGGTGTCTTTGCAGATTAGGCGCGTTAGAGCCTTGGGCAGACTATTGAGGTTGATCTGGTCCCAATGCGCACTGCATAATATCTGCCCGTGATAAATAAAAGTTTACGACTTGGACCGTCACTATTCATACTGAAAGAACGTAATGTTTGCGTAATATGATCGATATGGATAATATTGATCTTTTCTTTGTACATACATACTCGTATCATGAAACGTAAATTCTCACTATTTTATAGAAAGTTACGAAAATGCATGTTTAGTTTGAAGTAACTGATTGTAAGACAAGTGTAAGGTATAGATAGCACTTCCTCATGTATACGTACAACCAACGTACAGAAAATATCTACACTTGTTTTGGTTTTGGGTTCAATTCAATTATTGCTGTTTCACTCAACCTCTCTCCTATTATTACCTGGGGTAGCATTTTCTTTATGAAGTCTGGTAGTTGTACTTTTTAATATCTTTTGCCAGGCCTTGGTGAGTTTTATAGATCTACACACTCATGTAATTTATATATGTGCACATTTCCTACCATAGATAGAATATATCATCTAATAGAAATACAATCTGCCATCATAATGATTTATCTTTCATGTTTAATTTCAATTTTACAACAACAAAAAAATATAAGATTTAGTATCGCAGACAGTATTTACCTGTCAGACGTTTTTCCAGTATGGGCTGGTACTACAATAGTCATCTCATCTTCATGGTCATAATGCACACACACTGACTGTACCAGTCATAGCCAATAGCCATACATAGACCAATCCATGTAAACAACGGATATCTAACAACAGTCCAATCCATATATTCTACAGACAGCATTCTGATCTTCATAATCGCAATGCACACACTGGAAGAACTAGTCACCGGTCAGTAATCAGAAGGCTGTCCATCATCACCAGATAACGGAGAAAATTGATTTCATTCAGAGAAAGTAATTGCTCGGAAAATAGTCTCCACTTTATACAGGGTGCAGTCTACGTCCTCATCGCTATGGGCAAAAATCTAGCTGAGTAAATGAAAAAAAAGGCCGCCACTACGATGAAAGTTAACTGACCAATTGTATGTCACTATAACTCAAATGTTCATCTTACTTACCTACCTTTAAATTCACAGGTATAAAATTTAAGGTTTGTGAGTTTTCAGCTCGAATGACGTACCTGATGTTAGAAAGTTTCAGGAAAAAAAGAACACATTTACACCCCCTGAGGCTTATTTTTAAGCCTTCGGTTTATTTTTTAATCTTAATATTTTCAAATGATTATGTACCTTCATCACGATGGAATGTCTTCTTATCCTGTAGATTGAGGAGTATCTGTGCAATACGGAGTTCCTTCTTATTCTCATCCTTGTCTGAATCCTGATCTATAGGATCTCAGAGTATTCTGCATAGATAATTTCAATCAGGCAGATTCTAATTGCATATTTAGTCTAGCAAAACAGTTGCATTCAGGAGTAGATATACGAGTATTGCAGAAATGTACCACGCAGAAACGTCCCTGTGATGGTTATTCCTGTAATGTCTTGTTGGTGGAAGGGTTTGGGTATGAAACCGCTTGGACCACCATCAGAAGCAAAATTTTCTGGGCTCCTTTCCTGTCCTGGGTCTAGTTTCTTAGTTCAAATTGCATGATCTGATTTGATT
Source organism: Bactericera cockerelli (assembly GCA_024516035.1). NCBI lineage: Eukaryota > Metazoa > Arthropoda > Insecta > Hemiptera > Triozidae > Bactericera > Bactericera cockerelli. The sequence goes on from CM044955.1 coordinate 50,449,634, forward strand.
ACGAAAGGTATTTACGTCAGGAAGTATTGTCTTGTTCTGCATCTGAATTTTATTATTTATGCTTAATCCATGATTTAAAGTACATGCCTGTACTTTAATGATGACGTAAAAGAAATACGGGATAAGTATATTTGTTTTTTTTGTGTATACAACAGACAACTACTATACATACGTAGTTCAAAAATAAGTTTCAAAAAGAAAAATGATTAAATATCGAAATATCATTGAACAAAATTTTATCTTCAAACCCTTAGCATTTGAAACCATGGGACCCTGGGGAAGCGAGACGAAAGAGTTTGTGCGAGACATTGGGAAAAATTTAGTGCATATAACGGGAGATCCCAGATCAAAAATCAACAGCGACTTGCCTGGCGGTGCAGCGGGGGAATGCAGCAAGTATGCTTTCGGCTCTTCCCTCAGCTGAGTTTGTAGAAGTCTACGATCTCTAATTTTATTATTGTTTTATTTACATTTAAATATATTTTGAGATTCTGATTTAGTTTTTAAATATGAATGTAGGTAATATACCTACATAGGTATACTTGACAGGTCTGGTGACTCGGTTTTAATTCGGATGGTAAAGTAAAGTTATCATATTTGTGTTAATCACTTTCGTGATATCACAACTACTGAAACCCGCTTTACTAAATCTACGCTGAAACCGGGACTTGAACCACCGAACTCCAGGTTACAAGTCCGCTGCCTTATCGGATGGTAAAGTAGAAATATATGCCTCCAATAAACCTGTTGTACATCGGTAATATAGGTACATACTTAATGAAAATTACATTTCCTCTCATTATCAGTGTTTTTAATGACCTTAGTTATACTGTTGATAGTATAATAGCATTGATTATACCAATATTATGATCATTTGAATAATGATTGGATATGAATAATTATCTTATTATCATTCTTCATTATCTAAGCATTCTAAACAATACTAAACAAGAAACAATAGCAGATGATGCTATTAATGATATCAATAATAATCACATTGATGATTACTATTCTTGTTTATATTATAAATATAAACAATAATAGATGGCTAGATGGATGTTATTATTGGCCTGTTCTGTTCGAATGAATGGAAAAATAGGTACAGGGTGGGCCATTCAATTGTACCCTATTGGTTTTTGTGAAACAACTAGAATGAGTCACAAATCAGTATTTTTGCAAAGTAGAACCTTGCGAATTTGTTGGGAAAATAATAATCGATGCGATTTTGTTCTCTCAATGGTGGCAGGTGACCTCACCGAGAGCGGAAGTTTCAGTGATGTCGTTTTTGAGCACTTCCCATAACTTTCCTCAGTGTATCTGGCTGTCCTGCGCAATCACCCGACTTGACAGTTCCAGAGATCTTTCTGTGGGGTTTTCTAAAAGCCAAGGTCTTTGTGAATAAGCCACGAGCCCTGGAGAGGTTTTGAAACTCAAGAGACGACAAGAAATGGCGGATATTGAAAACTGAGCAAGCGATCACACTGAGAGAAGTTATGGAAAATAACAAGGACGAATCCGCTCTCGTGAAGGTCACCCTCGTGACAGCATCATCCTCCGCCATGGATAAACTTGCAAGGTCTCTACTTCACAAAAATGCAATTCACAAAAATGCAATCCATTGCATATACAGTGGAACCTGGATGTAAGAAACTCAAGGGACCGGAAGTTTTCTCTCCTCTATCCAGGTTTCTCTTGTAAAGGGGTTATATTCCCTTGAAGAAAGGTATATGTTACCTGGAAATTGTTCTCTTATATCAAGGTTTCTCGATGAATACATAGTCTGTCCCGGTAGCTCAGTAGTAAAGGCGGCACTCTGTGAATTCAGAGATTCCAGAGGTCGTGGGTTCGAAACCCAGCCGGGACATGACAAATTATCCTCTCATTTGGGATTTTTACCACATAATAATATGTCTTGGGCTTACTGCTGGAATAATGGGACTTTAATAGTCTTAATCGGACAGTATAAATAAGGCGATATTATTATTATTATTTATCTATTATAATATGTTGAAATATTATGATAGGAGCTGGTTTGGACCATTGAGGTTTCTCTTATATCGAGCTTCGACTGTAGTTGTTACTGAATTTAGTTTTATCACAAAAAAAATACCGCACACTTAAATGGTCCACCCTGTAAATGAAAAATTCATTATATTGATGAATCCTTATTTCAAACATTCTAAACAATGGCAGATATTATGATTAGCCTGAACGAATGAATGGACAGGATAGAGGATGTGACCGAATCACAAAATACCGTTGTGACAATTTTATTATCTGGCACGGAATTTAGAGTAATCATTATCGAGAGCACGGGTCAAGTACTTCCTCTTCTTTTAAGGTACCTTTGCTTTGGTCCTTGTCCGTTATTATTATTATTTTTTTTTTTTTGTCTTTTTGTCATAGAAGCTTTACTATCGCTTTTCTAGGTAAAATTCAAGAAAAATATATTGTATTAAATTTGAATTTACTTAAAAAAGAATGTACTTTAATGAAAACAAGACAGTTTTGAGCGACCCATTTTTACGGACGAATTACAAAACAAGATTACAACAAAGGAGGATTTTTATGATAAGAGTTTTACAAACTTATTCATTTTATAGCAATGAAAGAAGAGCCAATTTGGGCGTTTATTACTCATGATATCACTTCGTTTTAGGAATCATCCGCGTTCTCCCTTTTTTCCACACGAAGTGTAATTATTGCTGATTACAACAAAGGAGACTATCCCTAAAGTTGAACTTTTCACAGTTTCTACCAATCACAGCTCACCATATTTCGAATAGGGGAGGTTGTTCCCTGATCCTCGTTATGTGTAATCTTGTTTCATAATTTGGCCCTTAATCTTTATGGTAGTTGCACTGTGAACAAGAACGATAGAACTATGATGTAATTTTAGTTAGAAGGAGAGAGAGAGAGAGAGATAGGTATAAGGAAAGGCGAGAGAGAGAGATGGAGAGAGAAAATGGGGGGACAGGAGTAAAATTTGGCGAGTCGAGTGGAAAATATCGACAAAATTTTATTGGGGAAACTTTTTATGAGACGAGAGAGAGAAAGAACATGAAAAAGTGGAATCAAGAGAGAGAGATAGAAAGGGATTGAGAGACAAGGTAGGAAGATAAGTAGAAGAAAGAGAAAGAGAGGTCGAGGATGAGGATGAGGCGGAGAAAGAGAGACAGAAAGAGAGAAAGAAAAAGAAATGGATAGAATAGAAAGAGCAAGAGAGAGATAGAGATAGCTCAAATAAAATAGAGAGAGAGTGACAGAAAAGGGAAGAGCTATTACTAAAAAGACCGGGGCATAAATACGGGGTGGGGGGAGGGGAGGTACTAGGGTATAAATAGGGGGTGGGAGGGATGGGAGGTACTAGAGAATAATATAATGTTGTGGAAATGGGAGGATTTTCTTGTCATTTCTCCCTCCTCCTCCTCCTCCCTACTTTACCTGAGCTGAACCCTGAGGGTATTGCCCCCTTCCCTTGACAGGGGAGAGAAGGGGAGGTAGAGGGGGAGAGAGTTTATTGCACCCCATCCCCTTCTCAGTGGAGATGGGAGGGAGGTATCCCTCCCCCTTGACAGATGGGAAAGGTGGTAGGAAGAGGAATGGGGAGGAATTTCCTGCACCTCTATCCCGTAGGAATCTCTAGTGTGTGTCAAGCATCGTTTGTCGTTTGAAAATTCCCATCCTTCCTTCCCAAGTTTTGAACTTTCGCTCCCAAATCTATTTTCATTGTGTCTTCTTTATCTGTGTTAAGAGCCTCTTTCTACTTATTCGCACATTATTTTATTTATATTCTGCATTTACACTGGTCCGTGACTCATACGAGTAACTTCTTATTTTCTTCACTATGAGATGAGTGGACCTCAGGCATTCATAGACAATAGAAAAAAAAAAATATATTATGTATATATTTATTTATTTTTTCTTTATTTTTTTTATATTATATTTTGTATTTTCGTTCATAATTATTTGTATTGTATATGTCCTATTATCTAATAAAGTGTAAAAAAAAAAAAAAAAAATATGCCCAGAAAATATTCTACCCAGCTGGGATTCGAATTCAGGTCATCTTGCTTGCATGCCAAGTGTGCGCGGGCCACGGTGGCCATGTATTTCTGAGTAAGCCAAGAGGAATCCCCCTCTGCTTACCCACCTTACCAATGTATAGGTAGATTTCTTGGAGACAGACCGGCAGCTCAATTATTAAACAATCTAATTATCCGTCGAGATTGTAAACAATTAATGCCAAGTATTTGTCGAGTCAGAAGCAATAATTAGCTGGCAGTTCCTTGTAGTCACTATTTGTCATTCAAACTAATTGTTTTGGACACAAAAAGTGGACTTTGACTTCGCTCAAGTAAAGACATTATAATAATAATAATAATAATAATGCTTTTTCTTTGTGTTATTATGTCACAATTTTAGTGGGTAGCGCAGAATCATTGGACTTTACCACTTTAATTTACAATATCTTGTATTATTTTTTTGCCTAAGATTCTGCCACTGGTCGCTGCTTCACATTAAAGCAGCTACTCATTTTTCCTCACGAGGTATGAGTGCACCCCGAACGTCCAAGTACAGAGCAGAAAAAATCCCCCCCGCTGGGAATCGAACCCAGGTCACCATGTGTGCAATGCCTAGCGCGCTAACTCGCTCTGCCACAGTGACTACTGTAAAGACATTATACCATGAATAGAGAGGTAATTTTATAACTTTATCTCTATACACCTATTATATATTATGACTATGATATCCCCCCAAAAACACCACTTCGTGGTTAAAAAAAGAAGAACGCCTCACTCAAAAGAATGATTATAATTAGCTAAAAATAAATGATATCAAATTGAGAACACCTTACCACCTCTCTTTCTGTATCTCTGCACTCTTCTCTGAATTTATTCCTCTTATGTTTATCTTTCTTTATCCTTTCTAGGGGTCATCCCCAACTTGATTTCTCTTTAAATTTACTTGTTGCACGGCAATAAAAAATGGCGGTCGGAGTATGATTTTTCTGAACTTATTTGATTTGAATCGAGAAAATTACACCGCGACCGCCTTTTTTATTGCCGTGCAACAAGTAAATTTAAAGAGAAATCAAGTTGGGGATGACCCCTAGAAAGGATAAAGAAAGATAAACATAAGAGGAATAAATTCAGAGAAGAGTGCAGAGATACAGAAAGAGAGGTGGTAAGGTGTTCTCAATTTGATATCATTTATTTTTAGCTAATTATAATCATTCTTTTGAGTGAGGCGTTCTTCTTTTTTTAACCACGAAGTGGTGTTTTTGGGGGGATATCAGTTCTTTTTGTACGAAAATATAGGTTCATACACTACTGAAACATTATGAATAACAAAAGTAAATAAGCTGGGAAAATGTGAATGTACCAAGTTATCTTTTTTTTAAAGATATAGTTTTAGCAGTACGTATTTAATTTTTCTATGGTCAAAATGTATTTGGATCACAGATTTGGCCCCCTTAGGTCCCCAAAGTGAGTAAATAATATATAAATTTGCATTGCAAGACCTTTTGATTCTATACTCAACATGATTAGGTTTATATTTCAATGCTAAATAGACCTCGGAGCCTCCTATGAGGGACACTAAAACACCTGGATTTACAAATGCCAAAGAAATTAATTTGTAATCACCTTATCAAGGTGAGGTAATGAGTTCTCTCCCGTTGAACTTTTCTTACCCGAATTCTCTCCGGCTTGTTGCAGGGGTCACGAGTATCTCTCCCGGAAATAAGACCATACTTTTTTACATTAGGTATTTAAGAAAATGAAAACTATAAAATTACCATTTTTATATAAGAATCGGCCTTTTATAAGGAAATCTTTTAAATCTCTAACTAATGAAAGGCAATGCCTTCAGTGTATAGTAGAGTTAGGTAAAATACATAGAATGCCATGCCTCAGGAACATAGTAGGGTTAGGGATAATACATAGAAGGCAATGCCTCGGGTTTATAGTAGGGTTAGGAAAAATACATAGAAGGCCATGCCTCAGGTCTATATCAATGATTCCTAGGTGTTTCGATTATAATTTTTATGCTAGGTCTAAACTATGTAGGTATAAAATCAGGTAAAAATGCAAGCGACGCGACGGGAGACAATTTGGTGTTAATAAAACCATGAGCGGGAGAGAACTCGGTGGTGACGTCCCTACACGTCTATGAGTGTACCCCGGACATAATGGACAGAGAAAAAAAAACTTCCCTGAAGGGGATCGAACCTAAGTCATCATGCGTGCAAGCCTAGTATGCTACCCACTTGGCCAAAGTCACTACTTTGTCACAATTTTTAGTGAGTAGCATCGATATTATGAGAGCTAATTCATCATATTTTATCTCCATCCAACCATGATTGTCCAAAATCAATCTCGTAATGCCGCCACAGGTCATTGCCCAATTCTGCAACTACTAAAATTTTCCTCGCGAGGGTAATGGGGTTGTCATGAAGATCAAATATAAAGATCGGAAAAACAAAACAACGTTAAGCCCAAATTGAAAATATAGAGCTAAAAAATTTCGTCCCCGCCAGGATTCGAACCCATGCTGACTGGGTGGCAGGTCGAGCATGCTACCAATAGACAAAGTTATCTTCTAAAGAAACGGACGGAAAATGAACTAAATTAATACTTGGAAACTTGAACATTAAAATTTTGCAGTGAGAGAGCGAGGTCATCTCGAAAAATACATACTGGCCAAGATCTGACCACTAAGCTAAGGATTCGAAAGTACCTACCCGCCAAAGAAAATGAAAAGTCCACCAGGTGCCACCCAGTGGACCGGATGAAGGAATAAAATCAATAAATTTGGTATCTGCTCATCAAGATCTTTCATTTGATACCTCTTAAGATTAGTATTATCCTTCAATTCCCGATTTGGGCTCCCAAAACCCGAGGCCGCCCAAATGGGCCGCCCGCTTATAATTTAGAATTTTTTTTTGGTCCGGGCTCATCTCCATTATATCTTGATCACTTTAGACACCTCACTTAATCTTCAGTGCCAAGTTAAAGACACGAAGTCGGGTCTCAAAGGATCCGTATGAAAAAAAACAGAAAAAAAAAAAAAAAAAACAAAATTATGAATCTTTTCATGTCTTTCACGATTGTTGGGGGGGTCTCGAAAATAGGGTTCCCGGTGTCCTAGGAAGTCAAACAAAGAGTCAAATCAACTTATTTTTCAACGTAGAGCCCATTTCTGCAATAAAAATCGCGATTTTTGAAATTCATGTTGCACTTTTCGCTGGCTGAAAGTACATGAAATGCATGGGAACTATGTTTTCCGTAACCTTACACTCTGCCGGGCTGTCTCTTTCTTTGTATAGGCGTTCTTCACACCTCGGCCGAGGTGTTTGATTTGCTCGAATTACAAGAGCGATGTCACAAACACAATTAGTTAAACCTTGCTAATGTTTGCTATGCTTGGGATTCGAACCACCGATCTCAGATCAAGAGAACTACGAGCTCGCTGCCCTATTGATCTAGCTGAGACGATAGATAAACATCAGATATACCGATATTTTTTTGAGTGTCGCCTAGAATTGAAGCCGCACCCTTCTGCTTGGCAGCCGAGCTTTGTTTCATAAATGTCATCTGAGACATTATTTATCTCTCGTAGTTTGCACTATAAAACTAATATTAATATTCGATAGATAGAAGGATTGAGTGTCTTGTTGTGGTTTCATTGGGAGTGTTAGTGTGCAATTGTACATGTATATGGTTATGCAAGATAGGGCGTTTACAGGTACATTTTCAAATTGAGCACCTTATAATCAAAGATTACTTTTAAGCTGAAATGTGTTTTTTAATGAAATATTGGATACTACACTTGCGAGCAATGAAACTAGGACACTTTAAAATTCCAAGTTTTAAACTCTCCGATAATTTTCTCCTGAATTGTATTGATTTCATTTGAAAGGTAATTTTGTTTTCTTTTATTTAAAGAAAAAAATAGGAAGATTGGACAACGCATTTCAAAGTAACAGGGTGGAATGTAAAAAATGTGAAAAAAAGAATACATTTGGGTCTAACAAAGTCATTATAAACATTTTATTTTTAACAAATTTATAACATTTTCAAGGTTTTCAGTAGTTTGTGTTTCCCCCTGGCCCTAATTACTGCTTCTAGTCGGTTTTACATTGAAAAAATCAGATTTTTACCAACACCTTGAGGTAAATTGTCCCACTCCTCCCTTAGTGCCATTTTGAGCTCCACTGTGGTCGCAGGAGACGGATTTCTAGCTCGGACTTTTCTCTTTAGCATATCCCATAAATGTTCAATGGGATTTAGATCTGGACTGTTTGCAGGCCAGACCAAAGTATCAATTCTAACATCCTCTAGGTAACTAGTGACAATGATTGCCTTGTGCGGTCGGGGGTTGTCATGCATGAGGACAAATTCTTCTCCATAAAATGCAGCAAAAGGAATTACCTGGTCTTCCAGCACTTCCTCTATGTACTTTTCTGCCGTCAAACTTCCCCCCACTAGTCTACAATTGATGAAAACAATGTCCGATTTAACTTCTGATGTAATTCCATCCCAGAACATACAGGAACCACCACCAAATGCCACAGTTTCCTTGATACAGCATTAACCAAACCGCTCCCCAGGTTTTCGGTATACTCTTTCTCGCTTGTCATTCACACACAAGCATGTCCGGCTCTCATCCGTAAACAATACGTGGCTCCATTGCTCATGGGTCCAATTGACATGTTGGAGTGGGAAAACCAGGCGTGCTTGTCGGTGATGTGGGGCCAGCCTGGGGCCTGTAGCAGCTCTTTTGGGTGTCAAGTTCTTCTCCTTGAGTCTTCTCCTAACTGTCCACTCGCTAACAGCTACATCCCGTGTCCTCTGCAGCTCGCGCTGGACACCAACTGCGGAAATGTGACGATTTCTCAGAGAGGTCATCATGATGAATCGGTCATCTCGAGCTGTTGTTTTGCAGGTACGACCTGATCCTGGTCTGTGATTGAAGCTATTGGTCTCCCTGTACCTCTTAAATAGTCTGCTGACTATAGAGTTGCTGATGTTGAGCTGATTTGCAACATTTCTCACTGATAAACCACTTTCAAGCAAAGCAACCACACTTGAAGCTACTTCAGGAGCTGTGTCCATTTTCACAGAACAAATGATACTAATATGATGTAGAGAATTCATCATTTTAATAGCAAAAGAAAGAAAAATGCTGGCCAAAATTGTTTAAATGAAATTTTCATGTATTCTAGAGATTTTTAAAAAAGGGTACTTTCTTGTTTATTTGGAGTGGTCTGTCTAAAATTGCCATAACTCGGTAAAAATAAAACCGATTCGAATGAAACAAATTGTGTTTGAGAGATGAAAAAAATTACTTTTCAGTAAGGTAAAACACTGGGCCTAAAAAGCATGCATCGCGTCACAGCGATAGTAGAATTTAGAAGGAAACAAGTGTCCTAGTTTCATTGCTCGCAAGATGTCGAACTCCACAAATGTGCTGCACTAAAATAATTCACCAAGAATAAAGACTTTGTTATCTATCGTAAAACCCCCGATTAATTTATTTTGTATGTTTTCATTACTATTTAACCGTTATTCTCATGATGGCCAGAATCTATGCTTTCCTGTCCAACCTGACTATCTATATGTCTATGTCTATATCAGTTTAAAATTTTCAACTCATTAAAAAGTATTAGAATAGAATAGAACGACTCTCTCCGTCCTTCGTACAATTCTCCAGAATGCCAGAATCTCCGCTTTCCGGTCCCTCCTTTCATGTCCAACCTAATTGTTCGTCTTAAGTTCAAAACTTCAAACTCCTCAGACGAAAAGATCACGTGAGATGACCTCTGTGCTTTGATACTAATTTGTTTTTCGTGATTAGACCTGTCTCGTCTGAAATCTCTTATCCGTGATTACCAGAGAGTAGTATATGGATTACCTGTCTAGATGAGGGGTGCCCAACCTTTACAGAAGAAGATCTACTATAAAGTCAGAGATACATGAGTTAAGGAAGGAGATCTCGGATTTTCACTTGTGTGAGATGGTAGAAAACCTCGTTCACAATCATTTTGTACTTTAGAGATCTAGACTTTTAGAACGTCATCTCACCTCTCTGGAAGTGATCGACCAAAAAACACTCCGCGATCGACCGGTTGTGCAGCCCTGGTCTAGATGGTATTGTAGTATATGGATTACCTGTCCAGATGGTATTGAGAGTACCGAGTGTACGTACCCGGAGATCACCTCTCCGGAGAGTATTAGCCTCGTGATTAGCAGGATCAGACATCTGGTGCCACGGCTCCCACGACGCCGTAGCGTGCCAAGCTGCAATTAACAATGCAAATGTGCCCCGCCCCTGTCGAGCGACTAATTGTAACTCGCTCGCTATTCGGTCGGGCCCTGGCAGGAAATCTGGGCTTGATTTATTGTTCTCCGATTTCTCGTGAACCACCGCGCTGGAGAAATTGTGCAATGGTTTGTTCATGGAGCCGACTCAGAACCAGCTCGTAAATTTTAATACAGCTCATAGAGTTCTTAATGGAGTCAACTCGTCATTCTTAATGTAGCCCATAGAGTTCTTAATGGAGTCAACTCGTCATTCTTAATGTAGCTCATAGAGTTCTTAATGGAGTCAACTCGTAATTCTTAATGTAGCCCATAGAGTTCTTAATGGAGTCAACTCGTCATTCTTAATGTAGCCCATAGAGTTCTTAATGGAGTCAACTCATAATTCTTAATGTAGCCCATAGTGTTCTTAATGGAGTCAACTCATAATTCTTAATGGAGTCAACTCATAATTCTTAATACAGCTCATAAAGTTCTTAATAGAGTCAACTCATGATTTTTAATGGAGTCAACTCATGATTCTTAATGGAGTCGACTCATAATTCTTAATACAGCTCATAGAGTTCTTAATGGAGTCAACTCGTAATTCTTAGTACAGTCCATAGCGTTTTTAATGGAGTCAACTCATAATTCTTAATATAGCTCATAGAGTTCTTAATGGAGCCAACTCATAATTCAAAATGGATCCAACTCATAATTCTTAATGCAAGTCATTTATTTATTTATTTAGAAACTCTTATAATAATATAATAATAATGCTTTTTCTTTGTGTTATTATGTCACAATTTTAGTGGGTAGCGCAGAATCATAGGACTTTACCACTTTAATTTACAATATCTTGTATTATTTTTTTGTCTAAGATTCTGCCACTGGTCGCTGCTTCACATTAAAGCAGCTACTCATTTTTCCTCACGAGGTATGAGTGGACCCCGAACATCCAAGTACAGAGCAGAAAAAATCCTCCCCCGCTGGGAATCGAATCCAGGTCACCATGTGTGCAATGCCTAGCGCGCTAACTCGCTCTGCCACAGTGACTACTTATTTAGAAACTCTTTATTAGCAGAACATATATACAGACAAACAATGGTAAAAATTAAATATAAAATTGACAGTATTAATAATATAAACAAGAAAAAAATAAATAAAATATATACATATGTCCTAACTAAAGGGCGGGGTTATTGCCTATGGCAATCTCTTCCACCTAACCCTTTCTCTTCCACCCAACCCTTTATTAGTCATATTAAAGTTGTTTGAACAATCTCGTAATATTCAATAAAGCTCAGAAATTTATTCTTAACGTATAATGTACCTAATAGAATAAAATTTCTACAGCCATTCCTTGAACTTTTCTCTCTTCAATTAATACAAAAACTTGAAGAATACGGGCCCAAATAACAAACAGATGAAATTCCAGGCGTGTATCCGCCCAGAGCAGATTTTATCCAAGAACTTTTGTGAGAAAGTCTTTAGATATTTATGTAATACTTTTCTTTTCTTCAGAATTGAGTTAAACTGCTATAGACTCATTTTTTCGTCGTAGACCCACTCTGTATATCATAAAGAAATCCCAATGTTGCCAAAGTTTGTCTTCATATACTCTTCTCATACCCACTGTACAAAAATTCTGCTTTCTTTTAAGCTTGGCGTCCGAATTATGAAACAGGATTAAATTAAATAATCCTACACTACCCCTTGAAACGCCCTCTGGTGGGTATTTCAACCAATCACAGCTCATTTGTATGAGCTGTTACGTGATAGTGGCTTGGATTACCAAAGCTAGCTATTTAATCCTGTTTCTTAACTCGGCCCTTAGACGAAATTAAGTATCCTCTGTGACTACTGACTACTGTTGGTACTTTCAAGTAAAGCTATTAAAGTTAAAGATGTTAGAAACTTATATTGATAACCAGTTCCCGATCTAGTTATAACACATCTATAGATGATCGTCACATGTTATCTCTCATAACATCCCGGTAATTGAGAAAGTGATCTTTTCTCGCAACTAATGTAATGATTTTTAATTTAATGTCGTAATGGGCATGTGCGCGATATTTATAGAACTTTAATGGGCTTGCCTTTGCCAAAAATGTCAATAACCGCAGATTAAATCAAATGAGTATGACATATTTATTACTATCATTTGTAATTACAATATACAAACATATTATTAAGTTTATATAAAGTTCTAATGGGGCTGGCTGGCCTTTGCCAAAAATGTCAATAACCACAAATGATTAGTCAGATTAAAAGTTATGCTGTTAATTACGGTTAATTTATTTTCATTGCTCGTATGACTATGAAGGTGATTCCACTTTTTTGTGCATTTTTACTTTCCTTATCCTATAATAAGGAAAGTATTGTATTTAAAAACCGATTTTTCCAACCCTTAGTATAGAAAATATGCTGCCTATAATCTCACCATATTTTCTTCCATTTTCTAATGGTTTGACTCGTTTGAATGCTGATCTAAGTTCTAGAAGCTTTTTAATTCAGAAAATATCAATCGCCGTTTAGCGAGGAAATGCTGTGAGCATCCTGATGGTGCAAGGTTCGAAGAAATCTGTTATAATTTATGTTAATTATAAAGTCGGGCTGGGGGACTATAAACAGGGAGTAGACCAGCATTGGCTTGGTTCTGGGGGCCCTTATCAATTATTAGCCTCCTTGTAAAGACGTGGTAGAAATGCTGAGTCATTCCTCCACTGTCTAGCTACCATCGTTCACGATGACGCCACCCTATGATGATAAAGGGATGAGATTTCGCGATGCTGGATATTTCAATGAATAAAGTTATGATAAAAAATGTTGTGGACCTGTTGAATTATGTTATTAAACGCCACTTTTTGTTTGGATTGCAGGCGGAAGAGCACAGGGCGCTAAGACTGAAAGACACGCTAAGATCTCTGCACAGTGACAATGAGGTGTTTGTCAACTATGCCGCCAGTGAGTGGAGCACAACCACCAATGCCACCAGCAGTAATAAGGTAACCACCTAACCCTCAGATCGGATTAGCTGTCTAGAATTCAGAACCCAAGTATGTAATAATAATAATTCCATGTCCGTGAGGTAGGTATTGATACCTAAATCACGGTGGTGAAAGGATTATATGGACGCCCAGATCCAATTTCTAGGCTCCTTTCATGTCCATTGATTCTATTTGGTTTTAACGTTCTGACTTGAGGTAGACAGGACGGGGGTTTTACCCTCCATTCGCTCGGAATCGTACCAGCTACCCACATTAACCTCACATCATGTAATTAACATGTATGTCTTCTCAACATTGCAGGTGGACGTGCGATACTTCGACGAGGCGGCCTACCTAGCCAAGGGCGCCCTGCGGCCCGGCCAGGACCCCTACGAGAGCAACAAGTACAACCAGGCCGCCAGTGATGGGCGGCCCACCAACAGGGAGGTGCCCGACACCCGGCATCCCTCGTGAGTCCCTCCTCCCTCAGTCTAGTGGTCCCGTGTCCGTGAGATAACAATACTTTTATTATTATCCCACTGCTTACATAATAATAATTTTCAATTTTATTTTATTACAGTAGTCACTTGGCCTAGCGGTAGCATGCTCGGCTTGCACTCCAGGTGACCTGGGTTCGAATCCCGGCGGGGTCGGAATTTTTTCGGCTCTGTATTTTGGATGTCGGGGCCTTCCCTAGCCTCGTGAGGACAATTGGGGTAGTTGTAGAGTGGGCAACGACCAGTGGCGGCATTACGAGATAGATATTGGAATATGACGGTTGGTTGGAGATATGATGCATTAGCATTAGTTCTCGTAATGTCGATGCTACCCACTAAAAAATTGTGAAATAATAACACAAAAAAAAAAATATTTTATTACAGTGAATAAACAAAACAGTCCAAGCCGTTACAAGTATCGACTTTAACCAATTACATTGGTACTCACTTGAAGCTAATTCAGAATTAAAGAAATGAAAGAAATAATAATAACTCTTTATTGACAAGAATAATTTTGACAAAGGGCGTGATTATTGCCTGAGGCATTCTGAGGCAATCTCTGCCATCAAACCCATAACATACCTTTCGACACAAACGTAACTTATTATTAAAATAATTAACAATCAACCAAATTATAATAATAATGTGACAATATCGCCTTATTTATACTGCCCGAATAGAACTATTAACCGACCTCAGTAGCTTGATCGATAAGGCGGCGGACTTGTAACCTGGAGGTCGGTGGTTCAAGTCCCGGTTTCAGCGTAGATTTGGTAAAGCGAGTTTGAGTAGTTGTTATCACGAACGTGATTAACATAAATATATATATATATATTTTTGACATTTTCATGTCTTTGCTCTGGCACATAACCAAAATTATGTGACGAAATTATGTAACGATATTATGTAACGATATTATGTAACGATATTGACATTTTCATGTCTTTGCTCTGGCACATAACCAAAATTATGTGACGAAATTATGTAACGAAATTATGTAACGATATTATGTAACGATATTATGTAACGAAATTATGTAACGATATTATGTAACGATATTATGTAACGAAATTATGTAACGATATTATGTAACGAAATATTGAATTGTAAAGGGAGAGAAGAGGGAAAGTGTGTGTCATGCGCACAATGGCGAAGTATTGAATTGTAGAGGGAGAGAAGAGAGAAGGTATGTGTCATGCGCACAGTACGAAATTTGGTCAGTTGGGTTTTGGACCTTGAATAGTAAAGATGAAAATGTCCCAATGGTTGCAGACTCGTATGCAAGCGTTTTTTGACATTTTCATGTCTTTGCTCTGGCACATAACCAAAATTATGTGACGAAATTATGTAACGAAATTATGTAACGATATTATGTAACGAAATTATGTAACGATATTATGTAACGATATTATGTAACGAAATTATGTAACGAAATTATGTAACGATATTATGTAACGAAATTATGTAACGATATTATGTAACGATATTATGTAACGAAATTATGTAACGATATTATGTAACGATATTATGTAACGAAATATTGAATTGTAAAGGGAGAGAAGAGGGAAAGTGTGTGTCATGCGCACAATGGCGAAGTATTGAATTGTAGAGGGAGAGAAGAGAGAAGGTATGTGTCATGCGCACAATACGAAATTTGGTCAGTTGGGTTTTGGACCTTGAATAGTAAAGATGAAAATGTCCCAATGGTTGCAGACTCGTATGCAAGCGTTTTTTTGACATTTTCATGTCTTTGCTCTGGCACATAACCAAAATTATGTGACGAAATTATGTAACGAAATTATGTAACGAAATTATGTAACGATATTATGTAACGAAATTATGTAACGATATTATGTAACGATATTATGTAACGAAATTATGTAACGATATTATGTAACGATATTATGTAACGATATTATGTAACGATATTATGTAACGATATTATGTAACGAAATTATGTAACGATATTATGTAACGAAATATTGAATTGTAAAGGAGAGAAGAGGGAAAGTGTGTGTCATGCGCACAATGGCGAAGTATTGAATTGTAGAGGGAGAGAAGAGAGAAGGTATGTGTCATGCGCACAATACGAAATTTGGTCAGTTGGGTTTTGGACCTTGAATAGTAAAGATGAAAATGTCCCAATGGTTGCAGACTCGTATGCAAGCGTTTTTGACATTTTTTTATTTATTTTTTAATACTTTTAAGTCCAATTATTCCAGCAGTAAGCCTAAAACGTATCATTATGTGGTAAAAATCCCCAAACTATTACACCCATAGATTACTATAGAACACTCGGAAGTAAATTACAGAAAAAGATTGTTTATTTAAAGACAAAATGCAAATTTAAATATGAAAAGGGAATTAAAATTCAAGAGTGTTCTAATCTTGTCGCCTTGTTAGAACAGCTAGAACGTGTATTTTTAGAGAAGGATAAAATATAAGCAGAGAGGCGGGTTAGCATTTTGCAGTGTGAATTAACAGGAAACCTGTCTCTCGGACGTCTCGTTCAATTTGCATATTATGCACTACTATGCTTTAATATTAATTCCCTATTTTTAGTAGGTACGTTACACTTCTGTGTATTTTATTTTATTTCATTTTGTATTGTTTTTATTTTTTACAAAAAAGTCATATTTATAGACAAGAAAAGAGAAAAAAGAACTGGAAAAATGTATGTTATAAAAAAAATATATTGAGGGTTAGGTGGTAGAATGAGGGTTAGGTGGTAGAAAATGCTTTGAGCATTTACCTCGCCTGGTGGTTAACTTCCACTAAAGAGTATTATTATTATTATTATCAAGAAAAATATACACTATTATTTTATATGCGAAAGACAACCACACTATTTGTAGCTATTTCACTCTCATTGCATAATTGTGACTAACTGACGCCTGCTCGGGGCCGAGAGGTTCAGAGTTCGAATCCGCGTAGTGTATTGTAAACATATTAAACAAAATTTCCGAGTGGTTGGGTGGAAAAGATCGTAATTTTAAGAATTTAGGGTTAATCACAAGAGTAAATTTTCAATTACTCAAACCAGCCTTGGGACTCGAACCACCCACTTTACAATTCTGCTGCCTTAACCCTCCAATGAATATGATTCTACAGAGTGTTGTATGTATCTACAAAATATTGCAGGTTCTAAAATAAAAGTTTATATTTATTTGTGCTAATCTTAATTGTGATGTTAAACTCGTCTTACTAAATTAGCTTTTGGGACTCGAACTACTGACCTCCAGATTACGAGTGCTCCGCCACTGAGGAATCTACTGAGGTCTGTTTTTTTGTTTTGTTTTTTTTTTAACAAGATTTGTGCTTCTTTTGTATATATTTCTTTTTAATTTTTCTAATAACAATAACATTACCGGCCTCAGTAGATTGATCGACAAGGCGGCGGACTTGTAACCTGGCGGTCGGAGGTTCAAGTTCGGGTTTCAGCATAGATTTAGTGAAGCGAGTTTGAGTAGTTGTGATATCACGAAAGAGATCAACACAAATATGATAACTAATAAAAATAACATAATTTGTAAGTACTTAAAATTAATCGAATAATATAATTATGATCATGTACTTATTATCACACTGAGGTATCTGGGGAACTAGGCACCTTGTTTTGTAATCAAGTTATTTGGGATGTTGCCGGTACTGAATGCAAATTCATTCTCCTAGCAAATGTATATTGGATACTTCTTTCTCTCTTATTTAAATTATAATTTTTCTTGATGAGTGATCTTCTTGAACAAGTTTTCTCTCGTGTTCAGTAGAGTCATTAGTGATCACTTGATCAGCGGAATGAATTAAGTCTACTTTCATTCGCTGCAGTCTACGCTAGTAGAGAAATGCATAGGAAGCGACTAGTTCTAGAGATGCTGCACTCCTAGCGCCTACCTTAATACATGCCTTGTATAGTGTGTATAAATAATTAAGTATGCAGCCCACACAATGCATTGATTTATGTTCATTTCTTTGATACTTCAATTGCTTATTAATGTGGCAGTACTAACAACTGTCAGATGAGAACATTTACTTTTCATTTTCAAGTGACTGATATTCAACAACAACAAAAACTTCTTCTCTTCCTCCATCTTGGACACAAAAACTTGGTGTTTTTTTAAACTTTCAGTTTTCTCATTTTTTGTGACATCGAGTTTACGCGTTTACTATGATTCTTGATCAAATCTTTTCAAAATTCCCTATAAACCTCAAAAGGTAGAACAAAATTCGATTATAATCTGTTTTCCCTTGCAATTTCAGATGTATGAAACGCGAGATGAGTAGCGATTTGCCTGCCACCAGCGTGATCATAACTTTCCACAATGAGGCCAGGTCCGCTCTGTTGAGAACCGTAGTCAGGTGAGTCAAAGCTACGATGGATAGACCTAGGCGAAATAAAGTCAAAATGGAGTTCTTAAATCATGACTTAGCACTGGTTTTTTTCTACTTGAGGGGCGTGTCACTCTATTAGAAAGCATTATCGCACCTTTTGTTACGGAGTTGACCCCCCACCCCCTAAAATGGTCCATAATATATATTGTGGTTAGCGGAATTACCTACTTTTTTTAATCACCCTGAATATGTACATATACAACTTTACTATACACCCTGTATATGTAGAAATATTTAATAATTACAATATTAATACTTTCTGTATCATGGTAACAAAGCTTTTAACTATTCGTGTCTCCACTCTCAATCTTTCCTTTCTTTTTATCCGTGAAATACTTCTCATTCCTCAACCCAAGGTCCTTGTGGTGGGACACTCTGCCCCGCTCTTGCTCGTCCAGTCCCCCCACTCCAATATCTGTTTTGTCTCCCAGAGCTACTCTGTTGTCTCCCAGATTTCCCCCATTCTTGTAGGTCTGAAAGACAGACCTTGCAGATCTGAGCGTTTCCTCAATACTGTCGAGGATTTTCAGCAGAACTTCTTCCTTTCCTTGGACTGTGGGTGGTTCATTGACTTTCATGAGTTCTTTGCTAGGCTGGTCAAGGTCCTGTCCATTCTTAAAGGCCTCGAACGACAGTCTTGCCGTTCTGAGTGTGGTTTCTATACCGTTCAGAATGGTCAGTTGAACATTCTCCTTTACTTTGTCGGTCGCCTCAGAATGGATCGCCTGGCTTGCGATGTTGCCAAGCCGTTTGACCGGGGTCATGTAGGGAGCACATGTCTCTTGCACTTCGCTGGTCAACGTGCCCAGATGTGCGAGCGTTTCCTCTGTGAAAGCTTTGGCTCGGTATACTTCGGACTTGACTCGTTCAATGTCGGGTTTGATTCGTTCGATTTCAGGTTTGATTCGTTCGATTTCGCTTTTGATTGTATTGATAATGTGTGGAACGGTGAGGGAGTCCATTGTGTCAGGGGTAGGCTCGTGACTTTTTGCGTCGATTTTCTCCTCTTTTTGAACCGTGAACGATTGAATGTCTTTTGGTGCTTGCTCTTGAGAAAGATTTTCAGTAGATTTGATTGGATAGAGGCTTTGGTAGATGTAAGAGAAAATAGATCCACTTGTGTTGGTTGTGTTTGTGTCGGACATGTTAATTTTTATAGAGATTAAGATTCTGTCTTGTGGTGGTGTTCTACCATGGAATTTTGTGAAGCGTGTTTTGAATGATTCGAATATGGTGATTTGAAATGAACGGCTAGTGTACTGATTGGCTCATTGGAGTACTGTTTCGGGTGGTTGTAATTGTTGGTTATAAACAGCGGAATCTTTAAAATGACATCAGAACGGACTACTCTGAAAATCTACATGAATCCTTCGCTGTCTTTAATATCAAGGTGTGCGCTCACATGTATACACCAGTTTTCGTCAGATCACTGAAGTTAAGCGGCTTTAAGCGTCGAGGAAACTAGATTGGTGACTGTTGCAAATTCTAATACACCTATGGTAGACATTCATGTTCTGCTGGTCTTCCCCCCATACTCAGTGTGAGTAGTTTCTCCAAAAAATAAGGTAAAATCCGCGTCACAAATGTCATGGTAACCACGACCATGGTGCTAGTTGAAAATAATGCGAAACACCCAAAAAAATCAATGCTATTACCGTTCAATGGTAGTCAAGTGGTTAACGCGCTTGTCTAGTAATCCAGGTAGCGTAGGGATCCGTTGGTTCGAATCCCACCCAGTGCATGAATTTTTCCTCATTAATTTGAGTTTGTGACCACATAATAATAAGACTCTGAGGGTTAGGTGGTAGAAAATGCTTTGAGCATTAACCCGCTAGGTGGTTACCTTCCACTAAAGAGTATTATTATTGTTCGCTCATGAACTTTAGTCGAAATTAAAACCTAAAATTATCAATTCAGTTTTCTTCGACATGTTGGAAAGGTGACAAACATGGTTTACCCCGTAAGTTTGTTGAAAAAATGAAGAGGTGTTTGATCGTATATCTTGTCTTTTGTCTCCCACACTCAATGCTGTTGCTGTTACTTGTGTGTTGGAGATCTCTTATTGATAACTTCTGACCTCAGTGAGGCTCATACATGGTATTGTTGACATAGCTCGATTCTCAATTTCAGTCATCTGTTCAAGTAAAAGTTTTTGTTGTTGTATTATTGGTGTTGTAATTGTGTTACAATTACAAATATATGTAAGGAACTTCTGGTGTGCCATCAGAGGGGAGGCATCCTACGGGATGGGCAGGCTACAACACAGACAATCAGAGTCTGAAGTAGATGTTCAAGTGTTAATAACTACGAAATAAAAGAGGCTATGAAACACGAAACACTCATCTTTCGTTTTAAAAAACTGTGACTGTAACTAGATTATATCGATCCTCTTCCAAATCCGAAGAAGATGTAACGGGTATGTTACTTACTTACTTTCCTTTCTCACCACTTTCATCTTCTAGAATTCCAACCTGCTCCAACTCTAACAAGCTAGTATCTAGTTGTTTATGTTGATCAATGTTCATACTTTACTTAGGTACCTATTTACGTCTCTTTTAATCGAGTCGCTAATGATGTTGTTGCTATTCGTGTTGTTGATATTAATATTATTATTGTTGTTATAGTTTTCATACCAAGTCTAGAAATTCATGTAATGATGTTGTTGTATTTAGCGGCATGACATACGGCGAGTTAATCCGATGGTCATCAGCCGGGCTAGGCGGAATTTCAGTTTGTTTAGCATCCTTTGATTTTTTATTTATTTATTTTCAATTGATAGAGAGAGTTATTCTTAGTTCGTAGCATAATATTTTTTTTTCTGGATATGTTTTATGTAGGATCAAAATCTTGAGAACTTAGGCTTTTCTATATCTACGAGTAGGTATTTCAAGCTTGTTCAAACCAAAAATCTGTCCGCTTGCTAGGCTGTACAATGGATGTGTTACTTTCATTAACGTCCCCCGGATGCTAATCGTCGTTAGAATTGCAATAACAACAATAATTCACAACATACATAGTAACAATGTTGTTGTTGTTGTTGTTGTAGTGTTCTAATACATTACCTTTTCATCTAGTTGTCGATGAGAGTGTTATTATTTAGATTAGATGATGAAGTTACCAAACTGGACTTAGCTTAGAGACCCTGTTGACTTTTCATTGTTTTTGATAATGTTGATATGCTCCACTATACATACCATTGACCAAACAGCAAACTAGACAGACCCGGGATCATTCAAGTTTTATTTCATCTAGTTTTTGATGATGCTGATATCTTGTTCATCAGAATTGTGTTGATGATGCTGTTTCCAACTGTTTCAAACTAAACCTATTAACTTTTCATTTAATCTCAATGTTAAATTTGCTTATTTTGCTACCATAGCAGAAGGTACCTTCTCTCAGTAGATAAGTTCTTCAATTAATCATATTCTAATTACCTCAATCAGTGATCTGCCTGGCAGACAAGTTTTGGTTTCACTCGCCTTATGACTTCATTAGAAACTCACCCATATCATTAAAAAAACGTGAATCGCAACTAGAGCAAGGAGAGACTATGGTCCGTAAAGTTTAAGTCGAGACACCAGAGAATCATACATTGTTGACAAATATGGACTGGAAGGGGGGGCAACGTTGCCAAACTTACATGCTTACAAAATGCTGGCTGTTTGCTCAACACAGAGATCATGCCAACCAGGTAACACTGGTGTGTCGACCTTAATTTACGCACTTAAAGGTTAGTAATCTGCGAATAGATGAAATGTAGCAACATGCAATTCATGTGCATATTTTCGGTCCGTACAAATTTTGCTCTTTATCTAAACATTTGAACATAAAGCTCTTCTGTTGAACCACCGTCGACCGCTTTTTGGTAAATTTGACTAAACGGTTAGCGATATTGAAATTTTCATGAAAGTTGAGGGCCTTTTTTATTGAACCCCTGTTTCAGAAATAAAATTTTGAAAATGTCTTAAATATAGTCACCAGTGACGGAAATGGCGGAATTCAACTGGTTTTCTAGGAATAAGAGCTCCGTCAGAAGAATCCTGCCACTTTCAATAAAGCGGGGACAAAAGAAGTCGTGTATTGGTCACTCTAGTTTATTTTAAAATTAATATTATTATGATTGTCTATTCCTACTTGGTTATTATGCGTCTATTTTCCTATCTGTTAATGAAGATAACGCTTGAGTGAGTGATAAGGGCCCGGGGTTGAGTGCACTCGTGCGGACCGAGTGAATGCCCTGAGTTATGCATTTCTACTTTATAAAATAGTTGAATGCCTTTTTCTCTCGCTCAATTGAAAAATACATACTTCGTTCAATTTTTGTCCTTCAGGCAAGTCAAGGATACTCATTCTACAATTTTTGTGGCACTGTGAATGTTAGTTTGTAGATATCGAGATTTTTTTCTCCTGATAGAATCTGGGTCCCAACCATCGTCTCACTCACTCACTCACTCTGCAATACTCATTAACTTTTGATGAGTGAGAGTCCAAGAATACCCCGATCATTAGGTACCCAGTTATCCGTAGTCGATGCATACTCTCATGTGCATTATCAGTGCAATTATTGCACTCTCATATATGCCAGGCTAGTTGACTAGGTAGGTGGAAACATCATGGTTGAAAAAATTCAAGAACATGTTTAAATTTGTTCAGCAGCAAATTAATTTTATTTCACAAATATTTTTGACATACTTAAGTTATTAAAAAGCTGTCATAGGAAATAAAAAATCCATTGCTAATCCATAATCCAATGATATTGAGGTGCTGATTACGAATTTGACATTGATTTTCAGCTAACTGTTACCTTTGAGTCACCGGTGGCTTTTGGTCCCGTTCCCATTCCTAATAGGATAAGAAAAGTCGTGTGATGTTAACACCAGATTTTTTTGCTCCAATTTTTTCCCAAGTTATGACCGAAAAGTCTGCCCCCACCGGGGATATGAACCCTCAACTTTCGAATAACACCGCCCTTGTCTGCTCTCTCTCATTTCAGTATCATCAACAGGACACCTGCTCATCTGTTGAAAGAAATTATTCTAGTCGATGATTTTAGTGATAATCGTAAGTACGAACTAACATCTCAAGTACCAATTTAGATATCAAGTGCCAATAAAGATCGAGAGAACTAATTAAAAATTATTTGTTGAGGTGAAATAGTGTCGTCTGGAATATCTTTGTAGGTAGTACAATATTATCAAGAGCCTCCTTTACTTTTCTAATTAATTATAGTTTTTACACCTGGGTCTTTTTAACATCCAGGTCATTAGAGATGGGGGTTTACCCTCCATTACTTGGAAACTTACAAACAAGCCACCCATATTAACCTCATCCAGCCTGGGTGGGGCTGGGAAGAGCGAGGATTCGAATTGGAGTGGTCACCGACCCAGTCCTAACCTCGCTGGACGTCGCTTTACTTCAGAGATCTGAGAAGAACTGGTGTGTTCAATGTGCAATTGACCCTGGCTCTATTTTCTTTATACTCTCTGGTAGTTACTCATACAAGACAAGATACAAGTCCTCTTTTTAACTTACGGAGTATAAAATTAGCTACCCAGCGGGTAGTCGAACCCGGGTTACCTGCGTGCAAGGAGAGTGCGGTACTCAACTCTACCACGGGGACTCCTGGATACTAATTAAAATGGAGAGTACTAATTAAGCCAGCCATTAGAAGTTGTTAGGAGGAGCTTATCTTCAAGTACTAACCGAAAGTATCAAGTAATAATAAGTGGTGCTCTATGTGCGAGTGTTAGAAGATTTTTTAGAGTAAGTACCTAGATTCTTGTACTTAAACTCTTTGGATACTAATTGGAATATACATGTATAAGCAATTTTAATTGTATTATTATGTCACAATTTCATCAATTCCCATCTTGAAGTCCTAGAACATTACGAAACAGTCTGCATTGTTGATACTGAACTACATTCATTATTATTGCGTAAAACTATACAAGGGACTAGCTGGTAACCCGTCCCTCGCCGTTGTTGTGGTCAAGATTTGTCAAGGCATTTGGAAACGTATAAAGAAAGTACAGATATAAAGTTTTGATTTTGTTGTTGTTGTAGCTAGCTTGGCTATAGCTCGAGGGGGAATAATGGTCTCCAGCCAACTTTAGTTCAAAGTTGGCTCGTCCTGAACCACATATGTCCATGTACGATCGACCTAACAATTTTGATTTTCGTGGTATCTTGTGTTTTGATATCCGCTGTGTCTTTTAATAACTTCCGACCTCAGTAGCTTGATTGATAAGGCGGCGGACTCGTAATCTGGAGGTCGGTGTTTTGAGTCTCAATTTCGGTAATCATTTTTTTTTTTTTTTTTTTTTTTTTAACACGTTCGTTACCGAACGGCCATATGTGGATGTTTTTGTGTTTTTCTGTGGGACCGAAACACACATGTGGCCGTTATCAAAATTTTAACGAGGGACCGGACATCCATATATGGCTTTTTTGAGGTAGGTTGTTAGTATTAGAACAGATATAGGATCGATTCTTGTACAAATACGATGCCAAATATGCAAAAAAAATCATTTTGGTACCCAGGATGCAACAGCGACTTTACCGCCTGGTCCCTACGTAAAACTTGAAAAAATTGGCTTGGTAACGAACGTGTTAAGTGGGGTTTAACGTCGCTTTCAACTGCCATGGTCATATCACGACGGGGGTTTTACCCTCCATTCGCAGGAAACTCACAAACCTGCTACTCACATTGACCTCACCCAGCCTGAGTGGGGCCGGGAAAAGCCAGCGTCACGAGAATTAGAATTTGAATGGTCACCTATCCAAGTCTTAACCTCGCTGGATGTCGCTTAACTTCGGTGTTCTGAAGGGAACCGGTGTATTCAACATGCCATCGACGCTGGCTGGTAATCATTTAGTAGCATAGGTTTGAGTAGTTGTGACATCACGAAATTTTTGTATGATAAACAGAAATGTGATTACTTTTTTCCTGTCGTGTTATATGTATGTATGTATCTATTGATCTCCACCGTGTCTTGTGTTTCAGCTTCTGACGGGGAGGAGCTGCAGAGGATAGAGAAGGTGTCTGTCCTGAGGAATGACAAGCGAGAGGGTAAGTGGTCTACTTGGTGTAGGTGGTCAAGTGGTTAGAGCGTAAGATTGGTAATTAGGTATTACAACCCAAGGTAGATAAGGTTAATGTGGGTAGCTGGTTCGATGCCCAAAATAACTGATGGTCAGGATTTTAAAACTCAACAGAATCCTTTGACATGATAGGAACCTAGACATTAAATCAGGGCGTCCATATTAGCATGAGATTGAATTGAATTGAATTGAATATTTATTTTATTTGAATATACATTTAACAAGGTTTCTACCTCTATTACTAGATGCACCTAAAAGGGGAGTTTCCAAGGGGAGGGTGGGGGGTATGAATATATATAAAAAAATTAAAAGTTTAATACAAGATACTATAGATTGGTGGAAAGAAGAATGTATTATTTTAGCAGGGTATTGGGTATTTTATAAGGTCTTCAAGGAATTTAAGATAGGTATCTATGCCTATCTTTAAGACTCAAGATTTACTATCACAAAACGCGAGTTCAAGCGCAAAAAAGCTTTTCGTTTAAAATAGCCGCTCAAGTTACCTTGGCCCGCAGCCTCGCCGCCCAGTCTGGGCCGCACTAATGCTGGCTTCTCTCCCCTGTTCCTCACTAATGCTGGCTTCTCTCCCCTGTTCCTCACTAATGCTGGCTTCTCTCCCCTGTTCCTCACTAATGCTGGCTTCTCTCCCCTGTTCCTCACTAATGCTGGCTTCTCTCCCCTGTTCCTCACTAATGCTGGCTTCTCTCCCCTGTTCCTCACTAATGCTGGCTTCTCCCCTGTTCCTCACTAATGCTGGCTTCTCTCCCCTGTTCCTCACTAATGCTGGCTTCTCCCCTGTTCCTCACTAATGCTGGCTTCTCCCCTGTTCCTCACTAATGCTGGCTTCTCCCCTGTTCCTCACTAATGCTGGCTTCTCCCCTGTTCCTCACTAATGCTGGCTTCTCCCCTGTTCCTCACTAATGCTGGCTTCTCTCCCCTGTTCCTCACTAATGCTGGCTTCTCCCCTGTTCCTCACTAATGCTGGCTTCTCCCCTGTTCCTCACTAATGCTGGCTTCTCCCCTGTTCCTCACTAATGCTGGCTTCTCCCCTGTTCCTCACTAATGCTGGCTTCTCCCCTGTTCCTCACTAATGCTGGCTTCTCCCCTGTTCCTCACTAATGCTGGCTTCTCTCCCCTGTTCCTCACTAATGCTGGCTTCTCCCCTGTTCCTCACTAATGCTGGCTTCTCCCCTGTTCCTCACTAATGCTGGCTTCTCTCCCCTGTTCCTCACTAATGCTGGCTTCTCCCCTGTTCCTCACTAATGCTGGCTTCTCCCCTGTTCCTCACTAATGCTGGCTTCTCCCCTGTTCCTCACTAATGCTGGCTTCTCTCCCCTGTTCCTCACTAATGCTGGCTTCTCCCCTGTTCCTCACTAATGCTGGCTTCTCTCCCCTGTTCCTCACTAATGCTGGCTTCTCCCCTGTTCCTCACTAATGCTGGCTTCTCCCCTGTTCCTCACTAATGCTGGCTTCTCCCCTGTTCCTCACTAATGCTGGCTTCTCCCCTGTTCCTCACTAATGCTGGCTTCTCTCCCCTGTTCCTCACTAATGCTGGCTTCTCCCCTGTTCCTCACTAATGCTGGCTTCTCCCCTGTTCCTCACTAATGCTGGCTTCTCTCCCCTGTTCCTCAGGGCTGATGAGGTCTCGCGTGAAGGGGGCAGACGCTGCCACCGCCCCTGTGCTCACATTCCTGGACAGCCATGTGGAGTGCAACAAGGAGTGGCTGGAGCCTCTACTGGAGCGGATAGCTGAGGTAACTGTGAAATACAAAAAATATTATGATTTTCTTTCTAATATCTTTATAGGTATTAGAAATTATGTCGCATAATTCATAACCACCTATACAAACCATCCTGAAAATTAACCATCGTCATTGTCTACCTCAAAACACAAGTAACAAGAGTACTGTGTCTTATGGCAAGCATCGATAGTGATGTCAGTTGTTTGTAAATAAATTTTACTTTCTTTCTCTCTCTATCTTCTATATAGGTATATTATAGATATACTCGGAAGTAAATCAACTCAATCAACTTCTCTACTTTATGGTCTGATGTCTAATCAATTAGTATTTGCAAGTAACAAAATAAAACTTTTTTTTTTTTATTAACACGTATGAGACGGCGTGCCCACCGGTGGGTCACGTTTTTTTTTTATCAATTTCTCTTGTAACGTGACCCACCGGTGGGCACAGATAATGCTATTATTATTATACTTTTGTACTCGCCCGTCCCAATTTGTTTTTTTTCATATTTGGTACACATAGGTACCCTAATTTGAAGCCGTCCCAGCGTACAAACTATAGAAAATAGGACCCGTCTCATACGTGTTAAGACGTTTTTTGATGAAATACTCAAAATGCTAAAGGATGTTTTGTTTAATCTCCTCAGAATCGAATTCAGTGTCTCAAAATACCCGTAAATGGGATTCAATGATAAATCAAAAAGTTTATTTTAAGTTACATGAGATGAGATTGATTTTCGCGACGCCACTGACCAACGCGACGATATTAATCTCATCCAAGCATTGGTGGTGGAAGTGGTTAAGGCGTTAGTCTGGTAATCCAGGTAGCGTGGGGATCCGTTGGTTCGAATCCCACCCACTGCAAGAAATTTTCCTCATTAATTTGAGTTTTTCACCACAAAATAATAAGACTCTTAGGGTTAGGTGGTAGAAAATGCTCAGAGGATTAACCTCACCTGGTGGTTACCCTCCACTAACGAGTGTTATTATTTAACTCTAGTCGGCCTCCGTGGCGTAACGGTTGTGACTACTGCCCGTAGTCCAAAGATCCTGAATTCGATTCCCGGTTGGAGCAGACTTTTCGCATAGAAAATTCTGTTCTCTCCGAACATATGAGGCTGGCAATTCCGGCCCTACCCAGGCTGGGTGAGGTTAATGTGGGTAGCTGTTACGATTCCCAGCGAATGGAGGGTAAAACCCCCGTCCTGTCTACCTCAAGTCAAGACGTAAAAATCAAATAGAATCAATGGACATGAAAGGAGCCTAGAAATTGATATTTTTGCTCAGTTTTGGTGTTATTGTTTTTGATTATGAATGAGGCCCCCCTGATTAGCAACTAATTTTCTCTCGCCCTCCCCCCGCCAGGACCCCACACGGGTGGTGAGTCCAGTGATAGACGTGATCAACATGGATGACTTCTCCTACGTGGGCGCCTCCTCGGAGCTCAGGGGCGGCTTCGACTGGAACCTGGTGTTCAAGTGGGAGTACCTGAGCACCGCGGAGCGGGAGAGACGCCAGCACGACCCCAGTCTTGTCATCAAGTAAGCGTCCGTCCCCCGCCCGCCGCTGTGTTTTTTATTTATTTATTTTTTTAAATAGTTTATTATTTTTTTTAATTGTTTATTTATTTATTTTCTTTATAAAGAAACATTTATACAAAGGTACTTCTCTATAATTTTAATATTATAAATATAATAATAATCCCAATTTACACCCTTTGTAGAGTATGGGCCACTCTTTACAGGTATTTGGTAAGTGTGTTACTCAATATTTGAAAACTATTATTATTCATATTATTATTATTATTAACATATTAGATCAAGTTTTATTTACATAGAAATATAAATACATAGTAATTTACATTAATAAGTGTTTCCTTGGTGTTTAATATTGATTTTAATATTCTCTCTTTTAAAATCAACCGGATAGAGACAATTTTCCAATTAAATCAATGAATTTCTCCTAACTGAAATTCCAATTTTTGGTTTTTTATTCAAAGATTCACAAAAACGATCTTAAAGAAATTTGAAAAGATTTTTTTTTTTTTTTTGCGAGGTTATCCCTCATTTTTCACATTACCCGTCTAGCGTCTCTCCAAAAGAGGCCTTTAAATGAACTGTAAAAAAAGGCGAAAAAAATTACTTTCGAAGCAGTCGAAATGTGGCCTGAGGTAGAGAATATTATCTCTTTTATGTTTTATTTGTTAAGATTATACGTCTCGTTATTTGTTGTATTCTTTAGTTGTACTAAAAAATATTTTTTTTTTTTTTAATGTGAATCCAGAGATTCCAGAGGTCGTGGTTTCAAAACCTAACCGGGACATGACAAGTTATCCTCCTATTTGAGATTTTTACCACATAATAATATGTCTTGGGCTTACTGCTGGGTTAATGGGACTTTAATAGTCTTAATCGGGCAGTTAAATAAGGCGATATTATTATTATTATTATATTTGTCTTCCTCAATGAGTGTGTTACCTGTCCTAAAGCAGTTTCTCCTGTGTTGCAGGACCCCCATGATCGCAGGAGGACTCTTCTCCATCAGCAAGAACTACTTTGAGAAGCTGGGGAAGTATGACAAGGCCATGGACATCTGGGGTGGGGAGAACCTAGGTGAGAAACAGTGACGTTAATATTAAAAAGAATCAAGCCTTCGTGGAGTAAACGGTTGTGACTACTGCCCGTAGTCCAGAGATCCTGAGTTCGATCCCAGGTTGGAGCAGATTTTTCACACAGAAAATTCTGTTCCCTCCGTACATGTAAGGCTGGCATTTCCGGCCCTACCCAGACTGGGTGAGGTTAATGTGGGTAGCTGGTACGATTCCCAGCGAATGGAGGGTAACATCCCCGTCCAGATCAGGACGTTAAAACCAAATAGAATCGTTGGCGTTAGGAAGGGCATCCAGCCATAAAAAAACGTGCTCCACCCTACCAACCTCAACCATGAGGTTGAACAATGCCGACCCCAAAAGCAACAGGAGCTAATATGGGATAAAGGCAAGGGAGATATTTATATAATGGACATGAAAGGAGTCTAGACATTGGATCTGGGCGTCCATATAATTCGATCACCACCGTGATATAGATATCTATAATTGAGAAGCTGGGGAAGTATGACAAGGCTATGAACATTTGCGGCGGGAAAAACCTAGATGAGAATCAGTGACATTAATATTAAATAGAATCAATGGACATGAAAGGAGTTCAGACATTGGATCTGGGCGTCCATATAGTCCTCTCACCACCGTGATTTAGGTATCTATAATTGAGAAGCTGGGGAAGTATGACAAGGCTATGAACATTTGGGGTGGGAAAAACCTAGGCGAGAATCAGTTTGCTTTTATCTGAGGGTGTCATCATCGTGAACGATGGTAGCGTACGAAGAAACCGCTTGGAATCTAGCCAGCGTCGATGGCATATTGAATACACCAGTTCTCATTCTATCGCTGATGATAAACAACGTCCAGTGAATTTAGGAATGGATGAGTGACAATTCAAATTTGAACCCTTGCCTTGTGATGATGCTCTTTCATCATTTTTGAGATTTTTTAGGTTCACCAATGTCTGGGATAGGCAATTCCTTTTTTGATGCATTCAGACTGGTTACTACTCTGTAACTTGGCTACATAATGATGTATACCGTAACATATACATTTATAACAATACCTTTAAATAATGTTTTATTTAGACTGTCAGCGCAAGACACGTAGTCCCATTATGCCAACAGTCTAGTACCACAACCGTGCATTGTTAGTCAAGTGGTTAAGGCGCTAGTCTGGTAATCCACTTAGCTCAGAGATCCGTTGGTTCGAATCCCAACCAATGCATGATTTTTTTCCTCATTTCTTTGAGTATGTGACCACATAATAATAAGACTGAGGTTTAGGTGGTAAAAAATGCTTTGAGCATTATCCTCGCCTGGTGGTTACCTTCCACTAAACAGTGTTATCATAATTATTTCTACAATATTAATTTCTTGAATAACAGACTCTGTTCCCATTCCCCAGAGATCTCGTTCCGTGTGTGGCAGTGTGGAGGCAGCCTGGAGATAGTCCCGTGTTCCAGGGTGGGTCACGTGTTCAGGAAGAGACACCCCTACACATTCCCGGGGGGCTCTGGTAATGTGTTCGCCCGTAACACCAGGCGGGCGGCGGAGGTGTGGATGGACAACTACAAGTATTATTACTACGCTGAGGTGCCCCTCGCCAAGACTATACCCTTCGGAGAGTAAGTCATAGGATGGATTTTTTTAAAAAAAGATGAGTGCTTCACAGCCTTTTTTATTTCTTTTTCTAGAAGGTAAAACTGAACAGGTGACAGATGGTCATTTTTCCGATTTTTCGTTACTCTGGTCGGAAATTAACCTAACTATTGGCTAAAAATCAAAAGTTCGGTATTATTCGAACGTATGCGCAGGGAAAAGCGAAAAAAAATTTTTACCTGAAAGACTGTTGGAGATTTTTTTCTTCGATGAAGAAATCAACATTTTAAGATTCATTTGGTGAATTCAAGGTTTTATCGATGCAATAAATTAAATAAAAAAAATCAATTTTGAGCTCAGAACAGTCCACCGGGAAGGTTCTTTCAGGAAAGCCCGCCATGCCAAAACTTTGGGCGGCTCTAATAAAAGATTGTCCAAATGCAGATGGTCAGTTTTACCTTCCAGCCGAGGATATGTATTGATAAATATTTTTATCTGCATAGTACATTTCCAATTTATAACGTTTCCCCTTGTCTAACCATCCTCTCTTTGATTGTCTTTATCAGCATTTCAGAGCGGGTAGCACTACGAGAGAATCTCAAATGCAAGCCATTCAAGTGGTACCTTGAACATGTGTACCCCGAGCTAGCAGTCCCGTCCTCCAGTGAACTCAGCATAGGCATTATTCACCAGGGGGCCTGGTGTCTGGACACGATGGGTGAGGATTTTTTTTTTTTTTTAAAGATGAGTGTTCCATAGCCTTTTTTATTTCGTAGCCATGACACAGGAGCTACTGTAGACGCTTGTGGTCTGTGTTGTAGCCTGCCCATCCCGTAGTATGCCTCCCCTCTGATGGGCGAGAAGTGACACAATACTTCCCATTTAGGTGCTGGGTCAACACGAGCGCACCGGAAGGTATCCCTTACAAACAATTGTAATTTAATTAAGAATACAAATTTTTGTCGGCACGGGGGATCGAACCCGGGACCTTCCGCATGGCAAGCGAGTGCTTAACCACTGAGCTAATCGTGCGCTCCTTAGAAGTGTTGTTCTAATTAGAATAGCTTTTATTACAAAAAACTAAGGGCAGAATTATTAGACGTTTTTGTAATACCTCTGTGGCGCTAAGTCACGGATTGCGTACTATTTAAGATAGGGAAAACCGACGCTTAACAATGACTTGTGATATAGAATTTGTCTATTAATTTCGCCCTAAGTGCGGCTTATACAGCAAGGCAAAGAAAAGCTTATGTTTACTTGACGACACCCTGAAACAGACATACAGGTTTGGTTAACCATCTCCTCTGCGGGGCTACTCCAGATTTCGCCACGTTTGCTTCACTTGGGGTATGTCACTCACCAGCAGCTACCAACTAAAACCTCCTTGGAGTGTAACCGTTCAGCATAGAAGAATATCCCTGGAATCGAAAAATCAGCTACTTGGTATAAATAAAACTTTATTATCTTGTATTCATATTTATTTAAAAGTAAATAAAACAATAATAAAGTTATAGATTGTAGACTTCTACAAACTCAGCTGAGGGAAGAGCTGAAAGCATACTTTCTGCATTCCCCCTCTGCACCGCCAGGCTGAGACGCTGTTTCAGGTGGATTTTTGATAAATAAAGCTACTCAGAATAGCTATATTTAGACCATGTGAAACCTCGAAAATGTGAACCTACCACATAAACCCCACCCAGCCTGGGTTGGGTCGGTAATATCACCCAACCAAGGACGTTGCTTGTCTTCAGTGATGGAACAAGAACTGAAATATTCAACGTGGCATTGACGCCGGCCATATCACCTCTGTACAGACAGTGGTAGAATGTCAAGTGATTTCTTCTCTGACTACCATCGTTCATTCTCACGTTACTCTATGTTGATGACCCCTGAATACCTAACTATGAAACTTAGGGCAAAATTAATAGACAAATTCTACATCACAAATCATTGCTAAGCGTCGGTTTTCCCTATCTTACACAGTACGCAAGCCGTGACTTAGCGCCACAGAGGTATAACAAAAACGTTTAAGGCGGAATTAATAGACAACATCAATAACTTAAGTCGTTGGTAAGTGTCGGTTTTCCCTATCTTACACAGTACGCAATCCGTGACTTAGCGCCACAGAGGTATTACAAAAACCTTTAGGGCGGAATTAATAGACAACATCAATAACTTAAGTCGTTGGTAAGTGTCGGTTTTCCCTATCTTACACAGTACGCAATCCGTGACTTAGCGCCACAGAGGTAATAATAATATCGCCTTATTTATACTGCCCGATTAGGACTTTTAAAGTCCCACTATTCCAGCAGTAAGCCCAAGACATATTATTATGTGGTAAAATTTCCAAATGGGAGGATAACTTGTCATGTCCCGGCTGGGTTTCGAACCCGCGACCTCTGTAATCTCTGGATTCACAGAGTGCCGCCTTTACCACTGAGCTACCGGGACAGACAAGGTATTACAAAAATGTTTAATTCCGCCCTTAATCTCGCCTCTTCTCTCCTCCAGGCAACGTGAACGGTGCAGTGGTGGGCCTGTTCCCGTGCCACCACACTGGCGGGAACCAGGCCTGGTCACTCACCCAGGCGGGCCTACTCAAGCACCACGACTCCTGCCTCACTGTGGCGGACCCCGCGCCTGGCAGGGAGGTGCTCATGCAGAGGTGTGACAGCTCCTCCGAACAGGTGAGCACTTAAAAAGAGTTGGGTGAAAGAGATTGCCACAGGCAATAACCCCGCCCTTTAGGTAGGACATTAGTGTTATTTTCTTTTTTACTTATTTATTTTGTCATTTGTTTGTTTTTTTTTCTTCATTTTATACTGTTACCATTGTACTCTGTCCACCTAATAAAGCATACTATAATAATAATAATGAGAAGTATGAGATTTATGAGTAGTATGTGTAGAGATAGACCAAGGAAATCATATTATTTTTTTGGAAATCATTTTGGTGTTGACCCAGCGCAGCGGCTAATGAGAAGTATTGCTTCACTTCTTGTCCATCAGAAGGACGCCAAGCTACAACACAGATCACATGGGTTTACACTTTCACAGTAGCTGCTGTTTCATAGTTACAAAATAAACAAGTTCTGTTTATTTGGTATGTGAGTAATTGCAGTTCGTAAATTTTTCCAATGTGAGTAGTTATGACATCACAAAAGTGGTTACAAACAACTATGATGATTTTTTTTTACTACTAGCTCATTTTTTATTGATGTAAAATAAAGTATGTAAAATTCATGTTGACTAGTATATCATTGTATTTATTATTTGTTCTAGTTACTCATTCTTTGCTATGTAAGATGTCCATTTTATATTGTAATTTTTATCGATGTATTTTTCTTTTTTTAAGATCATTGTAAACTTTTTGACCAATGTATACACCCGTCAGGGTAATTTTACAAATAAAACATATATCTATCTATCTATCTAACTGATGCCGCTTCCCCCTCAGATGTGGAAGCACGTCTCTGAGAACGGACTCCTCAAGAGTAAGAACTTCAGCCTGTGTCTGGACTCCCGGAGTATTCACGAGGGCGGCCTCACTGTGGAGAAGTGTGACTCCCAGTCCCCCACCCAGCAGTGGACCTATGCGAGCAAGGTGTAAGCTACGAGGAGCTTGGTGAGCTTCTGGATGGGTGACAGGGTGGAGAAGTGTGACTCTCAGTCCCCTACCCAGCAGTGGACCTATGCCAGCAAGGTGTAAGCTACGAGGAGCAGGGTGAGCTTCTGGATGGGTGACAGGGTGGAGAAGTGTGACTCCCAGTCCCCCACCCAGCAGTGGACCTATGCCAGCAAGGTGTAAGCTACGAGGAGCAGGGTGAGCTTCTGGATGGGTGACAGGCTACTTAGTAGCTGTGTTTTATGTGTACTCTCCACCTAATCGAAGGAATAAGATAATTACTCTCCTTAATTAAGGGAATGAGATTTTATTGAAAAAAAACAAGTATTATAAAAATAAATGGTCTCATTCTACAGGGTGGTCCAGAAAGTTTGCACCAAAATGATAGGGATAATAAAAGAGACCATTTCTAACAAAAATATTCCCGGACATTTTCCTTTATTTTTTGTCGTTTTCAAAATGGCGGCCAAAACGTGTGTTTTTCAAATATGTGCGTTCAGAACGTTGACAGCCTAAATGAGCATGATCATTAAAACATTGAACGGGTTAATTTAACTTATTTTAATTAAAATTTTCAATTCAAAAATGCAATCCGTTTTTTTCTAGGTGGTACAGAAAAAAATAAAAAAATCAAAAGCCAACCAAAGTCGGAATATTTGAAAAACACACGTTTTGGCCGCCATTTTGAAAACGACAAAAAATAAAGGAAAATGTCCGGGAATAATTTTGTTGGAAATGGCCTCTTTTATTACCCCTATCATTTTGGTGCAAACTTTCTGGACCACCCTGTATTTTTCGTAACAGATTAACTGCCAATCTAAGGTTTGAACTCTCAACTCACAAATAGTAAGGACCTTACCGTGTTTTGTGTCGTGTTGTGTAATTTTACTTCCGAAAATTTCTAAAATTAGAAACGGAAGTATTGTTATCGTTTTTGTAAAAAAAAAAAAATAATAATAATAATTTTTCTTGCTCCGATTTCAATTTTTTTCTATAGATCGTCTGATTTTTTTGTTGTTGTATAATAGACATCTCTACTGATACCTTAAAATTTAGAACATAGATTTTATTTAAAAGACATTATTTGTAGGTACTTCTAGATGAACGGTGTACAAATTTTGAAGACTTTTAACTTGTGAATCTCTACAATAAATACACTGATTTCTTGAATAGTTTATCTATTTTTTCAATTTGTACTTAATGCTCTCAATACGTTTGTATGTGTAATTTGTAAAAAAAAGAGGAAATTTTGAAAAACACAATATGTATAATGTAATTCAATACGGTTCCAAAGTACCACTTCCTATGAATTTATGTATGATTTTTTAAATGCATATTGTAAATCTCTTTAAAAGCTTGGTTTTTACAGGGTGTATTTTAGCCACATCCCCGCTAGAGTAAATTTCAATTACTTTTTAAACTGCTAAAATAGGGATTGAAAACTATAAGAAGTAGATAAGTGTTTGAATCTCATCTGGGCCAGAGGAAAAAATTAAAGTTTTACTCAAAGCCTATTAATTTCTACTTGCCTTATCCTATAATAAAGAAAGTATTGTATTTTCTTATTTTGAGAATTACTTAATTTTGCAACACGGTATCATTACTACCGTTACCATTACTCTTTTTACTAGCAAGACATATTATATAAACTTATATACAAACAAATACATTATTAATGAACTCAAGTCTGAAAAAGATAAATTCTTGAAACTCAAAGCTCAGTGATAAGATCCTGATTTAACAATACGAGTATACCAACAACTTCTACATTATACCTACCTATTTTTTGTTTTATGTACCTATAAACAGGGCCTAATTTGGTTGATAATTGTGTTCACAAGAAAAACTCATAGATACTAACATCTATGACCTAAATCAATCAAGCCATGGTTTTTTTTTTTTTTTTTTTAAGTGGGGTTTAACGTCGCTTTCAACTGCCATGGTCATATTGGTCATATCACGACGGGGGTTTTACCCTCCATTCGCAGGAAACTCACAAACCTGCTACTCACATTGACCTCACCCAGCCTGAGTGGGGCCGGGAAAACCAGCGTCACGAGAATTAGAATTTGAATGGTCACCCATCCAAGTCTTAACCTCGCTGGATGTCGCTTAACTTCGGTGTTCTGAAGGGAACCGGTGTATTCAACATGCCATCGACGCTGGCTTGGTTTAAAGCCATGGTTTAAAGCTTGAGGTACGTTCATTATATTTTGAGGCAAGATTAGGCTGGATCCCTGATCTAACAGTCACTATATGAACCATTGAACCAATTATCTTGTTCAATGAAATTGATATGATTATTTCAGCTAATATTAAGAAGTCCTGTTTTAATTTCATTGTAAATAAAAAATATTATTAGTTTCTCTCTAAGTTTGCTGTCATATTTTTCGTGTTGCAAATTATATAGAAGTTTTTCTATTTTCCCTGTTTATAATTCCCCAGACAGACTTTGTGAATATGTACCTTACCTACTATAACATAGATAATTTACTATGCTACTTTATAGGGATACAATTAATTGTGTGCACTCATCCATGGAATATTTATATTTAAGTTTAAACTCTTACCTGTAAATATTAGTCTTATGAAGTCTCTTTAAGAAACGTTCTGTCCTTTTACTGTTTTATATTTTAGTAAGGTCGATTTGTTTTCACTTTTTGTAGAACTATAGGCGATTGTATTTTATAAATTATGGTATAAAATCTAGTCTGCTTCTTACTATAGGGGCGAACTCTTGTGCATTTACAATTTTAAGTACAACTAAAGATGTAATTACTCTATAGTTTAACCAATTAGGTACCTCTAAAATTAATAGCTCCTCACAAATATGCTGTACATTTATTTGCCTTGTTATTTTAATTTTCTTCTAATGAGGAATTTGGACACCTTCTGTCCAAAGATACTTGTGAATGAAATTTTGTCTGAACTTGGAAAATTATAAGAGAAGTTTACTTTTTAAATTTTAGCTTTGAGAAAGCTTTCAAAATCCTCAGACGTTGTAAATGATAGAGTTAAATTTAAAAAAGAAAAGTTAAATTTAAATTGCAGCAGATTTCAATTAAAAAGAAAAAACTCTGCTGCAATTTAACTCTATCATTCACAAGATGTGAGGATTTCTCACGAATTTAGACATTTCTTATTAATATCAACCTTTCTTACGTGCTGTTTATCCATCCCATGATTCATAATTTAATTATTATTTTTTGTCACTTGTATCATTAAAAAATAATATATATATTATTCATATTTTTTCTTCCCAAGCTTAAACAGAACCCACTGCCTAGAGGTTGAGGTACGATACATTTATAACTATTTACTGCACAAGAAATACGTACATTTAGTATTATTGTGGAATATCTTGGACTTTTTTATTGCTAAAACTTATTAGCACACATTTCTGTCACTGACACATCTTTGTTTAAAATAATATTGTGATTTTAATTATTTTATTTTTAAATATTATAAGTTAATTTTTTCGTGTTGTAGATACCTACCTAATTTTAAGACATTCATTTCATGTTGTACATAATTTCACCACTATAATGGATCACCATTCTTTACTCCTAATATTAAGGACTGTAATACATTATTAGTCTTTTGTGGAAAATTTCACGTAGAATAGCAAATATTGAGAGTGGATCACAAAGTTGTAGAACTCAAAAAAACTTATTCGTAAATGGCATTAAGGTTGTTATTTTTAAATCCCACAATAGTTTTTTGGTGAAAGTCGCGTGTAACTTCATCTAAATAAAATCTACTATATGTAGCAAATATTAGGAGCCACCTGAAACTCCAGTCTTGGTATGACCTTTGTACATAACGCTCCATGTCACATCAAACATTCTTGAAAAATACATGAAAAATAATAATTACTTCTATTAATAAAGACAGATGAAATATGTGCTTGTATGTGGTATCAAATAAGTCAAAAAAGTTTATTCCTAGAATCTTTGTGATTTGCTCTTTAGTCAGAAATGCATTTTCTTGCCAATACAACTTACCTATTTTAGACTTTAATTTATTTTTAATTCTGCCCAGAACTCCACAAACAACCATCATTAATTCTTACAGAATCCATGTTGAAATAATCAAAAGCCTTGTCCACTATGATTTAAAAAATATTATTATCAGTCCTTGGAGTATTCTCAAGTCCATAAAACAAATTCTCAAGTAAAATAATTGTTTTGGTTCCAGAAACACTGAAATATTTCTAATTATTCACCTTTATTTTTCTGTCACAAAAAGTATTTAGCAAAGTTCTTGTACCATTGTTTTGAAAATTATTTAACTAAGAAGCACTATACTGTTCTGACAGCACCTGTACTTCAGGATAACTGTTTATTTACTAACCACTTAACATTTATTCCAACGTTCCAAGGTAAATAGAAAGTATTCTTACAACTATTTTGATGAAATATGTTTGTGTTCTGTTTGCACTATGATTTTGTCTTCTTTCATTTCTTGTTACCAGCATTTATACTTGTGAAAATAAATAAAATCTTTTTTATACAAATACCTATGTCTCAAGTTTATTTTTACATTAAAATTCAGACATTTAAGGTACTATTCTCCTACAGCTCTTGCGGATGTATTTCAGAAGCCAGTGTTTCACAAATCCCAGTTCTTAGGTCCCACACCCCAAGACACAGCCACTAATAGTTTGGATTTCAATAAAGAATTATGGTAGAATGGCATCCAAGTTATAAATAACTTAATAATATAAACATAGACAATATGGTTGAAAAACATTCCATTCAGAGTGCTATAAACTTTCCAGTCAAAAGATTTCCAAACTTTATTTTCAATTAAGCTTAGTGACTTCTGATTCTATAAGGTGATGTAATAATAATATCCTTTAGTGGAAGGTAACGGCCAGGCAAGGTTAATGCTTAAAGCATTTTCTACCACCAAACCGTTACTCTTATTAGTATGTGGTCACATTCTCAAATTAATGAGGAATTGCATTATGTGGGATTCAAACCAATGGATCCCTATGCTACCTAAATTACCACACTAGCAGCGTAACCACTTGACTACCACAGCACACGTAAATATGTATGAAGTTGATATGTAAAAAGATAAATCTTCAGTACAGAATTAAATGCAGGAAGTCTGAAAATGCAATGGTCAGTTTGATTAAGGGACTACTAGTCTGGTAATCCAGAGTATTGGGATCTGTTGGTTTGGATTTGGATCACACCCAGCATGAATTATTCCTCATTGATAGAATTTGTCCACATAATAATGGCACCTAAGCAACTGATGGATTATGGACCTCATTAGTCCTACTCAACTATGGATAAAATCTATTGTTATTTCCGGGGAAGAAAGTACCTAATGTAATTTACCAAAAAATTCAAGACAGTTTTCAGTGCCAAACATGTTTCAAGTTCCACAGAGCTCCTGAATTAAAAGTTTGAAACTGTGGTGATTATCAGAAATTATTTTGCTGCCATCTTTCTTTTCTTCGTAGCTTTATTGACTTTCTTTTTGAGTGCTTCCACATCAACATCACTAGATTTATTTTCAGGTTTCTTGTATTCCTCTTCCTTGGGTGGAATAAATGCTTGCTTTCTTTTCTCTTGCCTTTTCTTCTCAGCCTCTTTGTGTTTCTCTTCCTTCTCCTGTCTTTGCTTCTCTTTTCTTTCATCATTCTTGAGGAAATATTCACCCGAAGCCAACATCTTGTCAATTTTACTTTCAGTTTGAGCTGGAGGAAAGGGTGTGTACTCAGATTTAGTCTTCTTCTTTTTGGGCATCTTCCTTTTGCTTATGTTTTTAGATTTGAAGTTAGGAAGAAATCTTTCCCAGTTTTCATTTTTCAGTTTAGGATCTTTGGCTAGTTCCCTCTTTATCATCAGTGCCTTGATGTTGTATATTGGGTGGATGTTTTTCATTGTATCTTCAACTATGCGCCTCACCTGTAAGCACAAATAATAGGTCTATAAAATTTATATGAAAGGACAAGCTTTCTGCTTGTGAAGCATATACTATGATACACTCACCAGCAGAATTAGCCACCCACTTGTTGTTTTTCCATATAACTACATGCATTTCATAAATTTGAACAGATGAATAAAAAGCATAGCTTCTGAGTTTCAAAATGGTATTTGGAGCCATCACAAATTATATAGAAAAAAAGTTATGGCACAAATAAGAAATTAGCTTTTTGGAGCATGGCCTGGGGGGAAACTGACACAAAATATAAGTGGCACACAATGTGTTAATGTACATAATTTGACATTAATTTTTGATAGTTGAAAAACATGTCTAGGCCCTAGCCCCAGAGCATAGTTTAACACTAATCAAGTGTTGATAAGTGATCCTTTAAGCCTAATGGAGAAGTTAACTAATTATTCTTGTGCATAATGCAAATTGAGTACAGTAGAATCTTGCTAACTCAGTAGAATCCAAATAGGTAGGTTCCTGTTTGAGAGAATTCTTCTGCCTTTGTCAAACTTTGCACTTATTTGATATGTATCTCAATAAATCAAAAATCTTGATATCAAAATAACACTCTTGTCCCTTGAATTTCAAGTCAGTGGGATTTTATTGTAGTTTTAAAATTAAGTGCTTGTTTCACAAAAAAGATGGCTGTGGATAAGATTCTAGATTCAGCTATATTAAAGGACCAATTAATTAATTTTCAGATAGATGCATCTCAAATTCAAATTTAAACACTTGAGTAGAAGCTTACTTGGTCAATTAATGTTCGTCAAAGCATTAGGTCTGACCATGCAAGCATTAGGTCTGAGTATGCACTAGGGCTCTAGAGACAATTAATATTATTTTTTGATGACTACTCTTACCTGCAGTAATCCTTTGTGAGGACCCAATGCGGCAACAGTTTGTCCTTGCACTAGCATATAACAGTTAGTCAGCAACTCAATAGACTTGAGCGTGCAACCATTTGGTCCTATCAGGCGCTGCCTCCTTTTCACAAACCTCTGTTTATTCTGCACTAGATTTCCTATCTTAATAATATCACAACTGGTGTCATCTTGCAGTACCCTGACAGCTTGCTCATAGGGCACACTACGGGATAGAAGTTTGATCATATCCCGGGCTTTGATGATAATGTAAGGATCCCATGTCTTCCTAGTGGTAGATACGGTCATGCTGCCTTCAATCACGTCTAGCTCAGCTTTGATGAAGTGAAGCTCCAGAGCGTTCTTCACAAGTGGCCAACATTCCTTGAGATATTCTTCTCTGTATTTAGGGAACAGAGTGGAGAAAGAGCTCTGCTCTTGTAGCCCATGGGGGTTGTCTTCCTTCTTGAACTCTGGGATTTTCATGGACCAAGCATTCTCCATGGTGCTCAGCTGCTCATAACAGATAAACTTCACTGATGAAAGCTGTCAAGTGTTCGTACCTAATACGTACTTTCTGTTGACATTAGACGATGAAGAAGGGTAACTTCTTTGATTGTTTTAATTATTTAATTAATTATTAAGAGTTTGATCAAACTTGTCATCAAATTTTGAAATGTGGTTTAGTTTACAAAAATTTCCACATTTCCGATTTTTTTGTATACACGAGTGGCCGTTGCTAGAAGCCCGCCGATTGAAACTGAGGTTGACCGCTACGCAGCGTTCGTGTAGCATCCTCTCAAAGTTTGAAGCTTCCTAATATGAGTATTGGCAGCTGAATGGTTAGTTGCAACCGCTTCCAAAGCCGAACACGGTTGCTTTTATTTTTTTGGATGTCAGCCGAACAGTTCCATTATTCGCGGAATTACTATTAATTTTTCAGTCTAAATGTTGTGTTTCGTTAGCCAGCTAGGATAGCTTGGGTGAGGGGCTTAGGTTAGGTTGAAATTAGTGCAGGGTTAGACCGGGTCGCTGCGCGACCCGGCCTAACCACCTGCACTAATTTCAACCTAACCTAAGCCCCTCACCCAACCATCCTACCCAACAAACTGAAGTCAGTGATCTATCGTGCAATTTCACCTCGTTAACTTTACCTAACCCTACCTTTGCCCATTAAGTCTCATAAAAATAATTATTATTTTAGTTTAAAAATTATAATAATAATAAAAGAAAAAATCATTAATAAAAAAAATGTTACATCAGTTTAAAAAATTAAAAAAAAAAAAATGGCGAGAGCACGATTTGAAGACATACCCTCAGCACGCGCGTCATAAGCGACATGCTTATACCGCATCGCTACTCAACAGTTGAGAACGGGTGTCAAAATAAGTATTATTAAATACCGCGGGTAAAAACTTGATAAGGATGCTACACGAACGCTGCGTAGCGGTCAACCTCAGTTTCAATCGGCGGGCTTCTAGACACTTCGTACACGAGTTTCAAACGATAACGATAAAAGCGCCTGTTTTTAAATTATAATACTACGTGCAGTGTATTTTTAGGAAAATGAAGGCATTATATGCAAATACAGAAAATTTATTTTACCTAAATAATTATATTGTAGATATTTATAAAAACACGTTTGGAAAATTTTGGTGTCTTATAATTTATTTTTTAATCATCTAAGATCAGACAGCATAAAACCCTTGCATCAACATTTAAACCATATTATGAAGCAATCTGGCTGGGAGACAGCAGATACCTACAGCGCAGGTACACTACCAGCCATATCAAGAGAATAGACCACAAAAACCGAGGCTCGACGATAGCCAGCTGCTCTAGGGATCAAAGTTCCTTGCCAGCTTTTTTGGTAACGAAGAGAGAAATTAAAATCTGACTTGTCCTTTACCATATTGTGGTACCTACGTCCAATCTAAACTTCATTATATTTTCTTAAAACGGAACTATATATGGCTATAACTTTTTCAAGAGATACTTTTTTTCATCGTATATTATAAAATGATTCGTTTGTGTGGGGCGTGTGTGAGTGACGGCGGTTGTGTCGTGTGTGTGTGTGTGCGTGTCAGTGTGTGGCGTGTGTGTGTGTGGGGGGGGGGGTGTGTGTTTAATCGTGTAAATTGACAATTCTCATGAATAATGAATTTTTTTTTTTTAAGTGGGGTTTAACGTCGCTTTCAACTGCCATGGTCATATCACGACGGGGGTTTTACCCTCCATTCGCAGGAAACTCACAAACCTGCTACTCACATTGACCTCACCCAGCCTGAGTGGGGCCGGGAAAAGCCAGCATCACGAGAATTAGAATTTGAATGGTCACCCATCCAAGTCTTAA
Organism: Bactericera cockerelli; assembly: GCA_024516035.1. NCBI lineage: Eukaryota > Metazoa > Arthropoda > Insecta > Hemiptera > Triozidae > Bactericera > Bactericera cockerelli. The sequence continues at coordinate 50,493,645 of CM044955.1, forward strand.
CCTCGCTGGATGTCGCTTAACTTCGGTGTTCTGAAGGGAACCGGTGTATTCAACATGCCATCGACGCTGGCTAATAATGAATTAATACGGCTTTGAGAATACAAAATCCAAGTTCAAAACATAAAAAGGATCTGTTTGAATCTATGTTTGACAAAACAATGGTATTTATTAATAAATATTTTCGTATGACGGTGTTTTATTTTACAAAATAAATCGGTATAGAATAGGTTATTTCTATCGTACAATAAAATTATAAGACAGTTTACAGTCATGAATTAAAGAAAGTCAACTATAAAAAAAAACAATAATATAAAGTAAAAATTAAAATCAAAATATCAAGATAAGCAGCATTCCTCAAATGAATAAGGGACCCTTTCTTTCAAATAATTCTTTAGGGATTTTAAGGTAACTTGTTTTATTATAAAGCGTGATACTAAAAAACAAGGGGTCCTTTTTCATAAAAAACAATTTCTACATTTTGCAACTATCACATCATTTACATCTCTATTTAGTTGTCGTCGGGTGTTTTATAGTAGAGTTGGTCGAAAAATTATTTTATTTTATTTAATTAATGCTATACACCGGAAAAGTTGTGGCTGGTCGAGATAAGACTTTTGAACAAAAAAAGTTTCGAACCCGCGACCTCTGGATCTCCAGTAGACGTCTTGACTACTGAGCTACCGGTAAGGCTGGATGGAATACGTCGTATACTCGTAACTATAACTCTTCTTCTTGAGTTCTGGGTCAATTTTTAAGCTGGTCTGAATGCTATACATAAAGTAGGTACATGGATTTAGAGGATAACTTTTCAAGGCCTTTGGTCTCTGTGGATTATTCGGACCTTCATGCAATTGTAATAATTGCTATAGGGAGTCAGAAAATATAAATTTTACCTATATTTTTCAATTCCTTGAAAAAGGGCAAATTTTAGTGAATTTTCGTGAACTTCACAGACTTCAAGGCCTTTGCGCGACCTGTAAAGGTGATTTCATTGGTATTTTTTTGAACTCCTTATACTAATCTGGTCTGTCTGGTCTTTTTATAACTAGTACCTATATATATATATTTTTTTTTTTTTTTTTTTTAAGAAACAAAGAATAATACCGACTTTAGCCGACAGTATAATATAAATATAGGAATATGATTCTGATCATTATCTTAATATATAAATGTCAAAGTCACTCACTGACCACTGACCACTGACCACTGACTGATCATCGCTCTACAGCCCAAACCGTAAGTCCTAGGAAGCTGAAATTTGGTAGGTAGCTTTGTCTTATAGTCTAGATGTGCAATAAGACGGGATTTTTCGAAATTCCCACTACAACACCTGCCATTGGCGAAAAAGGATTTTTTGCTTTCACGGCCATGCCTCGGCCCGCAAAGCGGGCGACAGCCTGCTTGTAATAATATATATAGATAAATAATTATCTTAGTTTCCAATTTGATTTGGGTTTAGTTGACCCTAACCAATTTTATCATAATATGTTAAGACTGAACCATCTAAGCCTGAAAAGTCGATTCTATTTTTCAACAGGAACGAAGCCAAACTTTTAAGAAAAAGTTCAAACTGTATGTCTTTGGCAATAGCTTCCGCTTTGTTCAGCATGTCTTCCAGGCCATCCAATTTGATTGTCGCTATCACTTGATTGTAAAATTTCTGCATCGTCTGAAAAGAATGTTTAAACAAAGAAAAATAAAAATTCCACACCGTTTGAAACAATTGAAACAGAAATAAGGGTAGAGCGGAGGAATTTATTTCTCTTGTAGGTATCTGTAGCCCGTTCCAGAAACACTCTCCGTCCTCATAATGTCCAAATCTCCCTTTCAACCGTCACACAGTAACAGTTAGCTAAAAATCAATGTGAAATTAATAGGTTTGTTTGTCGGGGGCTGTTTGCAAAGACAAAGGTTAATTTAAGTTACGTATTTTAAGATATAGTAAAACAAATATCATAAAATCAAATTTCTTTGATTTGACATCCCCTAAAAATCTATCTCTTCTGATAAAATCAAATATTTTTATATTTTAATTTTACCTCATTGAGCTGATGGCGCCATCCAAAAGGAATTATGTGTACCTCTGAGGTGAATTGTAAACCTTCCTCATGTTTGCTTAGTCCCATGTAAAACTTTGGGTCTTCTTGGTTCGTGTCAAATTTGATGAACGCTGTTGCAAGACCTAAAGCGAATTGAATGGGATAATATTTTAATTATTCTGCGACTTGCCCGAACAGGACAAAAGAGTTAAATCAAAGAGATTCGGTGGTGCCAATATAACCTGCTCAAAAATCTCAAATGAAAGCTCGTTCCAGAAAACTTTCTCACTCTCATGATTTAAACTACAAAACAACTCACTCTGATATATTTAGCGTGTAATTTAATTATGTTAACATGATTATATTAACTCACTTATATTAAGTGAGTTAATATAATACACCAACACATGCTTTGCATTATGGGTCCCTTAAACTTGCCATGTTTTTAATATTTATTTGATTAACAAGTTATCTCCTTATAATTAAATTTATTTACGAAGATGAAAAGTATTTGTTAAATAAAGAAAAATCTTTTGAAAGTAAAAAAAAAAAAATCACTCTGATTGGTTTATTTGAAAGTAATTTGACGGAGTCTAAACTGTGATCATTCATTTTTCAAATTTGTGTTGACTGATTGATCCTGCCATTCAAATTAGGTTTTAACATCCTGAAAAATTCATATTGGCGGTTTTACCCTCCAAGCGCTGGGAATCGTATCAGCTATCCACATGAACCTCACCCACCCTGAACTGGGTCCGAATTGTCAACCTCACTTGGGATATCATTCGTACAGAGTTTTCACAAGTTCGATTTTGACTAACTAATTTTTGTTATAAATATTGATACATTGTACAAAGAGCTCTGATGCTCGTTAATAAATGAACCGGTACACCCGGTCTTATTATTATTAATTTGAGAAAAATGGAAAAACTTTTTTTCCATTGCATTTTTTTTTTTTTTTCATGCTGACCTGTGTTATCTCGGCGAATAAATTTTCTCCACATGTTGGCGATGTGCGCCTTGGTCGAGGTGAGTAGGAAGGAGCAGTAGGGCTTGCCGATGTAATAGGCATGTCTGAAATCGTCCGCCGTGCCTCTGGTGAAGGTCTGAGCTAGCAGGAAGTTCGGGCCATGTCGGGAGAACCTCAGCTCCCCACCGAAGGGTGACCCGTACTCGAGGGAGCTCGCTGAAGATGACAGGGAAATCGGAAGTCATTATTTTTATTTATTTATTTACACTTTATTAATAGGACATATTATATACAGTCTGGCTGGGGGACTATAAACAGGGAGTAGACCAGCATTGGCTTGGTTCTGGGGGCCCTTGTCAAAAACTAGCCTCCTTGTAAAGACAGTGGTAGAAGTGCTGAGTCATTCCTCCACTGTCTGGCTACCATCGTGTACGATGACGCCACCCTATGATGATGATATTATATAAAACACAAATAATTACAAATTAAAATACAATATAATAGAAGAAAAAAATAAAGAAAAAAAAATAAATATAAACATAATCCTTCCACCCAACCTTTTATTGTACGAGTATATTGGTTAAACATACGTATTAGGCTATTTGATGTCAATGTGAGTAGCCGGTACAAGTTCTAGCAATTGGAGAGTGAAACCGCGGTAATGAATTTATTAGGTACTTCTTGAAATTACTATTACTACACAAGGAAGCTAATAATATAATAGACGGTCAAATTTTCAGGGCAATAAGCTAAGTTGGGAGGCATGTACGCTTGTGCGCAGCCTTATTGATCAAGCTACTGATCATCTCAACAATTCTTCAGTACTTACGCTGATGGGGAGGTTCGCCATCCTCCATGATGACGATGGGGCTTTCCAGACCGAACTCCAGATCCATCAGTACATAGCCCAGCCTGCTGCCTGCTAGACAGAAGCGCAACAGCGCTGTCCATTCAGATGAGAACACAAAATAGAAATCAGAAATCGAGTTTGACTTTGACAAAAAAACAGAGTACCAATCTACCCATACAAAAACCGTGAACATTTTATGAACGCTGAAGTAAAGAAACATTTCAGTCTTATCTCGGCAGTATAAACAAGGTAGGTACATTTATATTCTATTATACCTACGAAGGATTTTTTTTCTCACTTTGGCCCAAATTCAAATATAAAGATAAGCAGCTAGTGGGTAGCATCAATATTACGAGAGCTATAATACTCATATATCCAACCAACCACCATCGTTTAATATCAATCTCGTAATGCCGCCATTGGCACCTCAACAACTAGGTACTCCAATTGTCCTCACGAGGCTAAGGTAAGCCCCGATACCAAAAGTACACAGCTGAAAAAATTCTGACCTCACCGGAATTCGAACCAGGGTCACCTGTCATTACAGCCGGTCTTGCCTGACTCTCGGAGCGGGCCTAAGATCGTGTCCTCCATCCAAAACAACACAAAAAACGAACACAATACATACTTCCTATATCTAATAAGTATTAAATATTCTTGGAAGTAATAATAAAGGTCTCTCACCTGCAACATGATCATGCTCAAAGAAAAATTTTGGAGGTTTTTTGGGAATATCACGAGGATCTAGTACCACAAGGCTCTTGCTCTTAGGTTTACCCTTGCGCTTGAAAGAAAAACATTTTCCCATCTTCTTAGGATCCATCTCGTCTGACAATTCCACATCTGTACGTTCCTGCAGGCCCAACTTGTGTAACAAAGGCTTGCTCGCCCTTGAGCTGCCTGTGATCAAGTGAACGCTCTGGCTGATCTGCGGGAAGCGTCCGATCAGACGGTCAAGCAATGTGACGGAGAGATCCTGACCAGGGAAATACTTGGGCACGTAGTTCTTGAAGAACTTTAAGACATCCGACTCATTGCTTGTCTTGTACATATCGTAGAAGCTGGGAATCGAGAATCGGATGGGTGACTAGTAAAATAGTTTCCAGCCATGACAGACTAAAAGAAAAAATGGACTGTTCAATCGATAAATAACAAAAGGTTTCGTGAAACCTCGGTTTGGTCCATGCGACAATATTAGTTAAAACACCATAACTTTTTAATATCAAATAAAATCGAAGTTTTTCTTGTATATTCAGTTTTTTGTTCAATTTTACGTCTCTGACTGCCCACATACAGGGTGTTGCAAAAAAATTATGTCTCACCCTGTACAACACTTTAGTTATGTTTTTCGATATGACTTACGAAAAATGTGTAAAATTATGCGAGGAATATTAATCCGTAATAAAAAATTAAAAAACTCGGTTTTAAAAAAAAATCAAGTCATTATTTCACTCATGAACCACCCTGTATATTTTGATTATTATTTTTAATATATTGAATAATAAATTTCCCTTATATAGACAAATAAAACTTTTTACTTTATTCTATTACAATATTGATAATGATACATAATATCCACTCATTAACAGAAACTACCTGACCAGGACTAGTAAGAGTCCCATTATTTCAGCAGTACGCCCAAAACGTATTTTTATGTGGTAAAAATCCCAAATGACTAGTCATGTACGGGTTGATGGGTTTCGAACCCGCAACCTTTGGATTACCAGGCTGACGCTTTGATCACTGAGCTATACCGAGACACAATGATGATTTGATTAATACATTATACATACATGTGTATAAAACATCAATAAAGATTAACATTTCAAAAAATAAAATAAAATACATATGTATAGTTTATCTTACTCGAAAAACACGGGAACATTATTGTAGACTAGCTCCTCTAACACTGTGGAATACTCTTCTTTAATGTCTTTCAACAATTTATCTTGAAACTCCGTCACATTAGCAAAGTCCATGGGTTTCATATTTTTTCCATATACAGGGTCGAACACCGAATCGTAACCAACATAATAGTTCTTTTGGAAGGCGCATCCAAATTTGATGCCTTGTTGACTGGGAATGTCATCAAACGCTTTCCAATAGCTTTCTGAAATAATTTCCCAATGAAATATTTTTATTAAATGGAATTAATATTTTACGATCTAATAAACTGGTAGGTATTATTTGATTTAATAATTATTTTAATATGGAGTGAAAATTTCAACAATTCAATATGAATTCATTTACTTATTTAAATTTAGGAGTCAAATTCTTCTGTGTTTTAGAGGTTTGTATGAAAGCATACATAGAAAAAGATTTATATTTAGACGGCTCTGTGACAGCTACGTTACAAATACGTATGTATAATTTTAAAGTTTTTATTATTATTTCTCTCAGGTATCTCCTCTCAAGGCTGTGGAGCACCCCCGAAAGAGTTTTACATCAGGAGCGGATTTATGATCAAGTCTCCTGATGTTGCTCTGTTCACAATATGGGGATTGGGGAGGATATTATTTGGTGGAAATGACTGTCCACCGTATTCTCTCCCGTCATTAATCTGTTGGGACACACTTCGGGAATAGTTCCATACGGCCATGTTTGCACATTGTGTACTGTGCCAACAGGCAGGAGAGATGGTGTTTATTCTCTATGTTCCTGTTGGCAGCCCCAAGTCGCCTTTTACGACAGGCAAGAACAATATGCCTAGGGAGTATTTTATTATCCTCCCCCTTCCAACAGGAGATTTATTATTATCTCTAAGAAATATTTAAAGCAAATTGCCGTAATATTTTCTTGCACTGTAAGCCGCTGTAGCAAATTAAATTGCAAAAAATCCCGAGTTTTTCTTTTTAATTATATGTATGTATTTACAATGTAATTGTATTACAAACCTAGGTATATTTAAAGACTCAAGTCTATTAATGGAAATTAAAATGACTGAAGTCCTACCTGCCAAATTGACTTCGAGTAGAACCAAAATTGCACAGATGACTGA
>CM044955.1:50507073-50558425 GCA_024516035.1 Bactericera cockerelli
ATTCGAAATGTAAAGGAGGCTCCTAGTAATGCTGCGCTACACACAAAAATTGTGAAGAGGCCTTGTGCTTCACCACAAATAAAATAATACATACAAAAAATATACATTATTAGACTTAGAAAAAAAAAAAAATGCTACTTAGATATTCATTAAGCTGACCATTTCCTTTTATTATTTGCTCCTCAAATTTCAACACGAAGCAATTAATTGCTTGTGAGAAAAAGCAATTGTTTTTTCTTCCGCCTTTTCATTCAGACCTTTTGATTTTGATCACGAGCAATCGCTTCTTAAAGTGATTGCTAAAAATAGCACTTACTTAAAGTAGAAACAAAAAAAAATCTTCCGATAGCTAATAATATTGTTAATTGTTGGTAGAATCATTAATTTTTGACATTTCGACCACAAAAACAGTTCGAAGTATACCTAAAACGATTATCCAGCATAAAAAAAGTGGACAATTCTTTCTCGACCACTCAGTATGAGTTATCTGGCTGTCTATACGGATCCGCATGCTCATATCCTGTGTCGTGTTTACGTTGTGGCTGGATATCAGTCAAGGTTCCTAGACATTGCATAATGGACGGCTGGGTGATAACCCTTGGGATGTGCCTGATGTGATTCAGGCGAATCTTGAGGTAGTTGTCATAGTGGTTCTATTATCAATTTAGGATCATTAAAAAGACAGCTGATGGTCTTCTGGGTGATAACCCTTGGGATGTGCCTGTGATTCAGGCACATCTTGAGGTAATTGTCATAGTGGTTTTATTATCAAATTAGGATCATTAAGAAGACAGCTGATAGTCTTTGCTTTTTCTTCAAAAACGAGAAAAAGCCAGACGTGGCGGCGTCAATGATACATTGACTACACTAGTTTTTGTAAGATAACTTGAAGTTAAGCAACATCCAGCGAGGTTAATACTTGGTGGACCGACCATGCACACAGAACGATCTTTTCATGGCTAACGAGAGAGCACTCCAAGTCGCTAACCACTGGAGGAGGAAAATTTGATGATGGGAAGAGGACAAGAAAGTAATACTTGGTGGTTAAATTGAAAACTAAAATCTTCTCCTGCTGGCTGGTGAGTATTGGCTCTGCTCAGGCTGGGTGACATGAACGTGTGGATAGCAACTTTCTGCAGATGGAAGGTAGGTGAGGCGCATGCGTCGTAATTATAGATAGGTGACCCCCGCGGTGAAGTAGACATGAATGACACGATGATAAAAAGTTTATCTAGAAGAAAAAAGTGAGTAATTTTTTCGCGGCCATTCAGTATAAGATGTGTGACTGCCTACGGATCTGAAAACGCATGCAGGATAGACAGGATTCTTTTTAACTATGCTTAAATTCATATCAGAGGTTCATGTGAGTAGTTCGATCCAAAAAGCGCCAGACTCATAATCTGGAGGTCAATGGTTCGAGTCTCAAGTAAGACAACTAATTAGTAATTTCGATATCACTTGAGGTTAATCATAAAAGTGACCTCAAAATTACTCATACAGCTAACTGACAAAAATTCAGCCCAGCGTCGATGGCGCGTTGAATACATTGGTTCTCGTAGGATCACCGAAGTTAAGCAACGCCCAGTGAGGTGAATACTTTGCGATGCTGGGTTTTCGGCACAATCCAGGCTGGTTAAGGTTAATGTGGGTAGCAGGTTTGTGAGTTTCCTGCGAATGGAGGGTAACCACCCCGTCGTGATATGACCATGCCGTTGAAAGCGACGTTACACCTTGTTGAAAGCGACATAAAAAAAAAAAATCAACAAGCATGTGACTCGATCAACCGACCTTCATTTTACAAGTCCACAGCGTTCACGATAGAGTCTTCAGAGAAATACGAGTAGAACTATCCTTATCAAAAGCTTGTCCTTTTGTTCCTACAACTTCTAAAAATTCTAAAAAGATGTATAAAGTCCGTGTAATCCTGGCCAATATACCTGTCCAGGTCAACAGACCTAAACAATGGGGCTTTCCCAAATGACTTTTTTTTTCGAGCAGATGATTGATTCTGATGTAAAAAGACCCGAGGAACACGATTTTGATGTCCAGAAATTAAAAAAGTCATTCCTTAGGGATGAAAAGGCTCTCCAAAGGTCTTCCTCGAAATAACGCAATCTGATTGGTCGCCTACGCTGTGACGTCAAAAGTATGTAAACAAACAATTTTGAAACGCTATTTCGAATTTTGTGTGTAGAATTACATTAGAGTTGAATTTGAGGAGTCGATATAAAACTGTAATAAATATGTGAATTTTAATTCTAATACAGTATTTTTAACTTTAATGTTAACTAACAATGTCTAAAATATCAGTAGATGACGGTAATGCAAAGGCTGTCAGTGGAAATTAACCTGCAGTAAGGACTTTTACAATTGCCAATTTCTTCAATTTACGCGTGTATTTCACGCGTGCTGCAGACGTACTTAGCAAAGCAAATTCAAGTGCAGCCAACCGTCCAATCGCTCGCTTTGGTTAAGAAACGTCCAGCGTGGTTAGGACATAGATTTCAAATTCATCATTGGTAATTACCAGCCTCACGTTTTACTGACTAAAGTAAATTTGTTAAGGATAACTTTAATGTATATGTTGATTTTTTGGATTGCGAACTATACAAGGCTATTGTGTTATGTAAAAATAAAAATTTCTGTGCCATATATACGAGATTTGCAATAGGCTTTTTTTATTTTGTCAAATCTCGTACGTATAGGCTAGAGATTTTATCAAAGGAATCTCTTTATTGCTTTTTTTACTTCCGATTATCAAATATGACGCTAATGTAAATCTTCTTCGTATTAGGTATTGCATTTTTTTCGTTTTAAAACAATTACGGACACAATACTTCTTCGTGATTAATTCACATTGTATACACGTGGCTATTTTGAGATTGGGAGTGTGAACAATAAGTTTAGTAACAACATCAACAGTCTTTTTTGAAAGTGAAACGTGAATTTGCAAAGTGTTCAAAGGCCAGCATCCTAACTCGTAGCAACCGGTTTTGTACTACCAAGAGAGTATGCTGGACTCTTGAACCCTTCGCGAATCCCGAATTCTCACAGAACGAAAACAGAAAATAGAAATTACCAAGGTCGCGACTGCAGTAGCGGCTAGACTCGACTAGTCGAGTCTAGAAAGAATACCGCGTTTTTAATCGACGTGTTCCACATTGTTTTCACAACGTGTTCCACAAACAATTCTTGTAATAGTCAGCCATAGTATCAAGGATAGTACTTATAACAAATTAATTACAGTTTTTCATTCACTGAAGGCTTAAAAAAATCAATTTCATTGAAGTGATACCTATGGAAGCTATAGTATTTTAAAACTCCAAATAATTTGTTTACATACTCTTGACGTCATCAAAACAAAAATGGCTGCCCGCGAAAATTAGGGTGTTTCAAATTTTCCGATTTTTAAATGAAAATTTCTCAATGATTGCGATTCCTAAATTGAAAATGGATGTCACCAATAGAATCAGCGTCTTCTAAACCATAAGAATAATTGGTTTGTAGAAAATGTGGGAAAGCCCCATTCTATCTTAATGAACCTCTTAATGAACTCAAGACAAAACAGATTTAACTGTATCCGCTAATGCATCTGTTTTGTCTCATCTGTCACAGATAATACAGATATGAATGCTAATCATTATCGCATGCATTCAGTATTGTCTTATCCATTCCAGATAGACAATTGTACATTACAAGATGCACCTTGTGTCATCTGCCTGAGATACATGGAAGGTTAAATTGGTTAATCTATGCATATTGCAGAGGGACCCAACATTATGTCTTTTGTGTACATTCAGGTTAAACAGAAAAGTGGAAAGTTGCATTAGAATTATGCACAATGCACATTAACAGATGTATGTGATACTTGCTGAGATATGCAATTATGCACCTTTTATCTGTCTGAGATAGAGTGCAGCTATAATATGCAAATGCAGCCATCGTGAGAGAGGTGTGGTTTGCTGTTGTTATAGGAAGATTAATAGCAGATCTACTGAGCAGAAGACGCGTGTCAGATGCTGTTGTTATGCATGTTATGCTGTCATATTTCTTATCTGATAAGTGATTCTGATTATCTTTAACGTGCTCATAAGGGATTTAGGCAGTGCAAGCTTTTGATGTAGAGTAGATGGGAATTTCAGAACCGCTTTGAAGGAAAGTACATGTTATAAACCCTTGTTCTAAAATAAACATGTATAAAAATTGAAAAAAAAAAAAAAGAATGAAAGTATTAGTTAGTAATATTTCTTATCTGATAAGATGACTCTTTATTGTTATCAATTTATGGCGACTCACTCTTTATGAAGATATGCCGTTTTATTTTTGCTTTACTTCATTATCAAAGTTAATTCAAGACGGAGGTTATACCCTCCAGGCACTGAAAACCCACAAACCCACTGAAGGACCTAGAATAGCTTAGCTTAGTCGGCTTGGCCCTAGCTTTAAAAAAAAAAAAAAAAAAAAAAAAACAGATTAAGTATCCAAGCGCCATATTTCCAGTGGCGTTTTGTTTCTTCAATAGTAAATAATCGGGCAGACACAAAATTTGCTGAAGTACTAAACAATCAGACGAACAAATAATTCATTCAGACAAACACCAACGATTTGCTCAATTAATACTAAAAGATCAGGAAGACAAACGATTTGCTCAAAAAGTACTAAACGATCAGACGAACAAAAATTCACTAAGCCAAACAGTACCGATTTACTCAAGTAATAGGTACTAAAAGATCAGGAAGACACAACGATTTGCTCAAATAGTACTAAACGATCAGACGAACAAAAATTCACTAAGCCAAACAGTACCGATTTACCCAAATAATATTAAAAGATGAGACAGCCAAATATTATAAGACAAATAGTGGATATCAAAGAAGACAAACAATTTAATCTGGTAGCAATAAAAAGATCAGATAGACAAACACTTATCTCAAATTATTAAGTTAGTATTAAAAGACAAATGATTCACTCTCATAGTAAGTACTAAACGACCAGACAAATAAACAATTCACTCTACAAATACTCCTACGAGATCAGACGAATGGAGGGAGGTGCAGAATGATAAATGACCTGTAAGGCCACACATCTATCACTGCTAAAGATCAGGATCCATCACAGTCAAGGACTAAGGATACCTTACTGCCACGTTAGTGTACATTAATCCTGATGACTTACCGCCTAATGCGGACGCCAAATAATTTAAATCAGCGTTTCATAATCTGGGTCCGCAGCGCCCTATGAGGCCGCAAGGACCTTCTAATAGGACATGGTTTTAACGTCGTGGTCTCGTGGACAATATAATTAGATCAATTATTATTGTATTAGAAACTTACACAGTTTCAAGCGAAAGACTACATTATTTTAATATAGCCTATGTGACAGTAACCTGGAGAACGTGCAAGAACTAAAAAAATAAATATTAAAATCTTCCTCAGTTCTACCAGACAATTAATAAGAAATTACTGCATATTAACAAAACAAAAAAAGGTGTAATTAGCCATTTTAGCAATCACACTGTTCAGATAAGTTCTCCACAGAATCAAGCCAGAACACAAGAGACCACATGGACAGTCCATGTGATTATTCACGATTATCTAAGTCATTTGAGAGATATGAGCCGGCCAGCCGGGTGCTTCTTGGTTGGGAAGTTGTTGGTTTTGTGGTACAAGATTAAGATACTTTCTAATATATTTGGAACAAGTTATATAAAAAAAAAATATATGTGAGAAAAGATAACGATACTTTCAAGAAAACATGCACTTGCTGGTTTTGTGGTACAAGATTAAGATACTTTCTAATATATTTGGAACAAGTTATATATAAAAAAAATATATGTGAGAAAAGATAACGATACTTTCAAGAAAACATGCACTTTTTGGTTTGAAAGTTGCTGGTTTTGTGGTACAAGATTAAGATACTTTCTAAGATGGTGCTTCAAGGCTTTCTACATTGTCATCAGCACCTATGTATTTATTTTTAAAAAGCACACCCGTTTTAAGGACTATAAAGATGGTGCCTGCCGGCTCTGCAAGATCAGCGGTACGCGGAATAACTTTATTATGACTTGAAGTCCTTTGCTATAAACATCAAAAATACACGTGCGAGGGTCATAATAATAATTTAATCACTAGAATTAAATAATTATGTACCTGATATTACAAATAATAGACCAATTATCAATTGGTTTTTCTTGTTACCATTATTCTTTGCCATCATTATCAAGATCAGGCGCGGCCGGTGCTAAGAAGCTGCGAAACTGCAGCACAGCCACAGACGAAAAAGAAAGCACTTCCTCAAGTTCCAACTCATACATAATAAAAATTATGACTAGAGTAATAAATGCATAATTACTATGATTGGCATAGTAAACAAACACAAAAATTTTAGATACTGAAAGAGAGACTCTAAAAATTCTATATTTTATTCCGATTTACGAGTATGTGGCAGCACCCCCAAAAAAATTTCCCCCGGCCGCGCCTGATCAAGATGAAAATCATCATATTAATCATGAAAAATGTGTCATTATATTGATCAATATCATCATAATAATTAAGTCTCCATCATGTCCTGATGATGGTGAACAACAACGAGACCATCATCAACATCTCGTACTGCAAGTCTTCAGATAGCAGATTCAATTTGCTGCTGGTTGCATAATCTAGTTTGAAAGCTTCCATGCAAGGTTCATAGAGTCAAAGTCAAACACATTCTGAATGCAATATAATCATTTCAAATCAGGCAAGGCTACGAACGGTGAGGTGGGTAATTGAATGATGATATAACCACGCCGTACGGAACGAAATCTCAACATAATCCCACGATTTCTGTACTCTTCAATCTTATTTGCTCATACCCGTATGTAACAGAAGTTACAGTGGCCGAGTAGAGTGGAGTAGCCCTCTAAGCACGCAAGGTGACCTGGGTTCGAATCCCGGCTGGGTAGGAAAACTTCCTTCCTGTCCACTTAGTCCTCGGCGCGGCGACGACGCAAGGAAAAATTAAAACTCAGTGTGAGTTGAGAGTTAGCTGCTACTCATTAGACCTACATGGTAGACCTCATGTCTAGACGTAATGCTGGGATATGGGATAAACATAGTCGTATACATAGTAACTTTAGACTATTCAACTATTCAGGGAGTACAAAATATACCTAGATTAATTAAACTCCACAAGATTGCAAATATAAATGAATGAGTGAGTAGAAGAACCATGTTATGTCGAAAATCGATTTTTCTTTTCAGAATAACATGCAATGTACTCTTTTCTATCATCTCGTTGAATACGAAAGAGAAATACCCCCTAAAACTATATATGGAAAAAATATTTTAGTGTGGAGAAACATACAGCATAGTAATGTAGTATTATTACTCTCCTGAAAAGTCAATTCTTGACACAGCATGTTCTTCTAGTCACCCATTCAAATATCATCTTCAAAACCTTTAAACGTAAATGATTCCTTCATTAGTGTATTCATTCTTGCACACGTCAACATATCAAGAAGTTGTAATCCCCGACACATACTTAAAGCCTCAGACAACCTCAGAGTATCATCAGTCAAATTAAATCGACAAAAATAAAGATTTCAAGAACAAGTATCATCGTGAACGTGACTTAAAATCGTTATCGTCACCTCATCAAACTTATCAAATGCCACTTGCAACTTGACGGCATCAACTTGAGTATATGAACTTTTCATAGACGGTGGCATTCAAATTTAAAACCCACCCATCACATTGGTTGCTTGCTCATTAATTACTGTCATTATCAAGGGGCATGATAATTATGGGGCTCATTTGAGGACTCCTATGGCTCAAGAGTTGTGTTGTTCAAATGGGATGGCTCAAGAGAGTCATTAAGCTCAAGAGGGGTTTATGTGTATGGCCAAGTGTAGCTCATTAGGTTCAAGGAGGACTTATATGGCCCGAGTGGGACTCACTTGGTGAAAATGAGACTCGAATAGTTTGTATAACATAAGAAAAACTTACATGAATCAAAATGGACTTATTTAGTTCAATTGGTACTTGGATGGTTCAAAAGAGAATCATAAGGCTGTTTTCTGAAGTAAGATTTGTTTGATTCAAGGAGGATTCATATCACTTGTGGCTTTGACCGACCCAGTAAATTAATGGAAGAGGCGGCGGACTTGTAATCTGGAGGTCAGTGTCAAGCAAAAAAATTGTAAAGCGAGTTCGAGAAATTGTGATATCACGATTGCTATTAACACAAATATGTGAACTTTTGGCAAACTCATGAAGGACTCGTAATTATAGATCTAGTAGGGCTTACACAGATGAAATGGAAATTATATGACCCAGGAGTTAAAGAATGTGGAGCTCAAGAATGCCTAAAGAGGTTAAAGAGGCCCACTTGGCTTTCGAAATCTCAAGGTCAACACGAATCCGTGACCCTAACAATGACATTGATCTGTTTGGACAACTCTATCTGTGCGAGCTCATCATCCAGTATCGTTGCCAGAGTTTGTAACTTTTGACCTTTCATTAGTTGCCTTGAACTCGAACATTTCCAACAAGTTAGAAGAATATCAGAAAATGGAAGAACGAAATCAAGCTAATGTAAATTCGCATCTTAGAATTTAGATATTTAACTGAAGTTTATTTTTATCTCAGTAGATACGTATTTATGAGCTTTGGTAATTTATAACTAAGTTTACTAAGTGAATAAATAAATTGAAGCGATAGAAAACACTTCACTTGTGCCTTCAGACCAAGGTTAGTTTAGTGGAACATCTCCAAAGTGTAAAGGGTGACTTACAGGGTGGAGTAAAACATTATTCCCACTGTTCAAACTTGACAAAAAAAGAAGATGTCAAAAAAAGCCATAACCAAGTATTCATTCATTTTATAATTTGTAGTCTGGTATTCTAAGGGAAAACTTGAGCACTTGGTGCTTACCAGATAATATAAAAAAGGTAACATGAGGAACATCACAAAAATAATAATAAACATGAAATTTTCATGTATGAAAAAAAAGTTATCATACTTTTGTAAATCACAAGAGTTGTTCTCTCCTTACTAAAATTTAATTTACTCGGGACTCAAACCACCGACCTAAAGGTTACGAGTCCACTACCTTAACGATCCGCCTACTGATTTTTAAGATTAAAATAAAAAACTGAAAACCATTCTCAAAGCACCCTGTTCCCGGTTCATCTTCGCAAACAGATGCATAACAGCTGTTACTGATCGACCTTGCCTGAAGATATAATCAACTGATCAAGAAGATTATAAGAAGTTCATCATGAAGTCTAGGTGATCTTCTCTTACGTCCTAGTCGTCCTACCTTTCACTGTGAAGTAGACATTTGAACTAATCACCAAACATACCAACTAGACACTTATCATACCTATTAATCCTATTATGAGAAGTGAGCATCAGTTGAGTATTATGTATTATGAGTTCATGACCATTATGTCATGCTGAAGTAAAAACAAACTAAAGTACATCAATCAGTACCTACTTACTGCAATTAGCGCAGTAAAATTAGACCAAAAATTAGGTTCAGGAGATGATGACATGCTCGAAAATGAAACTTTATCTGGACCGTACCAAATTGACCGACTAATGACCAAGACATATTTGCGTCAAATTAGCAAAGTGACATCACACCGTAAAGGTGGTGTCAGAACAAAATACCACTGAGTAGAATGTTATCGGCTCCTCGTCATTGCCCGTGTAGATCAATAAATTTTAGTTTTATAAATAAAATTGTCTATGAAGATGTACCTGATATGCTGCGCTCAATGACGACCATGCAGTCAAACAGAGACAGCTTTTTTTAATTAAGGTTTAACGTCGCTTTCAACTGCATGATCATATCACGACGGGGTGCTACTCTTCATTCGAAGGAAACTCACAAATCTGCTACCCACATGAACCTCACCCAGCCTGGGTTGGGCCGGAATGCCAGCATCACGAAGTCTTCACCTGGCTGGATGTTGCTTAACTTCGGTGATTTTACGAGAACCGGTGCATGATCGACGCTGGCTAAAGAGACAGTTTTAGTTATGATTTTTAATTAAATTTTATAACTAATTGTTTCTCAATCTTTAAAATTGTTATAAAACACCAAAAAATGGAAATATATTTTAAAAAATTGGGATCAAAGGGCTCATTTTAGTGAGAATCTTGCCATTTAACAAAAGAGCCTGAAAAACAGAAGAAAGAATTCTGTTTGTTTGTTACCAAATAAGATGACTTCAGGTCAATCTTACCTGGGTCAATCTTTCCTAACAATTGTCCCCAATCTTTGATCTGATGGTTCAAGAGATCATTGCAATCATTATCAATGTATTAAATCGCATTCCAACAACTATCACTAACACAAACATCAATCCATAGCGATCGAGCAGATTGAAGAGCATCAACTTTGTCTTCGGACACGCAAATCTTGCCCCTTGCATGAGGGGAAATTTCTTGAGATTGTGTTTGATATACAAGTATGTTCTGTTCACAAATAATTCTTAAATTTAAACTAATTCTAATGAATAAGTTTAAGGAATATGTTTAAGATATACAGGGTGAACCAAAAAAAACCTCAATGGTAAGAAAAGACCACAGGCATGGTACAAGCTATAAGTTATACTCACTACAGTGATAACAGGAAATAACACACGAAACGTAGAAGTACGATTGAAACATCAAATAAAAATGCCATGTTGACCAATTTGAAAAAAATTGAAAAGGGGAAAATTCGGATAAAAACTTTTCACGATTTTTTTTAGTAGGGTCCTTCGTGTTTTCTCGTTGATCGATACATGTAAATATTTAGTTGTTGATAAAATTGGAATTTAAATGGCAATCAAATACTTGTGGATTCAGAGGCCGATGGGATTTAAGAGCGTGTTCTCTTCTTTTCTCGGCGTGAAGCAATCCGATCAGATTTCCAGCAATCCGATTAGTTTTCCAGCAATATTATCAGATTTTCAAAAAACTCCGCAAATATTTTTTCTCTGTCAGCAGGTAAGGTGAGGTTAAGGTTATCTGATGTGGTCGAAAGACCCGATACACCACAATCCAGATGAAGTGTCCGCTGTCATAAATAACACAATTTCTTCTTCTCAAGACTAGCCTTGGCAATTAATGAGAATTTCTATTTTCTTATATATTCCTACTAGATCTACTAGTTTCTATGTAAAATGATAACAAAACCTGCCGAAAAATCCATTAACCGTGTGCGAGGCAGAAAAGTATAACGGATGGACGAATTCAATATTACCTATACAAAGAAAAACTATAACTGTTATCCATCATAGCGACCCAATCAAGCGATTATTATCATTAAATAGATATATTATTATCATCATTATTAATCGAATGATCATCTCCCGAGCTCAATCAAGCAACAAGTCAATCAGCGGAACAAAACACCGAAAAATTCGGATCAGTCAATAACCTATGACGTGATCAGCTAGATTGAAAAACTGAGACGATTCTCGAGGATCTCTTTCTATTCATTGAATTCTTTAAAGATTTTTTAATGTAGAAAAATCATCCGCTCATGACAGATTCATAACGCGTATATAGAGAGGAAAATAATATCCAAAATAAACAAGCCAGAGTCAACGGCATAGTGATACCACCAGTAAGATTGCTACAATAAGCAACATCCGGTGAGATATGACTATTCTCGGCTCTGCCCAGGCTGGGTGAGGTTCATGTGATGGGTAGCTTGTGATTGGTTTGTGAGTTTCCAACGCATGGAGGACGTAACCCCCGTCTCGATTGATCCAAAATATTAGAAGCCAGCTGCAGCATCAACGACGTATTACATCAGTTCTTGTGAGATCGCTAAAATTAAGAACTGTCGGGCAAGATATGACTATTCTTGACTCTCCCTATGCTGAGTGAGGTTAGTGGCTTGTGAGTTGTGTGTGAGTTTCCAGAGAATGATGGGCAAAGCCTCTGTCTCGATTGAACTTTTAAGTTAGGGAACAACAACTTAATAAAAAGTCATAAAGCTCAATTGTTTGAGCATTGGTCATAAGTTCATAACTCGTACCACGGAGATTATAAGAGACAAAAGAACAGATGAACACCCTGTATATAAAGCTTCTGTTGGCTGCGGCAGTTCTATGCTGTTGGCTTACAGTAAAAAGTTATCAGTTGCAATAGATAGTAAGTATAAATGAACAGAGAGTGAAATCGTGTTACTCATCACGAGAATTCCATAGTATTGCAATAAGTAATACGGATTCCATAACTTTGCAAAAAGCACACATAACTTAGCAATGAGAAATTCCATGGCGGGCAAAGAAGTTTACATCGAGATCAATGTTGCTTACTATCGTCCATGAGAGCACGATTATCTCAGAGGTAAGAAACTCGCCTGCCATGCCTAAGATCCTGGGTACGAACCTCAGAGCTGAACAAAAATTATTGTACAAAATTTGGTTTCAGTTGTTCGTAAGTGATACCTTCCGGTGCGATCGTATTGACCTAGACTACCTAGAGTGTCCTAGAGTGTTCACCTAGACCAAGAGTGGGAGTATTGTGTCAATTTTACCTTTTCTTATAATTTGGTCGATCAAACAGGCTTTCTTTATTTCAATGGACTGTTAAAAAACCTTAAGTGTTGAAAGGGAGAAGACTTGGAATTCAGACCGACCGAGATAGACCATGCCCCGGCCTAACGAAACACGTTTCCTTTGTCGTACTGAGGACGGGGTGGCAGCTAGTTTATTATAATACTTTCGATAAATTTCTAATATTAAAATTGGGAGCATTGTGTTCGTTTTTTTTACTCCTACTGTACTGGAAATTTACATAATATAGAGAGGTCTCCTCAGAAGTGCTCAGATCAAACATCTTCTCAGATTTCAAAGGCAAAACTGCTCGCATAAATAAATAAAGAATATTGTGCAAATGCGAAAGGTCGAAAAGTAAATAGCAGCTCTTTTCAGATGAGGAAAATATTGTTTTCATCATTTTGTTTGTCATACAAAGTGAGAGTTATAATGGAGGGAATAATGCAAACGTACTTCAGATACCTTTGTGAGTTTACTTGGAAGAAACAATTCAGAAGTTCTGATATTTCATCATTTTTCTTAATAATAATAATAATATCACCTTATTTATACTGTCCGATTAGGACTATTAAAGTCCCATTATTCCAAAAGTAAGCCCAAGACATATTATTATAAGGCAATGCTTTTTCTTTATGTTATTATGTCACAATTTTAGTGGGTAGCGCAGAATCATAGGACTTTACCACTTTAATTTACAATATCTTTTATTATTTTTTTGCCCAAGATTCTGCCACTGGTCGCTGCTTCACATTAAAGCAGCTACTCATTTTTCCTCACGAGGTATGAGTGGACCCCGAACATCCAAGTACAGAGCAGAAAAAATCCTCCCCCGCTGGGAATCGAACCCAGGTCACCATGTGTGCAATGCCGAGCGCGCTAACTCGCTCTGCCACAGTGACTACATATTATTATAAGGTAAAAATCCCACAAGGACATAACAAGGATAACTTGTCATGTCTTAGTTTCGAACTTACGTACTCTGGAATCTTTGGATTTCACAGAGTGCCGCCTTTACCACTGAGCTACCAGGACAGACATAATAATGATAATAATAATAATGATAATAACAGAACTTAATATGTATTAGCGGAACACCTACATTCATTTGACCCAGTCTGAGTTGGGCCGTGAAAAACCGATATGAGGAAAATTCAAATCCGGGGTCACCCGCTAATTCTTCACCTCTCTGGATTTTGTTCAACTTCAGCGGACTTACGAGTACTGCAATGTTCAATCATTGCACTTCATTGTGTTATTGTTATTATTATTATCAACGGCCAACGCTGGCTTTTTTGGTTCCCTGTTCATCTTCAACACTAATCTGCCCCTGAATACAATTTTCAACTTACAAACACAAGTAAATAAACATCATGATATTTGTAACGAGAAAATCAAAGAAGATAACCTTGAATCTTCTACAATATTGTATGTGGTTAGAAAAAACCACACACGATAGTATTTATATGCTTTTGTGAAATGTCACCCACGTCGGATTTCATATATATGTCACATTGTCACCTATACATGAACCTTTGTCCTTTAGCAGAAGACAATCTCCAGTGGAAATAACTCTCGAATCTGATTAGCAGAAGATTTAGCTCCGTGTGCAAACAATGAGTCCTCCATAATATCGTTTTCAGGTTAAGGTTACGAGCATGTCCCAACATAAATCAATATTCTAGGTTAAAGGTAATATTGGTATGTTTTTTGTTGTCGAATTTGTGTAAATCACTTTCGTAATGTAACAAACTACTCGAACTCGCTTTACTAAATTTTCGCTGAACTTGGGACTTGAACCACCGACTTCCTGGTTACAAGTCCGCCGCCTTATCGATCAAGCTATTGAGATCGGTTGGTTAAAGGTAATACTTAAAATGGGGAAGAAAATAATTTAATTACGAAACTCTAAAAAAAGCTAACAATTAAAAAAAAAATTGTACCTATACTTTCATTTCATTTTTTGTTTTTCTTATTTTTCTAACTTGTTAATTTCTTAGGGTATAGTTGGGCTTTTAAGGATGGGTGATTTTTTTGGCTAGGTACATCAAATCTTGATTTGAGGTAGTTTTTGGTCTATATTTGACTTCAAACATTCATATTTTTGTGTTTCATCACGACTGCAGCCATTTGGAACTCTGCGAAGAATACTGTGCGGTACATGTCGTTTTTCAATCAAAGGTTTTGTAAATTGTTCTATAGGTGGTACATAGATAATTTTGAACGATAAATTTTGATCGAGGTACCTATTTTAACATCAAATTGAAAATAAACAAGAATCACGAAATATTGAACAAGAGGGAAGTGAAAACTTTATAAAATAAACTAACAGTCAAGAGAATTAAAATTGGTGGATAAAATGGAACGATAAAAAACTGGAAGATGTCAAATGAAACAGTAAAATAAATTGGAACACACTGTAGAATTGTAGATATTTCGAAGAAATGTATTAAGGAATTTTGAAACAGGACTGAATTTGGAAGTATAGAATTTTGTGAATGTGTGTAAAGGAAATTGGTGTGATTTAGGTGGAGCCAATCTAGTAAACAAACTTTGTAATAGAGTTTCAATTTTAAGACTTAATATTATACCTAGATAGAAACTGGCTGAAATTTATTATGTGGTCAAATTGTAAAAAATATCCCACAAAAAACTACCGTTAAAAAAAGGGCCAAGTTCCAGAACTCTTATCCAAAAAGGTTTCGCCAATGAATGCAGTGATATCTTGTTTGCGGCCAAGTTATCTTGGTACTAAACTATTTCTTTTATTAAAACCCGTTTTCTGAGATTCTACTTTTGTTTGTTTTTAACTGCATACTATCCTCTAACTTGGCCAGTTTTATACCATCGGTTGTATGGAATATTACGACTATATGTAAAGGTACAAAATGACAATATAACCATCACAAGGAGCGAAACTGGCCAAGTAAGAGGATAGTTTGCAGTTAAAAACATACAAAAGTAGAATCTCAGAAAACGGGTTTTAATAAAAGAAATAGTTTAGTACCAAGATAACTTGGCCGCAAACAAGATATCACTGCATTCATTGGCGAAACCTTTTTGGATAAGAGTTCTGGAACTTGGCCCTTTTTTTAACGGTAGTTTTTTGTGGGATATCATTACTTTTTGTAAATGATTCGTTTCACAGCACGTTTCACTATTTTTTATTAAAAATTTCAGGATTCTTCACTTTAATATGCTCCCTAAAACGACACCGTTAAGAGCAGAAATAGTGCGAAAGTGCCGGTTTTCAGATTTTTCCCTGTACTTTTACAATGAACCCTAGCATCATACAAAATTTCAGCTTTGTATGTAGTAGGGAAGTGCCTCATAATTCATATGCATAATCGAGTATACTTCCACCCTAAAGTAACACAATTTAACAGCATGATAAGTGCGAAAGTTCCGGTTTTCAGATTTTTCCTTGTATTTTTACAATAAACCCTACCATCATGCAAAATTTCAGCTTTTTAGTTAGTCGGGATGTGCTTCATAATTTAGACCCATAATAGATTTTATATTTTCTCCCTAAATCGACACCGTTTTACACCATGATAAGTGAAAAAGTTTCTGTTTTAAGATTTTTCCCAGTACTTTTACAATAAACCCTACCAGTATGCAAAATTTCATCTTTTTAGGTAGTAGGGAAGTGCCTCATAATTTATATACATAATATAGTATACTTCCTCCCTAAAACGACACCGTTTAACAGTTTTCAGAACTTTTTCAGATTTTTCCCTGTCTTTTTACAATAAACCCTACCATCATGCAAAATTTCAGCTTTCTAGGTAGTCGGGATGTGCTTCATAATTTAGATCCATAATCGCTTATATATTTTCTCCCTAAAACGACACCGTTTTACACCATGATAAGTGAAAAAGTTCCGGTTTTCAGATTTTTCCCTTTATTTTTACAATAAACCCTACCATCATGCAAAATTTCAGCTTTCTAGGTAGTCGGGAAGTGCCTCATAATTTTGATGATCTGTCAGTCAGTCAGTCAGTATCAAAATCGCAAATTTCAAAATTACATTCCTCTGAAAGTTTTTTGCATAGAGTCTTTAAATTTTCAATGCCTTTTTAATGATATTAGGACAATCTCTGTTCCAAATTTCATATCTCTATGATCAATTGAACCGAAGATATGAGGGTGTGAAAAACCGGGTGAATCGGTTCGTGTAAAGATACACTGCCGTGCTTGCTGGAACTTGGCCTGGGGCACTGCCGTGCGCTCAGATGAGCAAACTGACCACTTTCCTAGTCACTTCTGCAGAACGTAAGACGCATAATAACAGAACCTTGACAATGCCACATGTACTTTTGGGACCCTTCCCCCCCAGTGAAATGAGGACACTGCGTGTTTAATGCACCTGGGTAAACACTGGCTATGCCATCTGAGGATCTGAGTAGTCACACGGCACCCAACTCCTAATAATTTCCTAGATAGACATAATTATAGAGTAAGTACCGGCGTAGATGTGAAACACGCATTCGTGGTGGAGTGGTTAAGGCGCTAGGCTGGTATCCAGGTAGCGCGGGGATCCGATGGTTCGAATCCCAACCAATGCATGAATTTTGTATAATTAATGTATAATTTTGAATTTTGTACAGTTCCTTAATTTTTTTGGTGCTTTAATTACGAGGCCATTTCATATTAAACTGTCGAAGAATTCAAAAATGTCAATGTATGTTAGTGTTAAATAAAGGTAAGTTTAAGCAGCCAGCGTCTATGGCACGAGAAATACATCATTTCAGGTTCTATCCCTGAAGTTAAGCAACATTCAGCGAGATTAGGACTCGGATATGTGACCATTCAGTTCCTCGTGCTGGCTATTCCCAGCTCAACCAAGGCTGGGTGGGGTTAATGAAGGTAACGGGTTGGTAATTTTCCAGAATGAAGGGTAAACCCGTGTCTCCATTTGTTTTCAGCAGTTGAAAGGGACGCAAAGCCCTAAAACATAACATAACACCCTAGACTCTCTAGAGCAAACAATTTGCACAAAAGTTTTTAGGATGCGATATAATGTTCAGGAGTTAGCTATAGCTACGCTGTCGTCCTGACAACAACCCTTGACCACACCAGCAAAAACAATAATAAAATTAATACATTTCCAAATTTCTCACTAATAAATTCCACTAGCTCGACACTTGAACTTTGAACATTTTACATGTTCTCTCTGAACATTTTGTCCTCAATTCACAGCATGCCAGCAGTATGATGGCTTATGGCTTAATCGCTTAATCCTGATGTTCATAACTTTAGGCCATAAACATCTGGATTATACTTAATAACGTGTTAAAGCTACACCGCCATAAAAAGTTGCTTACATGAGCAATTGAGCATATACATTGTCACAGTTTATTATAGTAAAATTGTCGGAGTTAATAATTATTTATTTCTAAGTTATTTTGTTTAACGTCTGACATTATACGTCATGCCAGACGGCGCGGCAATTAACCCACCATTTGCTATAAACTCATAGAGGAAACTATCCACTTTAACCTCACACAGCCTGGGTTGGGGCGGGAATAGCCAGCATCACGAGATTTCGAATTTGAGTGATCAACTACTCATCACGCACTATCCCACCAAGTATTACCCTGTTCGGCGAGGTTGCTTCATTTCAGAGATATGCAAATTTGTGGTGTATTCAAATTGCCACCTTTTTCAACTAAAATACTTGTCTTTCTATAGGATATCATCATAGGGTGGCGTCGTCGTGAACGATGGTAGCCCAGACAGTGGAGGAATGACGCAGCACTTCTACCGGGAACTTCACGATTCGGCCCAAATTACCTGTGCAGACCTTTTCCATAGCATGATTCGGCCCCAAAAAAACACAAAAATTCACAACATGATTCGGCCCATAACCCGATTCGTCCCAAAACACACTATCCAGTTTTGATCCCACACAAAAAATCCCACTTTCATTCTAACAAAAAGTCCCACTTTCATTCCACCAAAAAATCCCTATAAAATAGTATGGAAATATTGCCCTGAAAGCACTGAGAACAATGGCATAGAAGGCAATGCCTTAGGTTTAAAGTAGGGTTAGGTAAAGTACAAAGAAGGCCATGCCTCAAGAATATAGTAGGGTTAGGGATAATACATATAAGGCAATGCCTTAGGTTTAGAGTAGGGTTAGGTAAAATACATGGGAGGCCATGCCTCAAGAATATAGTAGGGTTAGGGATAATACATATAAGACAATGCCTTAGGTTTATAGTAGGGTTAGGCAAAATACATAGAAGGCCATGCCTCAAGAATATAGTAGGGTTAGGTAAAATACATAGAAGGCCATGCCTCAAGAATATAGTAGGGTTAGGGATAATACATATAAGGCAATACATAGGAGGCCATGCCTCAAGAATATAGTAGGGTTAGGGATAATACATATAAGGCAATGCCTCAGGTTTATAGTAGGGTTAGTTAAAATACATAGAAGGCCATGCCTCAAGAATATAGTAGGGTTGGGGATAATACATAGAAGGCCAAAGCCTGATATACATAGAAGGTAATTTCGTAATTTAATGTTGAATAATAAAAAATCCCTCAATATGTACGGTACTTAGAATGTTGCACTGGGCCGAATCGTGTTGTTTATTTTTGGTCAAGATAACGTTTTGGGACGAATCGTTCGGTGACTTTTTTTTACCTGAAATCGAAAACCTTTTTCATAAACCTTTTTGGGCCGAATCGTAATGCGCCCCTTCTACCACTGTCTTTACAAGGAGGCTGATAATGGACAAGGGCCCCCAGAACCAAGCCAATGCTGGTCTACTCCCTGTTTATAGCCCCCCAGACAGACTGCTGGTCTACTCCCTCTTTAAAGTCCCCCAGCCAGACTTCTATAGGATAAGGAAAGTAAAAAAAGAGTGTTTTCACAACTTTGCTGTCAACTTCAACTTTTCTCGTGAGGTGTCACTGAAGGAAGAGTTATGCAATACTTCATATTTAATGCTCAGCTAACGTGTAGTGCCTACCTATACATCATATGTATAAGGATTATAATGACTATAATAAGACACATATTATTATATAGTGTCACACAGTTGTACCTAGTGTGCGTGTGACATATAGAGCGTGTCACAAACTCGTTACATGAAATGATAGAACTGTTAGACATAAATTATCACATCCATATATTACGATCTTGTAAAACATAAATATTCGCATGTACATATGGGCGGATATGGACTGGAAGAAACATCACAAAAAAGGTACCAGATGATGGATATAAAACCTTCAGGCGGAACTGGTGGTAGAGATTGCCTTAGGAAATATTTATATTAGCCTGGTAACCTTGGTAGCGTGGGAATCTGTTGGTTCGGATGCCACACGGTGCATGAGTTTTGAAAATTGCACCTGAAAACTTCTCCATGGAAGGGACTGTCTGACCCGGGCAGTATAAATAAGGCTCCGTTATGATTTTCAACCTGCCTTTTTGTTTGAATATATTGGGTGCATATAGTTTTATTTTACTTTATGTTATACAATTTTCTCATATACACTTAAAATTCTCCAGGAGATTTGAAGTTTAGTAAACACTACCCTTCTGAAAAATTATAATAATTACATGTCCGTGAGATGGGCACAGACATATATTTCCGTGATAGGTTTTTTTTAAATTTATTGTAAAACTCTTACTTCTATCTGTGCCTGTAGCTCGGTGGTCAAGGTGTCTGTCTGGGTCTGGTAATCCAGAAGTCGCGCGTTCGAAACCCAGCCGGTACATGATAATGATTAGTCATCCTTCCATTTAGAATTCTGACAATGATAATACGCCTTATGCTTACTGCTGAAAATTTGGGACTCATTAGTCCTAATCGGGCAAAACAAACAAAGCGATATTATCATACAAATTCTAAAAACATAGCACATAAATGCTGATTGTAGGTACTACTACTACTACTACTAGAGAGACAACTTTCACTGAAAATCAACTTTAACTGTAGCAGCTGTTGTAACACATACACACTACAATTGTGGCTGTTACATCTAGGTAATACTATCAC
Source organism: Bactericera cockerelli (assembly GCA_024516035.1). Lineage (NCBI taxonomy): Eukaryota > Metazoa > Arthropoda > Insecta > Hemiptera > Triozidae > Bactericera > Bactericera cockerelli. The sequence goes on from CM044955.1 coordinate 50,527,630, forward strand.
TGTGAACTGTTACGCTCTAACCGAGAGGTGTTACTATACATGTATAGATAGGTAGTACTTACACCACAGTATACACTATATGTATAGATAGGTAGAACTTACACCACAGTATAGACTTATAGACTATATGTATAGATAGGTAGTACTTACACCAGAGCCTTATGACTGACTTCCGAGGTATTATTATAGCTTTTGAATAATGTAGTTAAAAAACAAACTAGTACATTCTCCTGCTTGTGATGTGTATACAGGGTGCGCTTGAAGCTAGATCTCTCTTGTATGATACAAGTCATACAAGATAGAGAAGGTGTTTTTTTAGATTAAAACGAAAGACTGTATGTAATCTTGTACTTTGACATAAAAAAACTCATATTTTGTCATAATCACAAGAGTGATGTCAGCATTATCAACAAACAAAAAACCACTGACCACCATGTTACGAGTCTTGCAGGATAAACTGAATCATATAATAATAATACTCTTTAGTGGAAGGTAACAACCAGGCGAGGTTAATGCTCAAAGCATTTTTTAACACCTAACCCTCAGAGTCTTATTATTATGTGGTCATAACTGTCATAAGTCACAATATCAAATTAATGAGGAAAAATTCATGCACTGGGTGGGGGATTCGAACCAACGGACCCCTACGCTACCTGGATTACCAGACTAGCTCGTTAACCACTTGACTACCAGTGCACGGTAACTCTAAGGGTGAAATTAATAGACAAATTCTGTATCACAAGTCATTGCTATAAGCGTCGGTTTTCCCTATCTTACACAGTACGCAATCCGTGACTTAGTGCCACAGATGTATTACAAAAACGTCTATTAATTCCGCCCTAAGTGTACGTAGATGTATAATAGGTAACAAATCGTAGTGAAGAATAGGAGGATGACTATAAAGAGGGGCCCAAATATGATTTCAGACTAGTGGCCGAAGACTTGGCGGGAAATTGTTTAACCGCGAGGATGAAGTTTTGGGGATCATACATATGAGACACCCTGTACACAGAGCTTCACCTATCTAGATCGCGTGCTTATTACCAAGGCTCCCAGTTATCTAACCTGCCTCCGCGTTCCCATCCATTGCTCTCGTTTTGAGTAAAACCCAGAGAGGAACTTCTCATGAAACCAAATCTCCGTCGGCCTTCACTCGGACAATAGTGCCTCGATGGGTGTACTTTCGATTCAGGTCCCAGATTTATGTTATACTTACTTAAATAGTAATAATACTAATAAGTACTGAGATACACTGACCATCTGTCATGTTGCACTGGAAAGTTGTTAGGCAGACCATCGATTTTAGAAACTTGGCTTTTTATAACTGTGAGGCTGACTATCGCAGATTTAATATTATGCCCATGAAAAATGTTTTGTTTGATAAGTTTCTTGTTTTCATAATTTGTAAGCACAAATGCTTTTACTATTAAAAAATAAAGAAAAGGAGAATCACAATTCTGTTAGACTCAGGGCCACATTATGAAACAGGATTAAAGTTAAGCTAAGCCTGACACTCCCTCAAGTCGAAGTTTCCAACCAATCACAGCACACTATAGCCCGAGTTAAGGTTTTGTGTCCACTTAGATTAAATCTAATCCTGTTTCATAATTCGGTCCTTAATATTATGCCGATGAGAAATGTATGTTTTATTTGGATAACTTTTTGTTGTAGTACATCATCACCATCAAATAGTAACAATAAAATAATCGTATACAAACCACTGTGTGAGCATGTTCTAGCAAAGTTGTAAATACACATTTTGAGAATTCCTGTAACATTACACATACCTGAAAAAAGAAAAAGTTATTGAAAATTAATCTTCTATTTATATGATTCCAGACAGAAAGCTCAGTAACACAACTTTACCTAGATTTGAAACCGAATTTAAAACTCTTTTTTGTATATCTGGCATTTAAACATCATGTTAATTAAAAACACACACAACTACAAGTAATACAAATGATACATTGATACCTGTTAGGGATGACGATATTATATCGATAATATCGAATATCGATATTCTGCTTTCGATATATCGATATTTTATATCGATATTAAGGTTCCGATATTATATCGATATATCGAAAAAAAAGACAATATCGAATAAAAATATCGCTATCGGGACTCAGTCAGTACAGAACTATTTGAGCCAACCAACAATTTCTATCAAATGTGATCCACTAATCTTCTGGCAAAACCATGATAATCACTTTCCGATTTTACAAAAGGTTGCTCTTAAATATTTAAGCCTTGTTAGCACTTCTGTTCCTTCTGAACGCCTATTTTCACATGCTATAGTTCTATCATGAGACCTGAACGAAACCGACTCTCCCCCCAGAAATTGAATGCACTCCTATTTCTCAACTCTCTGGGAAGAGAATGGTGGGATATCTAGAAATATTAGTATTAAATAAATGGTGTGAACAGCACACAACTTTCTGATATGCACAACACACAGTGTGATATTAAATAAGTTTACATTTAAAAAGAAAGGTTCTACTTTGTTCCAAAGATTCCTAGATATCCGAAATGTGCCATTTCTAGGGGAATTTGGCTGTTAATGGCCGTTCTGAGTAAACGGTAACAGATATCAAAAATTGTATGAGAGATGACCCCCCACAAACCATTACCGAAACCATCTAATCCGTGGTCAAAAGTTTCAAATAGTGTACGGTATACCTTCCAGTGGCGTAGTTTCAATTTATTTTGTAGGATAAGGAAAGTCGTGTGATGCTCACACCAGATTTTTTAAATTTCTTTTTAATAAATAAATATACTTAGTTTTATTTTCTGATGAAATTAATTTTTCTTTTTATTTAAATTTTTTTTTATTGAAATAAAACATATATCAGACATATATAAAACATATATAAAATCTAAAATACAACTAACATGATGGTTCAAATAAAAATAAAAAAAAAATTGAAAACTGTTTGTTTTTATTGTTATTGTTATTTTATAGTTTAGATGTACCTACATAAACATAAAATATGAGTTTGAGCAATGGCTTCTAATAATAAACAAATGTATATTTTTTGTTCCCGTCGTACATCACAAAAGAGAAGAGAGACAGGAAAGGAGAGAAAGTCAATCATTCCGGGAACGGAAAAATCTTTAGATAAATTTTTGCCCTGGGCGGGAATTGAACTTGCGGCCTAGTGACTCAAAGTTAGATACACTAACCACTGTGCCAACTTAGGCTGGCTTGAAGTCTTTAGACTCCTTTGCAGTTTGCCTGTTATTAATATGTAGCCTTTTCATCCCACATACCGTAGTAAGCAGCATGTTTTATTATCTCATGCGGTTAGCGGTTACCGATATTGAAAATATCGATATTCCCAATATCGATATTCGACCCATCGATAATATCGGATATCGATATTATGGTTTCGATATTATCGATATACCTAATATCGATATTTTCGTTTCGATATTGCAACCCTAATACCTGTACGCAGGATTTTTTTAATTACGGGTATATAATAATATTGCCTTATTTATACTGCCCGATAAAGACTATTAAGTCCCATTATTCCAGCAGTAAGCCCAAGACGTATTATTATGTGGTAAAAATCCCAAATGGGAGGATCATGTCCCGGCTGGATTTCGAACCCGCGACCTCTGGATTACCAGACCGCTGTCTTTACCACTGAGCTACCGGGATAGATGAAGATGATGAATATTCAAATATTGTGTCAAAACAAAGATGTAAAAGGCAAAATTTATACAATGGTATAAAGGTAGGGGAAACACAAGAACCAAAATTATAATCTAGCAATATAGAAACCATAAAGTTACTATACAATCTACAGTATGTTTCAGAAAAGGTGGCCACCCCCTCGTAACTTTTGAACGCGACGGAATTTTTCAATTCTGTAAAGTCCTAGGTATAGGAAGTGCCCTATGGCCCATCCTGTGGTCATATTTATTTTTGGCCCCGGTCGGCCCTTCCGGTTTTTAGGCCATATTTTTTCATTTTTCTCGCGAATTTTAAATGGAATGCTATATTTTTTATTCCTGTTAATTAAAGTCCAAGTTAGGCTGAGTATAATGAGCTTTTAAAATTTTCAAAAACCTTATCAGGGGCGGAGCTAGTAGGGTGCAAGTTTCAAAATTGTTACACCCTGTATTTCAGCGTTAGTTAGATTTTTTAGAACTTTTTTATGTTCATAGGTTCAAAATATTGTTTTACACCATATGAAATCAAAAAACCATTTTTGTTTACATCTAATCAGGGTCATAGTAAGGTTTTTGTAAAAGTACTTTTTTTCTCACGTCAATTTTTCCGTAAATTAATGGTGTTCTCAAAATTGGCATTTTTAGAGGTGAAAGTCTGCAGTGACATATGTTTTTTATGCTTGAAATCGAAAGAAAACTTAACGGAGAAGCGATTAAAATCATAAAAAAAGCCATTTAACCTGCTAGTTTTTTTCACGACAGTGTCCGGTAAAGTGGGTGAATTTCGTATTGGATTTTTACTTTCCTTATCCTATAATAAGGAAAGTATTGTATTCGTCGAAAATTTGACCTACCCAGCTTTTCACATTTCTGGACGAATCATAGCCTCAGGATACCAAAAAATTGGTTTTCAGCCATTGGTCCGTGCGTCTGTCTGTGTGTCTGTCTGTGTGTCTGTCTGTGTGTCTGTGTGTCTGTGTGTGAACAGGATATCTCAAGAACGGTAAGAGCTAGAGACTTGAAATTTGGTATGGTAATTAATTTTATACACCAGACGAACCATGAAACTTTTGGTTGAAATCGGCCGCATTCTGCGGCCGCAGGGCCGCAAATATTGGCCGCAAGCACCGCTTCTTTGAATTGGTTAAAGATACAACAAAAGTTCGAGAACAACATTTTCTCAGATTAAAAAAATAATAGGGGTTCACTCTGATCATTTTTTTGATATCTTTAACTTTTTGGAAACCGGCCCCAATTTACCGGTATTGTAGGGGGACCCGATTGGACTAACTTTTTTATTATTCATCCTAGATGGGGGTTGTGACATATCAAATTAAATGATTTTAAGGTGCTGATTACGAATTTGATGTTAATTTTTAGATAAATGTTACCTTTAAGTCACCAGGGGCTTTTGGTCCCGTTTCCATTCCTAATATGATAAGGAAAGTCGTGTGATGTTTACACCAGATTTTTTTTTTTGTTGAGGAAGCACAATTGGCATAGAAAATAAATAATACCTAATAAGGGAATAATACTTCAATTAACATAACTAAATGCGAAATTAAATGAAGATTATTTCTTCTAAATCAGTGCCGGAATTTTTTTTTCTCTCTCTTTCTCTCTCTATGTTTCTCTCTCTCTTTCTCTCTCTCTATCATAATGGGGGTGTTAGGCCGGAATGTCAGCATCACGAAGTCTTCTCCTCGCTGGACTTTGCTACTTCGGTGATCCTACAAGAATCGTTGCATTCAAAGCGCCATCGGACTGACTCCAGAATTATTGACAATGTGTTTTCTACAGATTTTACCAACTTACCAACTAAAATTGTCTCAAGAGGGGACCCCTAGGCCGACTTTAGAAGCAGCATTATCCAATAATTATTTTTGATACAACTTGAACTTTGAAAAGTGAAAAAAAGAGAGAGAGAAAAAAAAAAAAATATCCGGCACTGATTAAGAAGAAATAATTTTCATTTAATTTCGCATTTAGTTATGTTTATTGAAGTAATATTCCCTTATTAGATATTATTTATTTTCTATGCCAATTGTGTTTCCTCAACAAAAAAAAATCCAATACGAAATTCACCCACTTTACCGGACACTGTCGTGAAAAAACTAGCAGGTTAAATGGCTTTTTTTATGATTTTAATCGCTTCTCCGTTAAGTTTTCTTTCGATTTCAAGCATAAAAAACATATATCACTGCAGACTTTCACCTCTAAAAATGCCAATTTTGAGAACACTATTAATTTATGGAAAAATTGACGTGAGAAAAAAAGTACTTTTACAAAAACCTTACTATGACCCTGATTAGATGTAAACAAAAATGGTTTTTTGATTTCATATGGTGTAAAACAATATTTTGAACCTATGAACATAAAAAAAGTACTAAAAAATCTAACTAACGCTGAAATACAGGGTGTAACAGTTTTGAAACTTGCACCCTACTAACTCCGCCCCTGATAAGGTTTTTGAAAATTTTAAAAGCTCATTATACTCAACCTAACTTGGACTTTAATTAACAGGAATAAAAAATATAGCATTCCATTTAAAATTCGCGAGAAAAATGAAAAAATATGGCCTAAAAACCGGAAGGGCCGACCGGGGCCAAAAATAAATATGACCACAGGATGGGCCATAGGGCACTTCCTAACCTAGGACTTTACAGAATTGAAAAATTCCGTCGCGTTCAAAAGTTACGAGGGGGTGGCCACCTTTTCTGAAACATACTGTATACATATAGGTGTGCCAATTAGCAGAAAAATATAAAGAACCCTAATAAATAAAATGTAGAACAAGTAGGTATCTAACAAGCCCTTAATAAATACTCGTAAAACGGCATTAAACTGTACATTGGATATAACAAGCCCTAATAGTTCGTCTAGTTACAATGGTAGTAATTTAGTACTTGGCAACCATTCTGAGGTTTGGCACAGCTCGGGAAAGTTCAAATAGCGTCATTAGTGGAGTGGAGAATGTTTTTTCGTGTTAGGGTGGTATAGATTCCGCCCCTTCCCCGGCTGGGTGTGTGTGCGCACCACCTCACCCTACTTTGTCCTCAATACCGGTAAAATTAATATATGTGTATGCTAGAACAGTAATGTAAAAACCCCACTTGAAGTTACCGCGCGCTCTTGAAGTCTGGCTTTGACTTCAAGAGCGGTAAAAAATGCATGTTGTTGTTTTTAAAAGTGGTATAATCTACTCTGATGTTTCGATATCTCTGTTGACAATAATAGTCACCGTGAACCGACCTCAGTAGCTTGATTATAAAGCGGCGGACTTGTAATCTGGAGGTCGGTGGTTCAAGTCCCAAATTTTAGGCAAAAATTTAGTAAAGCTAGTTTGAGTAGGTAATTATGTTTAATCACGATTGTGATTAACACAAATATGATAACTTAAAACACCTAGTAGTCGTTGCCGAATGGAGTAGCGCATTACAATTGCACGTACGGTGACCTGGGTTCGATCCCCGGCGCGGGCACACGGAACCACCAGCTTACGTGAGCGCTGCTTTCTACTGACGCCAATTTCGTGATTACAAAGTCATACTTAAGGGTACCTACAGAGTTTCCACTGTTAATTACTATTATAATTATTATTAAAGTATTAGTTACAGTTTACTATAACATTAAAATATAATTAATATGAATTACGATTAGGATCTGAGACTGAACTTCAATCCATTCCGGAAAAACTGGGCCGTTAATGTTTCTTTTGTAGTTGCTGCTAGACGCCTATTGTGCTTTCATCGGTAGGATGTGTGCGTGTTTTCAATTTTCTAGGAGGTTTTATTATATTCGGTTGCTTCAGTGCTGGCAGTTTTTGAAAAGTTATGTAACCTATATTGATGAGATTGTCCTAAAATCATTATTATTATTACACACTTTATTAGATACCTATAAAAAGACATGCACAGTACAAAGTAATTATTATAACAATTAATAAAAAGTAAAAAGAATAGAAAAATATATATTATAAACATATATGTCCTAACTAAAGCGCGGGATTATTGCCTATGACACCCAACCCTTGGGTTGGACATTATGGGTTGGATGGTGGAGATAGCCTTAGGCAATAATTCTATCCTTTGTGATTTATGTAAATAAATTTCAATAAACTACTACTACTAAATGACGGTGGATCAAATCCCAATATCAAGTATATGTTATAGTAAGGAAATTATGAGTAATTCTGCCATCTATATAGTACTCACACTCAGAATGCTGTATAGAAATATAGAATGCCTACCAAAGCAAAAAAAAAAAAAAAAAACACACAAAATATGATGACCGTTTTTAAAACCAATTCTGGTATTTAACATCTCCCAGTACACCCAGTTCATGGTGGGGATACAGTTAGCCTGTTTTTTCAGCACTGATATCTACACGCCTAACTTCACGCTTACTGACTGCGTGTGTTTATTTGTTGTTTTTGTAATTGAGTTTTCCAGCATAGAATGGGGTTAGAGTTTCCTAAACATAAATATGTACAAGCATCATATGGGTTAAGGTTTCAAATGTGAATACAAAAATATGTAGTTGTAATTTGATAAAAAGAAATACCTATGTTATGTTATGGGATATAATATAACGTATCTTTAATAATAATAATTCCGTGTCCGTGAGATAGGTATTGATACCTAAATCACGGCGGTGAGGGGATTATATGGACGCCCAGATCCAATATCTAGGCTCCTTTCATGTCCATTGATTCTAACGTATCTTTGAACTGCTAAAAGTATATCGGGACTGTGGTTTTATCCTGGAAACTCAAAAACCAGCTACCCACCTCACCCAGCCTAGTTTGGTCCGAGAATACCCAGCATCAAGAGTACAAGACTATCAAGAGGGTTAAAAATTGAGTGCTAACCACATCATCCAAGTCCTAATCTCATGGAATGTTGCTTAACTTCTGTGACAGAAAGAGAACTGGTGTATTCAACGTGCGATTGATTTATAACGACTTTCTATTATCTACTTGTAAGGTATGGAAAACAATACTTTCTATTACTTATAAGGTATAGAAAACAATACTTCCTATAACTAATAGAAAACAATACTTCCTATTACTTATAAGGTATAGAAAATATTGTTTTCGGTCGGTCTATTTTATTAGTAACTACATCCTTATCCAAAAAGGTATTAGTGGTTTTATAAGAGTTCCCGTGTTCTAATAAGTGTGATCTCCGCTAGCTCACTTCTCGGTTTGGCACAGTGGCGGCTCGTCGGGTGAAGACACTGAAGACATTTTCACCTAATTTTGAACAGTGAAAACACTACTCATAATCCCTTGAACATGGCACAATTGATCCAACTTAAAGAAAAAAAAAAAAAAAAAAAAAAAAAGAGTAAGCTTTGTGTAAAATAGATCAATGCTGCTTATCATTTCATGTTACTTTCCAAGGAGAACACCAAATGTGAAGACAATTCGCAATTGTCTTCAGTTGTCCTTGAATCAACCAATCAGAGTTGAGTATTTCCAAGTAGGTATCATGAAAATTTAGGCAACAACTATATCTATGTAGTCTGCTAGTGAAGACCGTCTTCAGTTGTATTCATTTTACAATATCTACACGACTTCATACGAAATGTCACGAAGCCACATACCATGTGCGATGTCATGTGTTTTTGATATTACACTGTTGCCAGTAGCATTATGCCAGACCTAGGGAACCAGTCAATGATTTAGCCTCCCATATCTAGCACAATCTTGTAATATTAAAAAAAAAAAAAAAATAACGTAGGCGTTAGGAAAGCGGGATTTTGTTTCAGGAATTTGGGATATTATTTCTCATTTTTTGGGTTCTAGTTTTGTACATAGTTACTAAACGATAGCCGATACCAATAAATTTTAACTACTTATGTATCTTGTCAACTAAAGTCTTAAAAAGGACATCTCGATTGAAGTCAAATCTCGGAAATAATTATTTAATGTAGTTACCGAAATTGAGCCTAATAAGATAATCTCGTATCTAGTTGTTCCAAGAAGTTTTTAAATAGGGACAATGGTGGTCCTGTTTAAGATCCTGGCTATGGAACCACTTTAAAAAAAATCATGAAATGTGAATGATCAATTTCCTTCTTTTTAAAGATATTAAAATAAGTTTTAATATGAATGATCAATTTCCTTCTTTTTAAAGATATTAAAATAAGTTCTCAAGAGAAAATTCTGTTCAGGCGGTGTAGTATTTAAAATAAATAAATACGTCTTACATGATTTGAGGCATTTCTTTAAATTTAAAATATAGCTCTTGAAGTTTGTAGAAATTTAGCTATGAAATTAACTTGGCAACATTGTATCTCTTATCTTTAGAATGTAAACAAAACTTGTGCACTTTTTAAATTTTATTATATATTATTATTTTCAAATCTTTTCAACGGTAATCAAGTGACTTTTAATTGGTGTAACTAGTTAATAAAGTTATTTCCCAGTATTTGATACAGGATAGAAACATTATTCCTACCTGATCTGACCTGTGCTTTTCATAATAAGTTGAATATGAAGTAGCTATGTACTTCTTTCAGTGTCAGAAATAACATTATAATTATGCAGGTTGCAGGTAGCTAAGCACACAGCTTCCAGTGAAGTACTTAAAATTATAAGGCAATATCTGTGTTTTTCATAATTAATAGTCATTTAAACATCAATGGTAACCCAAATTTAAGCTGATTTTATATTTGTAGTAAGTATGTTTTCTTAGATTTATTTTGTAATCTGGTGGTGGATTTTCTTCCAGTTTTGGATTGTAATTTTTAGTCTTCAACTAACTTTCTTTCCTTCCCAGTTCTAGCCCCTCTTTAAAATGTTGTACCTATACCTATCTACTGAGGTATAATCCTAATATTTTTATTTTAATTCTTTTTTACCAACTTTTAGTATATATTTTTTATTAAGATGAATAAATATTTTTTATTAAGATGAATAATTAATAACAATATTTCAAAGAAACAATGAGATTCCCACAAAATCATGGAATTCAAACATTAAAAGTAACCCCATTCAGATTAAGAAGTAATGAGGATAAGAAAGATATTATGATTACTGGATGTCCAATTTCTCCAATTACTAGAACCACCACTAAAAAAGTAAAGCAAATGCCTGCCCCACAGCCATACAGTTCAAGCCTGAATGGCTGTGTACCAGCTCAAGTGTTGACAAATTGTTCTGCTGGCCTTGTTTATTTAATAAGTACCAAGTGTTCTCCAAAAAAAGTACCTATAAAAACTTATATGATGCAAAACTGGTATGAGAGAAAATCATGCTCTGCAGGGAAACAGCTATCACATACAATGGGCTGTGTTTATGAGACCATAAGAACTAAGATCTGATAAATTAATAATTTTATTTTTTCAATACTTCTGGGTATAATTTGTCTTCACCTAGTCTTGAAGTCAGGAGCCGCCACTGGTTTGGCAATCACTGGACTCTAATGATTATGATTCTCTGTTTGACTGGCAACAGATCTGAGCATTGCTGATTGGCCCGGTGTTATCCGATCATTGGCTTCAATCACTTCCGATGGATTGGTTATGCAAGCTGGGGGCAGCCATATGAGAAACCACGACCTCTGATCATTTCGAATTACATAGAATTTACAACTATACGGTCTCAATTTACATGAAATTTACAACTATACGGTCTCAATTTACATGAAATGTACAACTATACGGTCTCAATTTACATAAAATTTACAACTAGACGGTCTAAATTTACATAAAATGTGCAGAATATTAACTCATACATGGGTCATTTTCATTTATCTTGGGCAATTGGATTTTTTCAAGTCATGAACGTTACCTTTTTCCTAAACAATTTTTAGGCTCAGAAGACTAAGACAAATATCTTTGGGCAAAAGCTTTCATTTAGAATATTTCTAGCAGCTACCTCTTCACACAAAATTACAAAAACTTAACGTACCAGGTAACGTTCATGACCACGGGTAACGTTCATGACGGTAACGTTCATGAGTAACACGCCACTAAAACAATCTTTTCTCAATAAAAGAATATTCACTTTACAAAAAAAAATATTTGATTGGAAAGAGGACATGCAGAAGAATTAAAGAAATACATTATATATTAAAGAATCATTACAATTTATTTAAAAAACCGCGTAACGTTCTTGTCAAAAAAAATTAGACCCACCATTGTCCCTCACTGTACTGCATCCAACATCCAACTGACAGGAAATTTCAAAACAAAAACAATGTCATCCGTAAGAAGCAAAATGGCGGCAGCTGCTAGCTTCTCATTCTAAGGGTTTTTGAAAATGGTTTACATTTTTTTGGTGGTAACATTCATGACGGAGATTTTTTTTTCTTCGTAGGGACACAACTTTACACGTCTGTAGAATGAGGTGAACATTATTATTTTTATGAAAACTAATGGTCACATTCTAAATAAACTGTATTTTTCTCATTTATATTGGATTTTGGTGAAAATAATGGGGAAAATGCATTTTTTTCTATCAGACACAGTAAAATCTTAGACTAAGGGACACCTAAAATATCATGAACGTTACTTACATAACTGGCAATTTTGAGTCTCCACATTAGTTTAAAAGACAATTTATTATTGTAATTTATAAAAAAAATTGTTTCCTATGTGATCAAATAGATTTTAGTCAAATATCCCTATTATTTTCACATTTATTAAAGGAGAAAGGTTGCGGACTTGATATGCCCAAGATAAATGAAAATGACCCACATGTTTATTTTCCTTCTTTTCTTGTAGAAGATGATACATTATTAGTATACATTTTTTTATCCGATTATAGAAGAATTTCTTCGCTTATTATCAGAAATTCTTCTATAATCGTACAAGAGCAATTCTACAATGTACTTTACATTATCATTTAGAAGAAGATATTCTGTACTATGTCTTCACGGTGCTGAATCTTCGTTTCTCTGAGCTCCAGACATCTCTTCATACATTCAACTTTTACACATTACTAGATGTGTTCAAGTTCAAAGTGAGATTATTAATAATAATTATACTCTTTAGTGGAAGGTAACCACCAGGCGAAGGTAAATGCTCAAAGCATTTTCTACCACCTAACTCTCAGAGTCTTATTATTATGTGGCCACAAACTCGAAAATGAATCGAAATTACCGAACACATGACACATTAAAAAGTATTTTGCAAATCGTAACATCATATAATACAAATCTTAATATATAAATGTCAAAGTCACTGACTGGCTGACTGATCATCGCTCTACAGCCCAAACCGTAATACCTAGCGAGCTGAAATTTGGTAGGTAGCTTTGTCTTATAGTCTAGATGTGCAATAATTTTTTTTCGAAATTCTCACTACAACACCTGCCATTGGCGAAAAAGGATTTTTTGCTTTCACGGCCATGCCTCGGCCCGCAAAGCGGGCGACAGCCCGCTAATAAAGATATATAGGTATAAAAAGGATTTTGCACTTCTAAATAACTGCGAGCTAGCTAGGTCGGCTACTAGCAGGTCCCCTCCCTGGTAGTCGTCCCACACACAGACCAAACCGAGTGTCAACCATTCAACCACTACCGTATGGCCTTGACTATGAATAGCAACCTGGACGCCTACGCATCCCAGACGGCTGTCTCCTACTTAACCACTTATCCACCACCCCAGCGACCTTCAGACTGTTTATCTTGGCCTGATCTGGTGCCCGTGACGTCACAAGGTCAGCATACCGGGTGGCGGATGAGAAAAGGTAAATTGAAAGAAAACTGGATTTGCGATCTTCAAGATAAAAGGTAAGAGATGGTTTCATTAGAAGGATAAAAATCTGGAGTTTACAACTTGAGTCCAGCATTACTAGCTTATAGTGTGTTAAGATAAAAAAAAAAATACATAAGTTTCTTTGTGTGAGTAATGTGAGTATATTACAATTTTAGTGGGTAGTGCAGAATTATTGGGCTTTTCCGTTTCTATAGCATCTTATTACTTCTTGAAATTTCTAATATTAAAAATCGGAAGTATTTTTGCCTATAATGCCGCCACTGGTCACTGCTCACTGCTCACATTAAAGCAGACTTCCAAGTATTAGAGAGTAAAAAAAATCCTGCTCTTTTGGGGATCGAAACCATGTCACCGTACGTGGAAGCCTAATAGTACGCTACCCATTTGGGCACGGTGACTCCACTTGAGTGCGAAGGTACAGGTAGAAATTACTAGTTTATTAATGTGTAAAATCAGGTAAAAATAGGTAGTATACACAATAAATATTATAAGACAAACTACCGACCTGTCCTCAGTAGCTTCGATAAGGCGGCGGACTCTTAACCTGGAGGTCGGTGGTTCAAGTTCCGATTTCAGCGTAGATTTAGTAAAGCGAGTTTGAGTAGTTGTGATGATTAACACCAATATGATAACTTGAAAAAAACTTTAATATTCAGTAAAAATATATATATTTTATTATATTCAGTAAAAAACCCTCACTAGTAGAGTTATAGCTAGTTGCTATAACTGTAAGAAAAGAGTTATGCAAACGAAAGTTTTCAATTTAACTTATAGAACACCCAGTAAATCTACAGAAAATCTCTGACGTCACAAGGTCAATAATATCTCATTATGACGTCACATGATCAGCATAATGCCATACACCACTTTCTTTTCATCTAGTAACTGTTTGTTGTGTTAGAGCTCAGGTGGTTTAAAATTTATGTCATTACCAACAGTGGCATAAATGGTCTCGGTTTATGACGGGAACATTAATGTGCATGTTTTACGCTTATATTAATTGTTTTGATAGACAGCAATTCATTATAAACGTTTTACAACTTTACACTTATTACCGTCAAATTCCAACTGGGTAGACTTTTGATGTCTACCCAGCCACACGATCAGAGGCGGAATTACGAGCAAGGAACAGAAATTCTGTGCTACCCACTGAAGTTATGAGTTGTGACATCATGATAACACGAAGAAAAATCATAGGTACTAATGATATAAATGAAAAAATTCAACTTGTCTTCCTAATTATTAAGGATTACGAGCTTCGTATAAGTGTACTGTTGTAATACCTAACCATAACGTAACACAAAATACACTAAAATTGAACCGACTTCAGTAGCTTGATCGATAAGGCGGCGGACTTGTAACCTGAAGGTCGGTGGTTCAACTCCTGGTTTGAGCGTAGATTTAGTAAGACGATTTTGAGTAGTTGTGATATCACGAAAGTGATTAACACAAATATGCTATAAAAATACATATATACTAAATTTGAAATTACCTTTATTGTGATTTGCAATTAAGACACTAGATAGGTAAAATAGTAATTTTCTCGATTCAAATCAAATAAATTCAGAAAAATCATACTCCGACCGCCAGTTTTTACTTTCCTTATCTTATAATAAGGAAAGTATTGTATTCGTCGAAAATTTGACCTACCCAGTTTTTCACATTTCTGGACGAATCATGGCCTCAGGATACCAAAAAAGTTGTTTTCAGCCATTGGTCCGTGCGTCTGTCTGTGTGTGAACAGGATATCTCAAGAACGGTAAAAGCTAGAGACTTGAAATTTGGTACACAAATTAGTTTTATACACCAGACGAACCACGAAACTTTTGGTTGAAATCGGCCGCATTCTGCGGCCACAGGGCCGCAAATGCTAGCCGCAAGCGCCGCTTCTTTAAATTGGTTAAAGATACAAAATTTTTTAGAGAACAACATTTTCTTAGATTAAAAAAATAATAGGGGTCTATTCTGATCATTTTTTTGATATCTTGAACTTTTTGGAACTCGGCCCCAATTTACCGGTATTTGGGGGGGACCCGCTTTGACTAACTTTTTTATTATTCATCGTAGTTGGGGGTTGTGACATATCAAATTCAATGATTTTGAAGTGCTGATTACGAATTTGGCATTGGTTTTTAGTTATCTGTTACCGTTGAGTCACCAGTGGCGGAATTCGACTCCTTTTTGGGGATAAGGAAAGTCGTGTGATGTTTACACCAGATTTTTTAAATTGCCGTTCAACAAGTAAATTTAAAGAGAAATCAAGTTTGAGTCGACTCCTATAGAAAGGATAAAGAAAGATAAACATAAGAGGAATACATTCAGAGAGTAGTGCAGAGAAATAGAAAGAGAGGGGGTAAAGGTGTTCTCAATGTGATACCATTTATTTTTAGCAAATTATACTCATTCTATTGAGTTCTTCCTTTTGTAACCACGAAGTGGTGTTTTTGGGGGGGATTAAGAATACAATTTTTTGTCGGCACGGGGGATCGAACCCGGGACCTTCCGCATGGCAAGCGAGTGCTTAACCAGTGAGCTAATATAATTCCTGTAAGCCATCTTATTCGACCCGTAGGGTAGGCTCTATTGAGTGTCCTATGGACTCGTGAAGCCCAGGGTCTGTTTACGTAAGAGATTATGGCCAGGACACGAGTCACGACCTGCTCATACACTTTCTATTCATAACAACTCTGGGATGAGGATACCAGGAGGTGATCCGGGCAACCCTGAAGACCTGGGGACCTCATAAGGTCAGACCAGTCACCGACGTATTTCTGGTGAAAGAATATTAAATTAGAATATTTACTGTCTCTCGGAATATTAAATTAGAATATTTACTGTCTCTCGGAAGATTAGATTAGAAAAAATGCCCTGCCATGGTAAAGTTACAGATGCATTTTATTATATTTTTTACATACACTATCTGATCTCATTTTTATATACTTATTTCTTTGATTGTTATGTTTTGTAAATAAAAAAAAGTAATTAATTGAAAAAAAAAAAAAAAAAAAAAGAAATTCGCCGACGCATTTCTTAGAATATTATTTTTTAAATTTAAATAAATAAATGCAGACATCGTTTTTATTATGTACTTAATTATTTTTTAAATCTTGTTGTCGTTAAATGCATCGGTGTAGGTTGCACTTAGTTGCAGCTGCAGCAATGATATCTACAAAAAAATAATATTTTTTTAAATTTAAATAAATAAATGCAGACATCGTTTTTATTATGTACTTAATTATTACTTCCGAGAAATTTCTAATATTAGAAATCGGAAGTATTGTGTTCGTTTTTGTAAAAAAAAATATTTTTTTGCTCCGATTTCAATTTTTTTCATATTTCTGGACGTTTCATAACCTCCTGAGCAAATTTGGTTTTGTGTCTGTCTGTCGGTCCGTCGGTCTGTCGGTCTGTCTGTCGGTCTGTCTGTCGGTCTGTCTGTCGGTCTGTTAAAACGATTCCTTGTAACGCGCAAATCTCGGAAACTACTCGACCGACTTTGATGAAATTTTGCACACATCTAGGAGACATTCTGCAGATGGTCCCATTTTAAATTCATCGAATTCGTACTAGCGGTTCTTGGTGAAAGAGACCATGCGCCTGACCACTAACTTTTTACTTAAACGCTGATATCTCGTGAACGGTACACTCGATTTTGATGAAATTTTGTATGGTTATGCATATTATTATTTTACATAGGCTTTTTATAATTACTTTTAAATTAATTATAATTTGACTCTGATATTTAAGAAAATCCGAAATTTTGGACAAAGAAGTCAAAAAATAAGGACCACGACTTGCCGATACAGAATTTTTTGTAGAATCTAGAATGTAGAAAAAACGATATTCTACCATATAAAACAAATTTGAAGAAAATCGGTTCAGTAGTTTTGGAGATACAAGTAATTTTCTAAAAAAATCTCAAATTTGGCACGTGTTTACAATGTGAAGCAATCACGAGGAAGTATTGTGTCCATAATTGGCAGTGTTTTTTTTAAATCTTGTTGTCGTTAAATGCATCGGTGTAGGTTGCACTCAGTTGCATCTGCAGCAATGACATCTACAAAAATGTAATTTAATGAAATATGTACATCTGAGACGTAGTGTAGTAATAGAGAATGTGGTATCAAATCTACATAATCTTTATCCCAAAAAATATTTCTTCGAGTCCGTCCTATTTGGCGGTATAAAAATGCCAGATTTTCGACCCAAAAGATTTCTTAAATTATACTCGGGCCCACTTTATCATCATTTTCACTATGATGATGAAGTTATTTTTCCAAGTATGGACCATTGAGAAAGCTAGAAACACAATAAACTGTATTACATATTTTACTACATATGGACTGTATTACATATTTTACATGATGTGTTATATTAACGTATTAACCACGATGATAAGGTTGAACAGTGCCGACCCCAATGGTTAGGTTTGGGTTGCAATATTTTTTTGTAAAACTAGAATTCTTTTAAAAACATAAAAAAACCTAGTTTTACGTAAATATATTACAAATAACATTCTTTTGGTTTTCTGATATGTATGAATCTTATAACAAATAATTAGGTGTTTTTTTTAATGAACATTAAATTTATTTAAAGAGAGATCTATAACAGTCGAAGTCCTTGCCCCCAATAATTAGGTTTAGGTTTTGGGAAAAAACGTGAAAGAAGAAGAAGATTTACGTATTGTAATATCGCACACCTAGTGCAAAAGGTATGTAACTCAAAAAAATCGATTGGGAAAAAAAATTCTCAAAAATCCTAAAAATAATAATAATAAACGATTTTAATCGCTTACTGAAAAATCGTCTTTTTTGAGTTACATACCTTTTGCACTAGGTGTGCGATATAATATCTACGTAAATCATTTTCTTAAAGGTAAAACTGACAAAGTGACAGTTGGTCATTTTTTCGATTTTTCGTTAAGATTTTAGGATTCATTTGGTGGAATCAAGGTTTTATCGATCCAATAAAGTAGAAAAATTCAATTGTGAGCGCAAAACAGTCCACCGGGAAGGTTTTTTTCAGGAAGGCCCGCCACGCCAAAACTTTGCGCGCCTCTCCTGAAAAATTATCCAAATGCAGATTGTCAGTTTTACCTTCCAGCTGACGATATGTAGTACTCTTGCTGATGGGTATCTGGTTTTTCAAACATGTTTATTTTTTTCATTCATAAGTCAAGTTTGGTTGCCCATTAACTTTTGAAAGAGAAAGGATTCGACTTTAAAGATGAGTAAACAAGATCAAGAAGCCTTGATGAAGAATTTACATAATATATGGAATGGACCTTGATCAAGTCTATGACTTACGTACATAATAAATATAAGTATAACCTAAATATATATAGATAAATATATAAATGAGTGTCTATTTATTTATTTATCTGTTTATCTGTATGTTGGTATTAGGTATGTTCTCTATACGTTCTCAAATGCTTTGACCGATCTTCACCAAACTTCTCATAGGAATATGCATATAGAAACCCAGAAAAAAGTTCTGGGCTTAATAGCTTTACTTATAAAACTTTGCTCTTATAAGATTTTCAATTATTATTATATTAAAGATTTTACGACCAGAGCACATTGTATAAGGTAAGATACATAGGTACCTATGTAAGATGATGATAAGTACCTAATTTCACTATGCAGGTATATATTTTATTTTTTATTATATTAGGTACTTATTTGATAGGACAAGAAGATAACAGCTTATAAGGCTTCAATTAAATGGAAGCCACAATTAATATTTCTATCCGTCCAAGATATCTTCAATCATAAGGTTAATTATTTCTATGGCTTCATTAATTTTTAATGCCTACGTGTCTATTTTCAATTACTGAAACTGTTATTACTTGTAGTTTTTTCTGCCTAACATCTAGGTCATTTGATAAGAGGGGTTTAGCCTCCAATCGAAGGAAAATCAGAAAACCAGCTGCCCTCGGTTGGGTCAGAAACATCCAGGTTTCGAATTTCAGTACTTACCTACCAAGTTTTCACTGCGCTAAACGTTGCTTAACTTCAGCGATCCTACGAGCACTGGTATATTCATTGGCTTCATTAATTTTTCCTGCCTACGTGCCCTGCAATGTTTCAATTACTGTAAACTGTTGATGGGTTAATTAACCGAAGTTTTCAACCCCCCAAAAACACCACTTCGTGGTTAAAAAAAGAAGAACGCCCCACTCAATAGAATGATTATAAGTAGCTAAAAATAAATGATATCAAATTGAGAACACCTTTACCCCTTCTCTTTCTATTTCTCTGCACTCCTCTCAGAATTTATTCCTCTTATGTTTATCTTTCTTTATCCTTTCTAGGGGTCATCCCAAACTTGATTTCTCTTTAAATTTACTTGTTGAACGGCAATAAAAAATGGCGGTCGCAGTATGATTTTTCTGGACTTATTTGATTTGAATCGAGAAAATTACACCGCGACCGCCATTTTTTATTGCCGTTCAACAAGTAAATTTAAAGAGAAATCAAGTTTGGGATGACCCCTAGAAAGGATAAAGAAAGATAAACATAAGAGGAATAAATTCTGAGAGGAGTGCAGAGAAATAGAAAGAGAAGGGGTAAAGGTGTTCTCAATTTGATATCATTTATTTTTAGCTACTTATAATCATTCTATTGAGTGGGGCGTTCTTCTTTTTTGAACCACGAAGTGGTGTTTTTGGGGGGATATCAGTTCTTTTTGTACGAAAATATAGGTTCATACACTACTGAAACTTTATAAATAACAAAAGTAAATAAGCTGGGAAAATGTGAATGTACCAAGTTGTCTTATATTCCATTTTTTTTAAAGATATAGTTTTAACAGTAGGTATTTAATTTTTCTAAGGTATATATTTAGATATTTAGATCCCCGATTCGGCCTCCTGAGTCCCCAAAGTGAGTAAATAATATAGCAATTTGCAATCAGCCTATCAAGACCTTTTGATTCTATACTCCACATGATTAGGTTTATCTTAGGAGGGACACTAAAACACCTGGATTTACAAATGTCAAAGACATTAATTTGTTATCACCTTATCAAGGTGAGGTAATGAGTTCTCTCCCGTTGACCTATTCTTACCCGAATTCTCTCCGGCTTGTTGCAGGAGTCACCACGAGTATCTCTCCCGGAAATAAGACCATGCTTTTTACATTAGGTATTTAATAAAATGGAAACTATAAAATTATCATTTTTATATAAGAATCGGCTTTTTATAAGGAAATATTTAAAATCTCTAACTAATGAAAAGCAATGCTTTGAGTGTATAGTAGAGTTAGGTAAGATACATAGAAGGCCATGCCTCAGGAATATAGGAGGGTTAGAGATAATACATAGAAGGTAATGCCTCGGGTTTATAGTAGGGTTAGGTAAATACATAGAAGGCCATGCCTTAGGTCTATATCAATGATGCCTATTAGGTGTTTTTATTATAAAATTTATGCAAGGCCTAAACTATGTAGGTATATTACTCAGGTAAAAATGTAAGCGACGGGAGACAATTCGGTGTTGATAAAACCATGAGCGGGAGAGAGCTCGCGGTACCTACCTGACCAAAATTTGGGTTGGGAGAGAACTCGTTGGTGACGTCCCTTATCAATACCTCACGAGGTATGAGTGTACCCTGGGCATAATGGACAGATAAAAAAACTGGATCGAACCTAAGTCATCGTGCGTGCAAGCCTAGTATGCTACCCACTTGGCCAAGGTCACTACTTTGTCACAACTTTTAGTGACTAGCATCGACATTATGAGAACTAATTCATCATATTTTATCTCCATCCAACCATGATTGTCCTAAATCAATCTCGTAATGCCGCCACAGGTCATTGTCTGATTCTACAACTACTACAATTTTCCCCGTGATGGTAGTCATCAACACGAAATATAAAGAGCGGAAAAACAGAACAACGTTAAGCCCAAATTGAAAAAAATAAAGCTAAAATTTTCGTCCCCGCCAGGATTCGAACCCTTGCTAACTGGGTGGCAGATCGGGCACGCTACCAATAGACAAAGTTGTCTTCTTAAGAATTGAACAGAAAATGAACTAACTAATACTTGGAAACTTAAACATTAAAATTTTGCAGAGAGAGAGCGAGGTCATCTCGAAAAATACATACTGGCCAAAATCTGACCACTAAGCTAAGGATTCGAAGGTACCTACCCGCCAAAGAAAATGAAAAGGCCACCAGGTGCCACCCAGTGGACCGGATGAAGGAATAAAATCAATAAATTTGGTATCTGCTCATCAAGGTCTTTCATTTGATTCCACTTAAGATTAGTATTATCCTTCAATTCCCGATTTGGGCTCCCAAAACCCGAGGACGCCCAAATGGGCCGCCCGCTTATAATTTAGAATATTTTTTTGGTCCGGGCTCATCTCCATTATATCTTGATCACTTTAGACACCTCACTTAATCTTCAGTGCCAAGTTAAAGACACGAAGTCGGGTCTCAAAGGATCCGTATGAAGAAAAAAAAACAGAAAAAAAAAAAAAAATTATGAATCTTTTCGTGTCTTTCACGATTGTTGGGGGGTCTCGAAAATAGGGTTCCCGTTGGCCTAGGAAGTCAAACAAAAAGTCAAATCAATTAACTTTTCAGCGTAGAGTCCATTTCCGCAATAAAAATTGCAATTTTTGAAATTCATGTTGCACTTTTCGCTGGCTGAAAGTACATGAAATGCATGGGAACTATGTTTTCCGTAACCTTACACTCTGCCGGGCTGTCTCTTTCTTTGTATAGGCGTTCTTCACACCTCGGTCGAGGTGTTTGATTAAACCTATCGCTATCGTACGATTCATCTTTTTATACTGAGAATTGTTATATCAAGCACGGATTTTAATATATTATTTTTTTCGTCTGATCCATCTGTATTCATAATTAGGACTGTTATAATGTACATTGTACAAGAATACTACCTTGAACCGTTGCAAGCAAATTCTTTCGTTCAGCCAGCGTCGATGGCACGTCGATCACTAAAGATAAGCAACGCCGGCGAGGTTAGCAGTCACTTGGTGACCACGCAAATTCAAATCACCGTGATGCTGACTATTCCTGATCCTACCAAGGCTGAGTGAGGGTAATGTGAATAGAGAGTATAATGCCCGTCTCGAATGACTCGATTGTAAAAAGAGACTTAAGTAAAAGAAAAAAAAATTAAGCTGCAGGTCGGTAATTCCACAGATTCGACATCTTCTTTGGAGTTAAAAATAATTTCTCATTGCACATCTCGACCACAACGAAAACCTTCATACAAACTTGTATAATTATCACAGACCAATATTATGAAAACTAATGAGTTCATGACAGTCTTGTATAAATTGAATTGTTATCATATTTGTGTTAATCACTTTCGCGATATTACACTTTACAACATTTACGCTGAAACTGTGACTTGAACCACCGATCTCCAGGTTACAAGTCCGCCGCCTTTTTGAAAAAGTAAAAGAGGAAGGTGTATAAATTGAATTTTATGAAATGTATTAGTAGGTACCTCAAGTACCTTATACACTTCATATTAATGTATTTATGTAATATCAAACCATGCATGAACATTAGAATATGTATTTTATTGCGGTGTAAACAAATATGATACTTACTTTGCATAATATACATATCTCCATTACCAATGTTCCCTTATGAGCCTACTGGCTTTTGGGGTCTGTCCTCCCAGTGACCAAGAGATACATTCTTACCATGCTAGATTCTTACATTTCTTACAATGCTAGATTCTGAAAATGCTACATTCTTAAAATGCTAGATTCTTACAATGTTAGATTCTTACAACGCTAGATTCTTACAATGCTAGAATCTGAAAATGCTAGATTCTTACAATGCTAGATAAACTTTTTGCACATGAATGAAAAAACCATGTACCTACCGCAATTTTGTACAGGATCATTGCACAAATAATTCCCAGATGACCAGATAGTAGACTAATGTCCAGGTGGTCTAGGTGGTCTTCAAGTGGGCGGGGTACATTAGATTCGCAATCCTGATAAGACCTTATGGAGGCTATAAAAATTCAAGATCCTATCTTGGAGCCACTGTTCGAACCCCAGCCATGGTAAGGAACATCCTTTATTAGCTTTCACGTTTGATACGCCTGTGGTGTATGTGCTAATGTGCGTATAAGTTGGGTAGAAGAGATTGCCATAGGCAATAACCCCGCCCTTTAAAAAGGACATCTGTATATATTTTATATAATATGTTGTTCATTTTTTCCTGTTTGTATTTATATTGTCAATTTTGTATTTTAATTTTTACCATTATTTTTTTTGTACATAATTATGTCCTTCTACTAAAAAGTTTAATAATAATAATATAAGTAAACGAAATATATCGGTTCGGAGTGACGTCTTTTTAGTCAAGAAAAGTCAAATTTAATTTGTAAATTTAGTTTTTTTCCCGCAGTTGAAACAGAGATAGGTAAATGAGTAGGTAGGTATGTATTTAGATAAATAATTTTACGTACAGATAGATAATTATTATTATGTTCATTGATTTTAATGACAATAATATCTAATTAGTGTTCTTATCAACAAATTTCAATACCTATCTATCGTACAGATAGATAAGTATTATTATTAGGTTCATTGATTTGAATGACAATAATATCTAATTAGTGTTCTTATCAACAAATTTCAACGAGTTTTAGGTCAAAATATATGGATATTACCCAGGACGTCCGATTTTTTTTGCTAAAAATTATAATTTCCCTAAAAATAAAGGAATACAGGTTTTTTGCGTTTTTTAATATTTTGAGTCGTTTTGGAGAAACCCAGGCCTGAGTGAGACTTTATGGAAGCCCTGTATATATATGAGGGAGACCCGTGGTACGGGCTCTCCTCTGGTATTTCCCCGTCCTCTAAGGGGTTCATTGATGGTAAATAGAACGGCTTTTGCCAATAGAACAACACAGAATAAGAGTTTAAAAGATTTATTTTATTTACAAAGATTTGATAAGAGATAATATTATGGTGATGATATGATTAATAGCTAAGTCACAAACACGTAACTCCCCGAGCGGAATGAGATCGATTTCTTTTCTACGACGAATCAACTGAGAACTTCAGGACTACGCTCAATACTCAATACTACTCAACTAAAAATCAAAGGTTCTCTGATTCTTGTAATTCGGGAGATCCCTTCCCCCACCACTCGATCTTCGCTCTCGAAAGGGTGTAACGTTGAAGACCGAAACTGGTAGTTTGTGAATTCTGCAAATGTTCGGAGGCGGAGTTGTCCATACGGCCATTCTGACAATACGGTCGTCCTCGGCCGTGCTGGCTTATTGAGAATCTCTGATGGAGACTGTAACAGAATAGAACAGTTTGCGAGCATCAGATGTCTTATTAAGATATCCAAACACCCACTTGGTTGTGTTTGTAGGAGCTGCGGGGAGGGACATTCAATGTCCGAAATTGTAGTTTGATACTTGATCTAAGTAAGACTACGCTCGGTCCTTCCTGACCTGTAACTGGTCTTGCTGACCTATCAATAAAAGTAAGATTACGCTCGGTCCTTCTTGACCTGTAATTGGTCTTGCTGACTTTTCAATAATTTAGAAATGAATTTGAGAAAACAAATTTAGAGAATGATAAAGATCATTTTGAAGCCGTTCGGGCTTGAACATGAACAATTTGAAGAAAAAGGGATCATCAAGATTTGACAAAAGGAGCCGACATTTGGGTTTACTACCTCATAAATGTGGTACTGCGCTTACTGCGTAGTAGAAAGCAATCTTTTTCAGTGTGAGACTGCGAAATTGGGTACGGTACCCTTCTTTTTATTGTCTTCGCGTGGGGTAGTTTGCAACGTAGTTTGTTTTAGGTTCATTATAGAGGGGTAGAAAAGAGAAAGCTGTTTTTTTTTTTTTTTTTATCAAATGAGAAGTTAACCCGTGAGTTGCTTGGTGACAATGATTTATGAATCTAGTTGCGAGGTATGGATCGAACTAAGAGTTTTACTGAATGGACAAGACACTTCGTTGGGAATAATCGAACTCTGTCTGCTTCCGAGTGATCTGCTCCAGAGTAATCCCATAACTGAGCGTCCTGCTCGAGATTACCCGTCAAGAGCACACTCATCCACGTAGAACGATCTCCTACAATGTCAGTCATCAGTGTATTCTTGTTTTCGATCTGTACTCGCCAAATTAAGGCAAATTAAGGGACAGTTAATACAATTTAGACTTTTGTTATAAAGCAGTCAAATCAAGGGAAACAAAACAAACTATTCTACGTTGCAAACTACTCGATCAATGCCTCGTCGCTAACCGCTTCATCTGTATCACTGTCACTCAGGATAACAGAAGGGTTAATTTCATCGAGCCTGGGCATTGATCTCATGCGATCATGGGGGTATTAGTATTGTCTTCTCCCATCACTAGATGTTACTTCGTATCGGTCGTTTTCAAGGACTCGAGTTATTTTAAAGGGACCTTTGTATTTAGGATCTAGTTTATTTTGGTTTCTTTCTTCGTTTTTCAAGAGGACTAAATCGCCTACACCGAAAGGTTTCACTTTAGCTTTACCCTTATCAAATAAAGATTTGTTGTATGCTGCAGATTTTTCAATTTCAGCATGAGCTAATGATCGAATACGATCAAGTTCTACATCAGAATTGTCATTGAATTCACCTTCAGAAGAGCAATGCTTGTTCTTTACTATCAGCTACGATAAAAATATCGTCTACGAATACGACAACATAGTCGTGAGCTATCTCACCTAGCGCTTCTAACACGGCCCTCTGAAAAACGCTTCCGGCATTTTTTCTGGCCAAAAGGTACAGCTAAGTACTCCCAAGTTCCATGATAAGTAATGAAAGAAGTCTTTTCGACTGAATCGGGGTGAATTGGAACTTGGTGGTATTCACTAGCCATGTCTAGGGAAGAGAAAAATTTAGCGCCTTTTAACCTGGCTATTTGGTCCTGAATAAGAGGTAACGGGAATTTCTCAGATACTGTATTGGCATTTAAAGCTCTATAATCTACACAGAGGCGGTGTCCTCCGGTTTTCTTGGCTACAGGAAAAGCTGGGTTTGCGTAAGGCGAACGGCTAGGCTGAATAACATTCGCCTCGAGCAGTTCTCCTACTAGCTTACGTACTACTTCGCGTTTCTCGTCGCCTAATCTATAGGGACGCTGAGAGTTGATAATGGACGGATCTTTTAGTCTGATGGTCATTTCACCTGTTGTAATTCTGGTCTTAGGGATACCATCAATAAAATGAGGTTCGTATTTCTCAAGAATTGAAAATAATTTTACTCTATCATTTGGAGTTAAGCTCGTTACAATAGAGTCGTAAATAGACGCTGAGTTCATTGGCTTTTCGCAAGGATCTGTGTGGTTTTGTTTACCTGACCCACACTCCTGAATATAACTCTCACTTTCGTTACACAACTCGGTTAATAGGTCAAGTTCAATGGGATCTAGAGACTGCGGTGTAGCCTCATTGTCACAGGGAATTTCTAGCGGATTCGAACCGTTATTCCCCTTTTTCTTAAGAATACAATGGTTCTTATCTATTTCCATTGTGAAATTGTCTTGAAGGATTTCGCGTCCTATTACAATAGGTTCGCTCATGATTGCATCAGGGACAACGTGAAATAAAATTTCAAACTCGTTGTCATTAATTGTCACTAAGGATTGTACCTGTTTGCTACAAGATACAAGGGATTTACCTAATCCTATTAGATTCACTGTGTTATAGTGACACTTTCCCTCGAATTCTGAGGAAGTACTAGAAGTCAATAGGGAACATTCTGAACCGCTATCGAAAATAAACTTAAACATCTCACCTTTGTGTGTAAGTTGGCCATGAGGATTGACAGCGCACAGTCTCACTTCCTTGGCAGGTAGACGATCGTTGGCTGATTTCCTCTGAGGACACTTGGTAGAGTAGTGTCCCACCTCACGGCAGCGAAAGCAGGTGACAGACTTCTCTCGTTCTTGTGGTCGACTTGATGAGAAACGGTCACGTCTGGCGTCAGTGGCTCGGTTGGGCTTCGAGGTGAGGGTTGAAGTCCTCTTGCGGCAATCATCAATGAGATGTCCTGGTATCCGGCAGTAGTTGCAGTAGGGTCTGGACAACTTTACTCTTTTTGATTCGGGTTGGGGCAGTTCAAAACTTGTATCGGTCAGGCGGCGTTTACCGGTTGAGAGGAACTTTAGCTCTTGCAATAAGACATCTCTGGTTCGAATATCTTTTGTGCTGGCAAGGTGTTGCACGCGTCTATCAAACTTTCCCATATGTGCTAGGGTCATAGCGATGGCTATCTCTTGTTTGTTCAGATCCTTGAAGCAAGCATCGAGTACGCCTAGCATTTGAATAGCGTATGATACGTACTCGCTATTTTCCTTGGGGTTTGTGCTGTGCTGATTCGCTATGGTACATGCGGGGGTGTCTAGTTGAACGTATTCGGTGTTGAAAGCGATTTTAAATTCTTCCCATGTTAGGGTGGGGTGTGCTATTCGCGCGAACCACACGGTGGCACTACCTTTTAGAGCTTTGCTTAAACTTAGAATCAAGTCTCTATTAGAGCAAGGTAATTGGAAGCAACAAAGTTCAGCTGTCCTTAGCCATGCTCTAGGGTCTACCATCTCTCCCTCGGGGTTAAAGATAGGTAATGAAATGGCACGAGTTTGATGATGATTGGGAAGGTATTTAAAGAGCTCTTGTAAGAATTCGCGGAAATCCGTACCTAGAGGATTACCTGCTGGATTTTGAGCATAGTAACTCCGCGGGGTTGAGTTTCCATCCTGGGAACTGTGTGTTTGGCTGTTCTCCAATATTGTACGGTATCCATGTTCAGGTCGGTTTGGTTGAGATCCCACTTCTGATGAGGGAGACCCGTGGTACGGGCTCTCCTCTGGTATTTCCCCGTCCTCTAAGGGGTTCATTGATGGTAAATAGAACGGCTTTTGCCAATAGAACAACACAGAATAAGAGTTTAAAAGATTTATTTTATTTACAAAGATTTGATAAGAGATAATATTATGGTGATGATATGATTAATAGCTAAGTCACAAACACGTAACTCCCCGAGCGGAATGAGATCGATTTCTTTTCTACGACGAATCAACTGAGAACTTCAGGACTACGCTCAATACTCAATACTACTCAACTAAAAATCAAAGGTTCTCTGATTCTTGTAATTCGGGAGATCCCTTCCCCCACCACTCGATCTTCGCTCTCGAAAGGGTGTAACGTTGAAGCGGTCTTCAAACTGGTAGTTTGTGAATTCTGCAAATGTTCGGAGGCGGAGTTGTCCATATATACATGGAATATTTACATACAAATTGAAATAAAATAGAACAAATCTGAGGTGGTACATTACATTAACAATATACATACAATGTACATTGTACAATGTACATACATACAATGTACATTGTACATACAATGAACCAAGTACATTAACATCATGCACACACGTTATTATAGTCATGTGAGCTCACTAGTATAATTTTATCGACTATTGAACATTCATACCTACTATTGAAGATTCAAATCGACTATTGAGCATTACATTAGTTGCTGCCCTCATTATTCAACATAGGAATCAGAATCTAACACATCCAGTCCGGTGGACATGAGAATTTCTAAGCAGTTAAGTCGGGCTGTTGAATAACCACCTCATCTGAGAGTACCCAACATACTATGTACATAATTACAGCCAGCCTCCGTGGCGTAACGGTTGTGACTACTGCCCGTAGTCCAGAGGTCCTGAGTCCGATCCCCGGTCGGAGCAGATTTTTCACAGAAAATTATGTTCCCTCCGTACATGTGAACCTGGCATTTCCGGCCCTAACCAGGGTGGGTGAGGTTAATGTGGGTAGCTGGTATAATTCCCAGTCCTAATCCAGGACGTTAAATCAAAAAGAATCGTTGGCATTAGGAAGGGCATCCAGCCGTAAAAAATGTGCCAAAACCAACACCTCAACCATGAGGTTGAACAACGTCGACCCTGCTTGAGCGGGATAAGACAGATTAAAAGAAGAAGAAGACATACGTTTAACCCTACATATTGCCTCTTTTCTCCGTATGTGTTTGTATGTAATTCTGTAGGTACATAATATTTTTTAGAGAATCCGACCAATATGTTGTTTATAAATATGTATATTTCAATATACATCTGTGTATAGTTGTATACATGTGTTGATAGGTAGGTATTTCTTCTGTAACTTAAATACTCCAGGGCGGGTCAGATTTCATACCAGGATCAGATTACATGCTTCCGGCACCTGGAATCTCTTACTGATAAAGATATTGACGATGGTGAAGATAATGAAGATGAAAGCATTTATTTATTTCAAATTAACAAGACGGTAATAACAATTAAAAATAAAGATCATCACCCATAAATGAGACTTTGTTTAGACTGTGAGAGTAAAGGGACTCTTTAGTATCTTTCTTGCAGGATATAAACAGAGTACGGTATTGTATAATCTAATGCTGCACCGTCTGATACATTATTATTATTAAACATATTGGATCAAATTTTATTTACATAGAATATAACATACATAGAAATTAATAAAACAAAACTTGATCAAGGGCGGTGCTAATGCTCTCTCCCGCACCACCCTTGATATAAAAAAAAGTAAAAGAAGAAGACATTATTATCAGAGCTCCATTTCAGGTAAATAATCGAAAGTATTTCGGCCGATAGTGATTAATAAATTCCTAAGTATTCTACTAAAAGTAGTAAATCTGTTAAAAGAGTAAAAAGAAGTCCTTTATTTGGTCAGTATCTGGTAGTCAACTAAGAATCCTAGGCGCATTTCCTTTTGAATGTCTAAAAACATGCCTCAAGAAGCTTGGTACGCTGTCTACCAATTTTTCCAGCATTGCTTTCTTTATCATCAATAAAATACAATACTCTGTTTATCCTGCAAGAATGTGACTAAAAAAGTCCCTTTATTCTCACAGTCTATCATCAACTCAATTCGAACAATATGATGATCGTGTTGACAATAACGGGGATGATATTCATGAAGCATCGGAAACATATCGCGGGCTAAGTCATCCCATTGAAGATACATTGAAGGAGTGGTCAGCGCCTGCCCTCGAGATACATAGCAGGATTCGTACCTTTAGCGCCTTAGGGGCGAATTATAAAACAGGATGAAAGTTAAGATAAGCCAGACTGTTCCTCAAGTCGGGCTACAGTGCGCTGTAATTGGTTGAAACTCCAACTTGAGGGCGTGTCTGGCTTATCTTAAAATTCAATCCTGTTTTATAATAAGATGCTTAAACAGTCAGCAGAACACAAGGAAGGGGTTCCATAATGCTAAGAATTTAATGAAGCACCTCTCCATTGACTTCAGGATGTGAGCAAGCAACTTGGACCACAAGCAGTATATACAATTTTTTCACGTAATACACTATTTTACGAGCA